>VYXF01009740.1:360578-426773 GCA_013397295.1 Polioptila caerulea
ACAAGCATTCCAAAGATAGCCCAGAAATACTCTTGGGTAAAATCAACTTGAAGGCTCTGGAGCGCTTGTTGTAAGGAAGAGATTAGATTTGTTTGGACAGGAATGTAGAGTTGAGTTGCTCATAGCGTGGTGTCACGCAAGTGCATGTAAATTGTTCTAACAAACAAAGTTGGACACATTTTATTTTACATGTGATGTTGTTACAAGATCTGTTTCTATAAGTAGCCCATGTTTGAGATAATGGAAAGCATCAATTTCAGATTCTTGTAAGCCACATTTGTAAATTACAGAAGTTGTGTGTGGGCGGCTTATTTTGTTTGTTTTCTTTTGGGTTCTGTTTCCTTTTTTTTTGTTTGTTTTTTTTTTGTTATGAGAACCGTGGATAATTTTTTTACGAAAAGAAATTCCGTGTAATTATATGGGCACTAATTATAAATGTAACATTTACCTGATATTTAACCACAAAATCAATAGGTTTGCCAGATGTTTGAGTAGTGTGATTTTTGCAGGCATTGCACATGTGAGCACTATCTTTTTCTATTTTTTTTTTTCTTTTTTTTTGTTAAGATAAATTATCTTTTCCTAACTAGCTGGGACCTATTTGAGTGATGGATGGGGGAGGCCTTGCCTGCTGCAGTGGAGTTTAGACTTTCTGCTGGAAGAGCTCCTGTAGCCAGGAAGCTGACTGAAAGCTGTAGGTGTTGGCAGTGTACAGAATCTCCTTCTAGTACTGCAACAAATTAAAACCCTGTTCTCTAGGGGAGGCTTTCAGGAAGGCAGGGGACTAGAAGAGATAGTGGATGGATAAACATCCAGGTGACCTCACCTCAGTTTGCAGGCTCTCAGGCTTGCTGTGGGGCAGGCATTTTGTGGATACCTGATGGTTTGTTTTTTGACACAGACAATGCTGCTTCGTTTCTTCACATTTCACTAAAAAACTAATATAGTCTGGGGGAAGCTACTGTTGGACGCTCAGTTGGCTTGAGCTGGTCATACTCTTTGTGTTTGTGTCTCCTCAGCTTTTGGGTTTCTCCTTCTGCCTTTTGATCCACTCTTTCTTTCCTCTTTTGGTTCGTGGAAGCAAAAGAAGCTTTAAAAACAAACAAACAAATAAAAAAGTGTCTCATTTCCTATATTTTCCCAGTTTGACTTTCTTAGTTTGTTTGGGTATTTTTGTGGGTTGGGTTTGGTTTCGTTTGGTTTTCCCTGCCAGTGAGTTTCTCTCGAGACCATCTCTAACCTCCCCCTTCTCCCGGCTTTCCGAGCATCTCTGGGAGCCGTTCCGGGCCCTGCGGGGCCCAGGAGGTGGCGGTAGAGAACTCGCCGGAGCCGCGGGCGCTGGCGCGGCTCGGCCCCGCGGCCGCGGAGCTGCGGCCGGAGCGCGGTGCCAGCCCCGCGCCAGCAGCGGGGGCCGCTCCCTCCTCCCGCCCGCCCCGGAGCCCGTGTGACAACGCCGAATGTAACGTCAGGGTTGGTTTTGTTTGGTTGGCTTCTTAATTGTGGTTTTTTATTTTTTTATTTTTTTTATTTTTTTTTTTTAATTGAGATTTTTCTAGTACAAACTAGGGAGAAGAGAGGTAGCACAGCAATGTGTGCATCTATATGTTAGTAAACATATTCCTCCAAACCCAGAGTACAGTGTAGAGGAACAGTGCCTGGATTATTTAAGGTTGTGTGAACTTTTCCCCGTCCTAATTCCCAATCTGTCCTCACTTATTCCTCATCTTGCAGAATTGGGATGGCTTGGGTTTTGTTTAAGCAGCCATCCTCTTTTCCCACAGTTTTGTAGAAATTCATGAATTGGAGGTGTGATACTGGAGAAATTTTAAAAGTTAAGGAAAGCCCATTAGCTTTATTGGAAAGCTGAAACAGTTGGGAGTTTGAATGAGCAATCGTAGCAGTGAAGTACCTCCTCTCCTCCCACGTCTATCTTCATGCTGTCACAAAAATGTAAATTTTATTTGACCAATTTAGAAGCCTGTGCAAGTAACTTGTGCCATATGAGTACTCGTTCTCACACTCTGTCTTTGCCAAGCCCACAGCCCGCTTGGGAAAGGCCATTCTGCACACTGGTACAGGTTGAGATTCCTTGGTTGGTACATCAGATGTGTGCTTGGTAACAGAGAGCACCACGCTGTTCTGCTATTTTTGAATTCTGTTGTCAGTGTAGAGATGGGTACAGGGAATTAACCATTGGTGGTGTAGGGCTGCTATTGTCTGCCAACAGAATGCCCACAGCCTTTGCAAGGGCCCGTGACTTAGGTGTGCCCCCCTGCACCTCCAAAACATGGGGGAGGCTGGAGCTGACCTCCTCAGCCTTTGGTGGGTGAACTGCAAGTGGATTCCCCTCTGACTGACCAGATACTTCTTAATTATCTTAACTCTATGGGGCCACCTACACCAATTTTTAGGGCATTTTACTTATCAAACTGTATGATTCAGTATTTTACAACTGATTCAAGAAACAGTGTAAACAAACAGTGCTAACTTGAATAGAAGTGTTGGTTGTATATATTGAGCCATTTTCCATTTGAATCCTAGGACTCTGAAAATAGTTTCCTATTCAAAGTTATAATTAGCATAACTTGTTATTATTTAATAATTGTGATGTCTTTTGTTTTCTGTCATCTGTATCCAGTGTTGAATTGCTTCCACAGAAGAACAAAGCACTTCAGTTTCTGTGGTTTCCCTTTTCTGCTCCCTTCCCTCCATTTTGAAGTTTTGAAATGCTCTAAAAGGCTCTCCTGGAAAATCAATTTGTTGTTTGTGTTGGTTTAATGCTTAACACTCACTGTGTGTCCTTTGTACCCACAGCTGTGGAATGCTCCACTGCAGTTGAATTTGTGCATTTTCTGACATGCAAAATACAGTGAGGAACTCCCTTATGAGAGGAAGAGGTTTAGGTTCATTTACAGTGTCTAATATTTTTGAAAGGGTGTTTCAGGATTAACTATTCCATGCATAAAGGTTTATGTCCAATCTCGTACAACTGTTCTGCAACTGTTCTGTTGCAGTTTGATAATTAATTTTATATTCCACTTAGTAAATTTGCAACCACTCTAGATTTTAGAACAGAAGTGCTACTATATTTATATTACTACCTGCCACCTCTGTTGAGGGGAAACATGAGGTAGGAAGGAATAGAAGCTGGAGTGTTCTAAGTATTGTAAAAGTTAAGTGATATAGTTTATTTTCTTGATATTTCTGTTGTTTATTTTACACACTGTAGGGAAGAGTGAGTTATCATCCCGAAATCATGTTAGAATCACGATAGTTAATAGTTCTTGTACTTTGTGTGCTACAGCAGGACAGGCCTCTTGGTGAACTTGCTGTTTCTCTCTAATATGTCTTTTCAGGCGACTTGCTCATGTAGAATTCACTTTGTCAGAAAGAGTAAAGGAAGCTCAGGGAGGCAGTGGGACTATTGCATAGATATTTTGAGCTGCAGTCACTATTTAGTATAAAAAAAATCTCCTATGATTTTTTTTTTTTAGGGGCTTATCTCCCGCACATTAAACTTGTTTCAGAAGTCAGGAATATGATCTAATTTTACTGTAGTTTCCAAACTTCCAGGTTTCTAGAAGTTTCTAAATATGAATTTTGCTGATAATTTCAAAAGGACCATCAACTACTTTGAAGCAGTTACTGTCCTTTTGAAATCCATACCAAAAATAGCAATAAGCAAGGAAACAACAGGAGAAGGAAACCTTGTAGTTGTTTGCATATATCTTGGGACTAGATGTGTATGTAACTGTGAGCAACAAATGCCTAGTGGCAAGGCTTTGAAGAATATTGTAAGAGATGTTAGTTAATTTAAACTGGAATTTATTTTGGCAATTGATAAGGCACAACACGTTTATAAAGATGAAAACAAGCTTTCTTTACAGGTATGCCAAATTGCAAGTGGGGAAATTAAAATTAGTTTTAATAAAAGTGTAAAAAATTCTAAATACTAACTGTGGCTCTAGTTATAAATCCTTTAAGACACTTAGTGAAGTTGCTAAAAATGGGAGTCATGCATTTAAGCTACTGGAAAGAATTCTGTGGGTCAGAGTCTCCTGGGTGCTCCTAGGCCACAGGAACCTTACAGGGCAAAAGTAACATCCATGGTGGCAACACTGCCCCATAGTGAAGTCTTACCAGTAACAAATTTTGAACTGAGGGCTATTATCAGTGGCTGCTAACAAAAAGCAAGAGTTTGTTTTTGAGATAAGACTGGAAAATTTCCAGAAACTCAAGGTGTGGAAGTGTGTGCATGTGTATAAATGCACTGTAAACATTAGTTGGTTTCAATACCAGCTGTTGTCATTGAAATGAGCAACTTCTGAAACGTTTTGTTTTTTTCTTTTCTCTTGATGCTGGTACTTTCTGTCTTTTTCAAGGGTTATATCAGGAGAGGATTTCACCCAGTGCATGCAAGAGGTCGTAAGGTATAAATGGAACAAATGTATGGTATTGAGACACAGAGCTGCATGCTAATAAGGGCAAGCCTGGACTTTGAAGGACTGTGTTTGTGACCTCTGATGTGCCTGCAGGGAGACACTACACAGACTTGTGCAGTGTTTCGAACTAATCAGGTCTGTGCAATAATACCTCTAAAGCATTACAGTGTTGGAGAGAGCCTGCCAAGATGTTTCAGTCCACAAATACCTCGTCAGCATTGTCTAGTGGTGCTCTGGAGAAAAACAGGTTCAGGCTGACAGCAATTATAATACAGTTAACGAGGAGGGTGCAGCCTAAACTCAGACCTTGAGGGTAGAGTCCACTGTAATAGGATTTTCAAAGTATGTCAGAAGATATGAGATAAAAAGATATGCTATTGATAGAGGCTTTCATAACAGCTAATCAAAGGAGGTAGTTACCATGAAGAGCAGCTGCTTATACAGAGTGCTTTCAAAGACAAATGAAGAGGTCGAACTGTGCAGTGAAGGGCAGTGCTGCACTACCTTTTAAGAGGGGAAGGTGATACTTTAACACATTAACAGTCCTTCTGGAGTCAGAGAGTGAAGGAAAAGTATTAAACCAAAGATGGCCTACTTTAGTAGTTTTCATTATATTCAGGTGTACTTCTGAGACTGATGTTTATTGGCTGTGATAGAGAGCTGGGTAGCATGGTACTGGAGTCATACTCCATAAAGTGGACAAGCAAAAGATTTACCATTTTTTCATTTATTCAGATTTGGAATACCCTTAGAAGTGCTTTGATAACATGGTGAGAGGTGTGAAGCCACAACTCAGATTATCTTTGTGTATCCAGTGGTTTTATTTTTTTGGCATGACATGAATAACATTTTTGTTTTGCTTTTTTTTTTTTTTTTAAAAAAAAGGTTTTATAATATGTCCCACCTTTTTACTTCCTGTAAACTGAGGAAAACTTTGCTGGAGTTTCTTCTTATTATCGCTCTCTCATATGAGTCTCAGTCTTAGGACTGAATATGAGAAAATTTTTTCCCCATAAACCTGCGGACAGTATGTAGTTAGTAGCCTCACACATCTGTGTGTTTCAAAGCCTTAAAGCAAAATGACTTCAAAGTGGGGAACACTGAAAGACTTTTAACCCCTGCAGGGAGATTTCACAGCAGCATTTGCTGTGCTGCTAGTCCACTTGTAGTCACCAGTGCTATCTTCAAGTCTGCTGAAAAAAGGTTGCTCTAATTTTGATGAGACATAAGTTAGAAGGGCCAAAGTTATACCCCGGAACCAGCTGTGGAACGCTTGTAAACCTGTGTCCAATCTCCTAGAAAATTAAGTTTACAGTATCTTATAAAGAAGACTCTTTTCCAGTGGTGCTTGCTGTCCCAAAAGAGTCATAATTCAATTACATATTTAAGTGAAATATGGCTGCAGATCTTGTTGGAGTTCAGCTGTGCAGCAACAATGAGAAGCAGCAATTGGTGATAGTGTCTGTTCAAAGCAGTGAAAACTTGACACCTCTGAGCAGAAGGCCCAGAGCAGAGTGGTGCAGTGCAGTCCTAGAAGTTACTCTTTGTGCATTTGGTGGCAGAGTGTGCTCGTATCTGTCACTTCAACCACTCTTTCGTGCAAAAAAGTAGTTTGCTGTTTTTGAGAAAATATTTTCCACCTACCTACAAAATTATTGCCACTAGGGTGAAAGCCTTGACTGCCTAAATTTGGCTTTCATTTTTTGGGTTACCTACTGTTTTACTTGCCAAATGAATCCAAAAGAGTGTACATTGAAGTTTATAATGCAGTCTCTGTAATACAGTCTCTATAATTCTCTATTCTGTGGCTGGTCATGTTGCATTCCTCTGTGGTTAGGACAGTGGCTGCACCGGCGAAGTGTGCTAGTTGTCTAGTTAGTTTTATTCAAAGGAGAAGAAATTAATGGAATTAAGAGGGAAATGGTAGCCACCTTCAGATAAGAATTTCTTACAACAATTTCCTTCAGACACTAGTTGCATGTAGCAGAACATATAAACAGATGGAAATAGTAGGCCCATTTCAATGTTGGCTGATAACACGCTTCAGCATAAGAAGGAATTCTTGAAATTCTTCTGCTAGGCACTGTGAAGATATTAAAAAAAAAATGGTGCTTAGTAGCCAAGCAACATAAATTTGACCTTCTGTTATTTGTACTTTGACCTGTTATATAAACTATTTGATTGTACTAGGAAATGAAGTAAAGTTTTTTAAAACTTAATCCCAGAGACACTAGACATGTTCCAAAGACAATCTTTAAGGATTGTCAGCAATATTTGTTTTTGTCACCTGATATTAGAAGCAATATAATGAAACAGCTGAAAACTCTGTATCTTTTCTGTGATCTGTTATGTCTCAGACTATGGAAATATCAAGAGATTTGTGTTAATGTTACTAGCCTTTGAAAAGGGCAAGTGATCAACTTAAATTTAAAACATAGTGAGCCCACAATATTTTTGAATTTGGACCAAGAATCAGGCATAGTTGACAGTGTAATGCATAGGAGATATTTTCCTGTCTACAAACTAATTGAAAACAGGAATGACTGTTTTTTTCCCCAGAAAATAAAATTGCTATATACTACACAGTACAGCAGAACATGCTATAGAGTAGGAAACATATCATTTTGATATACAGGAGATGTTTTTTTTTGTCAGTTTTAAGTATAGGTAAATACAGAGGTGTGCAATAAGCTGTATGCACCCTGGAATTGAAAGACTTTTATTAGAGAGTTTAGACATACCAGTTACTTTTGCATTTGAGAGGAGACCTTCTGGTTGCAGCTTTTAACCATCTTTTCAAATGCAAGTGAAATGGAAATGAATAGGAAATTTGATGATTGACCAAATACTACTTTATAATATTATGGTGTGCTAATATTAGAATCTTAGATGCTCGGTTTTTGGGTACTCACTAAAAAGCTCATTTAACCTGGGAAAATTTTTGTCTTGGGGAATACTTTATTCTGCATTTGAATACTAGTTTTTATAACTTGTCATGTACTTTTCTACCCTGAATCAATCGGTCAAATATTATTGTAAGTACATTGGAACAGACTGCAGCCTTTTTTCATCTATAGATTAAGGTTGAAATTTAAATTGTTGATTTAAGTTGTATCTCTGAACAGATTTTTTTTCTTCATCTTTAGAACAAAATAAAAAAACCCAAAACCTATACGAATTGAAACACCTCAACAGTTATGTTTATTACTGTAGATTGTACATCTTAAGCATCTTCAGATATGTAGGAGTTAAGAAAATTACATTCTCTTGGTACCTTCATTTAGTAAAATCCCCTTCCACCCCCCACCCCCATGTTTACCTTTGCCCCTCACTCAGCTCCTCCCCCAGGCTGGTGTCTATTCATTAAGATAATATGTAGAATTAATCACTGAATGGAGATTTACAAAGAGAGAGATGCCTGTGATGAAGCAGTGGATACTCTTCATGTAGAAAAAAGTGAATGAGGAGGACACCTGGAAAAAAAATCACTTTCAGTTTTAAAATCAAGTTCTATATTCAAGTCATCTTCAAACTGGATTGAGGTTCTCAATCGTTCTCTCTGAATTTTATTTAATTATGTTAATCAAGGAATAGCTGAAGAGTAGCTAACTATTAAGCTCTTCCTAATGGCTATTCAATTAATAGCTAAGGGCTAACACAGCAGTTAGCTCACTGATTTCTTTTTTTCCTTGCCAACCCATGTCTCTTTTCCCTTGCTTCTCTTGCGCTGCATACTGCTGATCCCACTGAAGATGTTAACAGAGAGTAAAGCATTTCCCACCAGTTATTCATAACACTGGTATAATGATATATTTGTTTTATGCAATATGCTTCTAGCTATGTTTAACTTTCCCCTATTTTTAGAGATGGTGCTTAGAACATTTTAAATGAGATTAGAATCAGATTTCTTCCTCCAACATAGTATAACTGAAGCCTTTAAGATTAGCAGAATATGTTCCAATAGAATTGAAACACCTGTGGCAATTGCCTGAGTGTGTAGATATATTTCTCTCCCTCTAACTACTGAAGATATAGGTCAGAAAAGTACTTAAATACACCATGTCCATGATTCATGTACCTGATATAAAATGGAGAAAACATAGATCGAGGAATGTTGTTGATTGTCCTTTCAAATAATGAATTTTGTTGTATTTTTCAGTCATTTGTTACCTTGTTGTTTAGTGAGTCAGATTCCTTTTTTCTGCTCAAGCTAAAAGCTTAGGAGGTTGAAGAGTAATCTCTCTGTATACCATTAATGGGTTTGTCCTTGGTATGGATGCTTTAAAAATGCATTTTTAAAATTCATGGAATCTTTAATATGGCATTGCTGCTGTTGAACCCATCGTTTAGCAGGAGTTAGGGAACTTCACACATCCTGTCACCCATGCAGTTAAACCTTTTGATACTTGGCTTAGCTGAGCCAGGAAGTTGTCTGTTTCTATTTGCAAAATAGCTGTGACTAAAGGTGGTCTTTTGGGGAAAGGTTAAAAGTTCCTTGCATTAGGAAGTGTGTCATCCTTCCACACAGAAGTAATATTTGCTGAAAGGAATTAATATGTGCATCTGGTGGTATCCTCAGCTAGACTGAAGTCTACCTATTCTCATGATGGATTAAAAAAGAGCCAGGGAGAGTAGTCTGGCTGCTACTTATCACAGTTGGGTGAATACAATCTACAACTGTTAGTTCCACCTTCCAACTCCCAAATCCTTTAGTTTTACCTGTCTGCTCTTTCACTAAGCCTATGAAATATAGGTGAAAAAAATAGTTAACTTGTTTTATTTTTTGAAAAGAAAATCTGGCATAGGGAACACTCACACTTTTGTTGTTCTTGTGACACAGATTAGGAAATGGGATATAAGTGGTTTATTAGCAGTCAGGCAGAAGCTGGTGATGAAAGCAGGATGGGCAGTCTACAATGCAGGTGTATGGGGAGACAAGTATGATGAAGTCAGACCACCTTCCTCACTATCTCTTCCTGGAGACATCTACTTCCAGTGATTATATTCTGGATGGTTTTATTGTTCTGTACTTGCCTGTACAAGACTTTTTTTTTTTTTCCTTAATGTAGAGCATGAAAGAACTTGTAGGGCTACAAAAGGAAAGATTTATATCATTTGTAAGTAGATCTTTCCTCTTTATAATTACAACAACCCCAACACAGGAAGTTTTATGGGAGTAGTAAATTTACTGGGAATGTGGTGGTACTGGTGGAGGAGGATCCTGAAGGATGTTTTCAGTTCTGCTTGTGTAATAAAAACTTGTTGTTTGTACATACTGTGTGTATTGCTGCCAGAAGGGGAGGGTTTTGACTTCTGTTCTGCTCATTTGTGTCATTTCTCTGATGCCAGTGGAAGGATGAGTGGCCCTCTCCTCAGACACTTTCAGGGACAGTGTCTGCTTATGCTCACTAGCTTCACTAGAACTAATGCAGCTTTAGCATAGATCTTGACAGGCTGGAATTCTTGTCAGTGTTGTTTTCCTTGTATTCAAATTTGACACCTAATGCATTCAAAGACATGCTGGCAGATCACCTAATTGAGAGTTTTGTATTTGCTTGGTTAGAAAGATTTGCTGAAATAGGATATGCTTGACAGATTGGTTTCAGACCTAGAGATGCCATTATCAGTGGTTTAAATGCCAGGTTGTAGGAGTGTATAGCATAGTTATAAGTATGAATATATGTTCATCATATCTCAGATTAAAAATGATTTAAGTTGTAATCTAAGTCAGGAAAAAAAGAAAAAAAAAAGATTGGCACTTTTCTGATAAATTGGGCTGTGTAATTATTTAGATCTGTAGCAATTAAGTTTAAACTGTGTTATTTGCATTGGCCACTTTGTGCTCTGGATGAGTATTGTGAACCGGGAATCAGAAGTCATAGATAGAGGGATTTTAATGACTTTATTCATGGTCTGCTGGCACATAAAATATTGTCTAAATTTATCTGATTGCTTCTCAGTTTTGTGGCTTCAAGGAAGTCAGGGAATTGACTGAGCAATAAGACAAGTGTCTTATAGAAGTACAATAAGAAGTATTCTGGGAAAGCATCTTTGTAAGGCAAATCTGCTGTTTTTGCAGACTGCAGGTATTTCACTTTTGCTATGTAGTCTCAATGGAGAATTGGTGTGTGATGCTCAGCTTGACAGCCAATTATGTGGTCTTGTGGGATTGCTAAGTGAAATTGGCTAATTGATAATGAGGCTACTTAGTCTTGTTTGTACTTTACAGTTTCTTTATAATAACTACGGCAAGAGGTTTAGGACATGCCATAGTCTTAATGAAGGTAGATAAATAAAGTAATTGCAGTCTTGCTTTGGCTTCAGAAAGTAATTTTTCAGAAATCATGGATGTAGGAACAGAGTGTATGAAGTTACTTTATAGAAGTCTGAGACATATTTTATAAACAAAAAGCAGAAGACAAAACGATTGTGCGTTTCTGTGAAATTTACTTGCAGTAAATTATCATGAAGGCTTTATTTCTGTGGTTCAGGTAATGGGATATTATACTTTTTAATTTGAGATCACAGGTGCTTTTGTGGTTCTGGTTCAGTAGTCAAAACGGTGACACATGATGGGGAAAATGAGATAACACAACATCCCAAAATGATTAATCCAAATTTATGTTCAATTGCAGAAGAATGAAAGAACAAATATACACAGAGAGGCTGAGTCATTATCTTGGTTTTGTAAATAACCCTTTCCCAGAAGCAGTATTAACATGGTCACATGTGGGGCTTTTGTCTTGGAGTTCCCATGTAGGTTTAGATTTTAAGGGATAAATGAATGAATCTTGCTGTCACCCTCATGACTGGGAGTACTACATTATAAATAAAAATTCTGCTTGCATAAATAAAACCATTTGGATGCTGGTGGATAATGAGATGTCCAACTTTATAATAAACTTTTATAACACAAATAAATCAGTATTCAAATACATATTAGATTTGTCATGTGCCACCTACCATGAACTATTAAAACTTGCTGGTTTTCCTGTAGTCTTCTCCTTTTTGAGTCTAAAAGGAGGAAATAATTAATGATCATGAGGTGTCAAGTCCAAGGCAGTTGTGGAAGAGTTATCTGTGAACATATTTAGAGGATGAAGAGTAGCTAGTGTTGCCTCACAGATAGCATCATTGCCTCACACGTAGCATAATTTCCTTTTCTTTTTTTATTCCCTCAGGCCTTGCAAAATTGTTTTGTATCTTGAAACATGTTTAATAGAGTTATTCAGAAATAATATCTTATGTTTAGAAACTGCTCTGCTATCATGGGATACCACCAATGAACCAAAATCACTGAGATCATAGTACAGTTCTAAATATTTAAAAACAAATTCTAATGGTGTGGTTTTTTGTTTGGTGTTTTTTTTTTTTTTTTTTTGTTTTTTTTTTTTTTGTTTGTTTTTTTAATTGAGATTATTTAATATATAGAAGATCTTATTGTGATGAAATGTCAGTTGGAGCCTTTCTGGATGGATTTAGGCTGTTAAAAATCACAGTTTTTAAGAAATTTTGATGTGTTCTGGCTGTTACAATTGAATTAATATGCCAGTTATTAAAGGTAATTAGATCTAATAAGCTGTGGTGGTAGTACTAGATAGTGTTCTTTATTGTTGGTGTAATTTTGGAAGATGGAAAGAAATTCTGAATGTTTACGTCTTAAGAAAATAAGGCTAGTGTGGGATACATTTGATGTGTAACTGTTCCTCTAGAAATGACAGAATATGAGATTCAACTGTGTCCAATCTATTTAAATGTTCATGGTGATTTCTGTTTTGGAGGATTCATGTTGTTCTGACTTTGCTTTCAGTACCCAGGCAGGGAAGTGAAGGTCAACAGAGTATTTCAGAACTAAGTAGGCTTGGATGAAAAGCGTGTGAGGCTTTCAGGCTTTCTACCTAATTTTTTTTTTTTTTTTTGGTCCTAAGGGCCGAGAGGTGATGCGGGGTTTGTGTCCAACTTCTCTGTGTAGATAAAGGTACAGGTATGAGCAAGTTGTCACAGGCTGAGGTGACAAGCCTGCCAATGCCTGTAGCAATTGTACACCCTTGTGAAACCTGTGGTGCTTGCAGAAAGAGCCTAGTGCCTAAGTTATGTTGAAACAGGATTTAAAGGATAGTCAAGGAAGCGGGAAGAGGAGGACTGGCAGCTGTTTCTTTCCTTGTAATGTTGCACAAGGTTGAAGAGGAGCTACTGAGTAACAGCAGCAAGGGATGAGAGGCTGCCCTTTCTCCTGATTCTGAGTAGGGGGTAGTATTTGTGCCCCAATTACATCTGCTGTGAAATGAAGGTTATTTGAATCGGCAGGATTAAAAACAGGACACTTTGGACATTCCATAATCAAACATAAAAGGACATTGCCTTTGCAATCTACAGAGGAAATGGTTTGGAGGTCTGTAAGGTAGAATAACCTGGATAAAATATCCTTAAAGTTCCCTGGGATGCATTGAAAATAGGGGGAAAAAATAGTTTGACTTTATAATAGCTATAGGTATCTATAGAAAGACTTCTGACTGTGTTCTTGTGCTAAAAATATGCAGACATGAATTGTTTTTTAAATTACAAGACTGGCTTGTAGAACACTGAGAAAAGACTTAAGTGATCATGAACGCATGTTGTTTCTAAATTCCTGTAATCTGCTCTGTATCTGGGCAGTGTGTTTCAATAAGCTAACTCTAGGAGCTCTGCTTCCTCATATATAAGGTAATGCAATTTGTGGAGAAATAAGCATGTTGGTGGTAACAGAAATTTGTGACTTAGAAAATAAAAATCAGGCTCATGAGCAACCTGTAACATGTCTGGAAAGTTTGGTGTTAGAATGTCTTGGTGTAGCTGTATCTGTGATGTAAATTCAAGCCTCTCAGAAGGTAATTTTAAACTGCTTTGTATCTGGACAGTGTTTCATCTGGGGATCTATTTTCAGAGTATAAATTCAAATATTTTGTCATGCTTCTCAAGTTATTTTTCCATCAGATTATTGAAAAATTATTTTGACTGTTTCTTGAAAGAGTCTACACTGTGCTTAGCTGTCATGATTTTTTTTCTTGTTTTGTTTTGTTATCCCTTCAATTGACAGTTTAATCTTTCAGAACAGTTAAAGACAAATTTTTCAGGGGGCCTTTCCTGAGCCAGTATGTGTTACTAGATTAGTCTGACTGCCATCAGGTTACCAAATCTGTTTCATTAGGGTGTGTAAATATGACTGTTGTAAGAAAAGTCAGATTTATTTTCTTCAGAAGGTCTTTCAATACTCAGGAGTTATGGTACTGCTGCCAGTAGGAAAAGTTTAGAAAACTTTTTCTACATAGAAACTTAACTTAATCTCAGAGAGCAATAGCAAATTGAATGATTTTTCATTGCCATTTGTTAACAATGTCATCCTCCCTTTCTTTACTGATCTTCAGTCAATTTTATGTTGCTTGTGTGAAGTCAGTGCCTTCTGCTTTATCTTAGTCAACACTTTACCAAAACTACTAGTAGCTAGGATCACTGTTGTTTTTCAGATATGAAAATATAATGGGATAGGCATTTGTATAATAGATGTTTGAATTCTGCTAAGGACTTATGAAATTTGGAGAGTGTTCTCTTGTGTTATGCCTTGAACCCTACAGTTAATTATGGTACCCTTTGTGAAAGGAATATTTCTGAATGATTTAGGGATGTGCTAGCAGGCAGATAGTGAAAATTTGCCACTGAGATGGTCAAAAGTTTTGTTTATTGAAAAGCATCAAGCCTTATAATGCTTTGACAGCTGGTATACTTATTTAGTTTTCTGGTTCTCTACAGTGTTCATGTACAGTTGAAATATTTTGCCTGCTTTAAGAATTTACAGTTCTGCTTTAAATAATTTCTAATATTAGTGGGTGCTTTCATACTTAAGAAGTGCAAGATTAAGTGTGATACAATGGTACTGTGTGCCAGGGAGGTAATGAAATACTAAAGAGGTGCTCAGCATTCCGTGTATACTTAATCTGACTGTCTTACTGCCAGATGTTTCAAGGGAGTCATCTTTCTGAAGTCTGACTCCTCCAGTGAGCTTTTGGGGTGAGGGAAATGGTCTGTGCCATTAACCTTTGATTGTATGTATTGCACTTGACATAACAAGGCAATTAAGTTATTGACAATGCTTTTTTAATGTCAAAGTGGTATGCCACTCAGAAACAAACCCCCTTTGTTTGGGGACAAAGACATGTTTCTTTGCAAGCTAGTTCAAGACTGGCAGTACACAGATCTATTCCGTCTGTAGGAATTTGGGGAAATCCTGGAGGGTGCATGCTGGCATTATACTGCACTTGGTCAACAGGAGGTAAATAACAGTTAGAAGGAAGAGTGGTTTTACAGTCATAAAAAGCAGTGGTGGTAATTTTCATGCTATGTGTAACAGAAGGTGTTTAATTAGGTTGCAAGTTTGCAGTGGGGTTTTTTGGCAATTTGTTTCTCATCAAGTCATAAATCCCTTTCTTCATATAAAACTAAAGCTATTTTTGTTTGTGGTTTAATGAGCTACAGTTGATGCAACAGCAAACTCATCTTCATTCACTTATCTGAATGACAATAGAGAATTTTTCCCCTCCATCCTGGATTGCCAGTTTTGGGATACCAGATTTATACCAGGTATATATTGAGGTTCAGGAGTTATGTATGTCTTTGTGTAAGCAGATAAGTGGTACATAGGGGAAAGGGACATTGTTGTAGGGATCTATCTTTCAAACAAACTCACCCCTTACTTTATTAGTAAAATACAGATATTTTGTTTACATTCACATTTTAAGCACAAAGATGTGTTTTAAATAAAACTAAGGGAAGGTGATAGGTTGGTTAGTAGAATTTCTCTTGTATTATGGAATGCTCTTGTTTTTGCAAAATTTATTGTCTTTAAATTGGGGTTTGTCTGACAATATTTTCAGGCTTAGGGTATCAAAGTGACTTTGGAATTGATAAATTGCTTTTCTGCAGGTTGTACTTTCTGTCCTATGATTTAAGTTAATGGGTTACCTGGTTAATAAAGTTACCTAGTGACTTACCCTGGCCTTGCTGTTGACCGTGAGTGGGAAGGGAACATGTCAAGTGACAGGCATCCTGCGAGATCCTCTGCTCTATGGGCTGGTGTTGATGTTTGGTACTTTTCCATTAGCTGGAAACACTGATATGACTGTCATAGCACTGAATGCTTGACTCTACATTTTTATCTCCATGATAGTAAAGTGCCTCAGAGAATAGAAACAAGTACAGTGCTTCGTGAAGTGTGTCTTGCACAGTGTATCCCTGACCTTATTGTGTAGGAGTCCCTGAATCTGAGCCAGCCCACTCCTCGGATGGTGTCCCTGAGCTGTGGCTCTGCTAAGGTTTGCTCTGAACAGGCGGGATTGGTGTAAGACACTACTGAACAGTAGGATGAAACCTGTATGGTTTTGACCGAGTGCTTACCATTTCTCTACTCACAATTACTTAATTTAAGTATCTTCTTTTTCTTTTTAGTTTTTTGTTTTTGTTTGTTTGGGGTTTTTTTAGTTATTTTTATTTCCTTGCTCCTTTTCTGAATAGCTTTGTCACTAAAAAGGCCAGGAGAAATACAGTGATGAAAATTTCATAGTTTCTGTATGCAATATGAAGAATAGCTCTATACTTTGTTTCTAAGTTTGAAATGATAAGCAAAGATATAAGCATAGTATTTTATGAAAGAAAGGATATGGTAGTTTTATTTTGCTCCCTATCCAATCCACATCTCCTGGTATTCATTTTTGTTGTGAGCTGAGGGCAGAGATATTGACTGTAATCAATTCACCTTCTCTTATTTCTCCTTCTCTGTGTCACAATTTTTCCCCTGTGACCTGTGGCCTTGCGGTTCTATAGATGGATGTAAGTATCTTATTGAGCCATCTGTAAGATGAAGTATTCCCTTATTTCTGTCTCTTTCCTTTACAGCTTCCATTGTGCCTTGTGGGGAAAAAAAAAAAAAAAAAAAGGATAAAACCCAAGCCTGTGAGCAGAAACATGAATCTATAAATAACTGTTAATAAATGTCTCTGACTGAGCAATGCAAAATTATGTTAAATGTCAAAGGAGTTTTCCTTTCACCTTTGGCATAATCTTTGTGGGTTTTAGTAGCAGTATTTTTTCCTATTGAAAACAGTTTCTGAACTGGAACATGTCAGCTTACAGGGGCTTTGTATCACTTCATTGGAGAAACAGGAATGCTTCTAAGGGAGAAAGGAAATATGAAGAATCCCAGATGCAATCAAAGCTAGGAACGAGTTTTCTAACTTTAAGAGATATACAAGAGAATTCTTACAAGTTGCAAGAATGCAGAGAGATGTTCTCTTCCTGCTGAAGCTTTTCTGGCTGAAGAGGCTGATTCATGTAGCTGCTTGTAATTACTACCATGTAGACGTGACTGCCCTTGTGCCTTCTTCCTCCCCTTGTTACCACATTTGCTCTTGCCCACTTGTCCAAATCAGTTGTGTAAATAGGATTTGCCCGCCAAAGCCACTGTTTTGTTTTTTGTTTTTTTTAATTGGTAGCTAATATATGTAAAAAATTAAAAATGATATTTTTTCATAAATGGTCGGCCTTATTTAAATGGCCAGGGGAAGGAAGCAAAAGAGAAGCATTTAGGGATCTTGTGATGACATCTCCCAGCACATTAGCATGTATGGTCCGTACTGGTCAGTGCAGGGTACAGCTGCTGCTTAGTGTGCTGTTGGATGGGACAGGATGTGATTGCTTTGGAGAGGTGGAGGGGGTATTGTCCTATTTTTCAAATATTGGAGAAATCTTTCTTTTCAGTGCAAGCCTGTGTATCTCCTGGTTTCCCAAGGAAGGCTCTAACTTGAGATTCAGTGATCTCTGACCACTGTGAAGAGAGGCAGCTCGCTTGGTACCACTAGGAGTAGATGCATAGATTCTGCCTCCTTCTTTGTGTGTGCGCCTGTGATTGATGTTTTTCATTGCTGATCCTGACAAGTGGCACTATTGTACTGAGGTGAGGTAGAGAGAAATTGTCAGATTGCTTAAATCCCTGTGAAGGCTGACAGCAGAGCTGTGGTGGAGGAAGAGGGAATACAAATAACTGTGAGGCTGATTTCCACCTCCCTCCCCCCCTTCATTCTGTCCAGCCCATGTCTTTTTGAGTATGAGGGTAACACAAGGCAGTTCCACGTGGGAAAGTTAAGGAATTAATGTGCCATGTCTCAGTGTTACTGTACTGGGGCTAAACAGATGGTGTAATTAGCCTACAGCGGTGAAGAGCTATTTTTCTGATAAGATAAAAGGAAGTAGTTGTAGGTGGTAGAAGAAGAGTCTCTTAAATTGGCAGGGCTTACAATGTTTTTATACAAATGTATGAAGTGTACGGGTCTTAGAGTTACTTCCCAATTGCAGTTATTTTTTCTTTATATTTTTGTTTGTTGAGTGGCTTACAAGGGAAAAAATATTTTGTAGAATTATTTCTCAATAATTTTACCAAGCTCATCTGGAAGAGTGAAGGAATCAAAAACAGACATTCCCTTTTCTTGGTTAATGGTGATTGTATCTCTTTGGATCCATGGGGGGAAGAAAATCTTCCTTCCATGATGAGCACTTGGGATGCTGTTGGAGGATGATGAGGGTCTGTAGGAGGTCTGTTCTTGACTGACCCCTACATGTTCTGGGTTTTGAACTTTTTGCTTTTCATCTCCTGTTCCTGGCTTTTTTTCGGTTGGGATATTTAAAAAAGGCAGGAACAATTATAAATAAAAGAAGAAATAAACAAAATTAGATATGGCTTGCACAGTTCGAAAAAGAAAACATCTAAATGAGAATGGTGGAAAAATGAAGGAGTGACATCAGGAAGAGAGAAAAAAAGGCTATATTGGGAGAAAATACATCCACAACTGGATCAAGATTCAGTTTTTGTTCATTAGTTTGTAAGTCCTTTAAATTACTTTTGCTTGCTTATGAAAAGATAACAGACATACTTGCTTTTTAATCCCAAGTCTTCATGTTTTGCCCTAAATGAGTAGGATCTTATCTATCAATTACTTAGTTGTTCTGATTTCTTGATAGTTTGGTTTAAAATGGCTTCTTAGATGTATTTGATAAAGGACCTGGTGTTGGTGAGTAGAAAATATGGCAAAGGAATTTGCATTGAAGATTTTTTTTTTCTGATATTTTTATTTCTTTTTTCCCAGGAAGCAGTTAGGTTTGGTACATTGGTTTTATTTGCCTTTGCTGATAGAGGATGCTTTCTGTTGTACAGTTGTAGCTTCTGCCTGTGTTCAGAGCATCTAATTTATCTGTTTACTTGAAGGAGAGAATATATAAAGTCTCCCAATATGGTGTGATTTTTTTTTTTTTCTTGTCATTAAATAGACCCCAAATATCCCTCGATCGAAGTTTGAGTTTCACAGAACTTATTTTTGCATCCTCTTTCTTGGGAGAGGAGGTGGTTGGGGAGGGCTGTGTTTTGGTGGTGGTCTGTGTTAAAATACTGCTTCAGGAATATCCACAGGATTCTGACCCCCACCCTTGCCCCAACTTGTAGCCTGAAGGATACCAGAAGGTAATGATAATCTACAAGGTGACTTATACTCTAGCTTCAAAGAATGTACCTGCATCCAAAGGGAAAGAGAGTAGGAGGGGGAGGATAAAAAATCATAAAGGAATGTGAAAGGCTTTTCTTAAACATTATTTAGTTGTTAATGAAACCATTAGGGTGTTATTTTATACAGTGTGGCTTTTGGTTGTTTGTTTTTGTTATGACTGTTTGGGTTTTTTCAGGGGGTGGAGGTGTTGGTTGCTTTTTCTAAAAAGATTTAGTAGACTTTCCATTAGAAGTGGTTGAGAAAACATAGTGATAAATGATTTTCATGAAGTCCCTACATTACGAACATCAGTTGGGTGTCCATTGTGTGAAAGCAGGTCCTGTCTTCTTTTAGGTGATTGCCATTGTTATAGAATGTCCCACCATCAGAACCCCATTTCCTCTTGCAGTCATGGGGAATGAGCCACGCTCGAGTGGATACAACCTCTTGGCACCGCTTAGTAAGAGTATTTCATCTAGTTCTGAGTACTCCTGAACAGGCAAAGGGGCCAGAGGATGCCAGCAGCAGCCTTCAGGTTGAACTGCAGCCCCTTGCTCTCACTGCCTGCTTCCATTGGCCTGGCTGTGGTCCCTGAACACCTTGCTCCTGGGCACGGGTGGCAGGTCAGAGCGCTCAAAAGTAATGGAAGAAGATTTTTGAATTTGCCACTCATCTATACTTTGACTCCATTATTCCTTCAAAAAGGACTATGGATTAAGCAAATTAAGAAGGGGGAAAAAGGATAAGAATGGTATTTCAGGAGGGAAAAAAAGCAGATTTTCAAGGAATTATATATAAGGTAATAATATGTTAAAGATATTTCTGAAAGTTCACTTAATTCCTGCCTTTCAAAAAGGTTTTAACACTGTAGCTGACATTTAGGTACCTAGTTTTAATCAAAGAGAGAGATGGCTGGATTTAGGTTAAATATCATTCCTGTCAGCTCCTCTTTTGGTTTAACAAGAGTCCATGTGTGTGCATAAATACATATGTGGGTGCATATCTATTTTTAAAATATACATACTTGTACTCTATGTAGTGTACATATAAAACTAATTTTATGTAAATACAAATCATGTGTGGGAGGATGTAAATTTCTTCTGCCTTTCTTTTGTGAGGATAGAAACTTGAGAAATAGTGATTATATTAACTTTTATTTGTAAGAAATGTATTGGAAGATTAAAAGATATATTTATTGCATCTTCTTCTGCCATGGAGAAGGATGTATAGCAGAGTTGTTCCCTGTCAGATGTTATCCTAGCAAGTCATGGTGAATCTCAGGGAGGTTATCTGTGCCCCCCACTTCATCACTATTGCAAACAGTCTGTTCTTAAACCACGGAACAAATTCAGAATACCTATCTTTTTACTAGATATGTGTTAGTTTATAAAAATTTGTGTCCCTGTTTCAGCTATTGAGTTTTATTTTCTACTGCCCTAATGTGTGTAATTGTTTCAAGTGAAGATTTTTATGAATAAAAACATGCTTTTAATTGACAAGACTGTCAGTTATGAATCCCTTTTAGTTTGGGAAAAAAGGTATTTTTGAGCTTGAATTCTCTGATATTCAGATGTTCAGGAGGCTGCTCAGTGGCATTACTTTTCCTGCTTGAAAGTGTATGGACTAGAGGCTTATCCTGTTGCAGACAAAACCACTTTGTGGACCAGAGTAGGTTCTCTGCAACTGTACAGCACTTCTACTTTTGAATTATGATGTTTTCTCTACCAGTGCTTGTTGAACTAGGCCAAATAAGGTTATGAAAGTTGTTTTATGTGTTGAGTTAATGAGCTCAGTGAGAGGCAAAATGCAAAGGCTGAAGAGATCAGAATCAATCCTTGGCTATTGATTAAACACACCTTGCAAACCCATCTGAACTTAATCAAATCTCTTGATTTAAACAATATGTAACTGTTGTATTTTTATCTTACTTCAGTAAAACACCCAGATGTCTGCGGTGACAGACTGAAAAAAATTTAGGCAAATTTTCAAGGTTGAAGTGCTGTCCTGAAGTTGATCTGTTCTGCATTTTGTCATGCCATGCTCTTTGCCCTGGCACAAATGTGAAACCAACTGTCAGCTTGTGGGGAACAAGCACCCTGGCTGTCTTTCTCAAAAGACAAGTACATCACTTTGTAAATAATACAATATAACAAGAGTTTAGAGATACTGAAGGGCAATTCCAGAGTTGCTTTTATTAAATATCTTTTTTATCTTTAAATACAAGGATTATTTTGGGGGAGTGTGTGTTAACTACTGGAATCTATCACTGAAGATATGTATTATCCCATTGCTGAAGACAATGCATTTCCTTTTTAGTAGCTATTGCTTGCTCTTAAATAAGTGTACAAGCTATTTTAAAACAAACATTTCTGTTTAATTAGTTTTAATACATTTACCTTGCTTAGTTTACTTACTGAGTCTTCCCTCCCACTCCTCTTAATGTGAGGACAAAATTACAGTCACGATAGTAACTTTCTTGATAAATTTATTTGCCTGTGGAGGAAGTGATTTGAATTAAGTGTGGTACTTGGTGTAGTTCACAGAAATAACCGTGTCCCTGGGCAGCTTTGCTCAGGTTAGCTGAGCTGTGTTTGGAGGTCAGGGCAGCCCCAGAAAGTTGGAGATTATCTATGGCAGCTGGCAGGTTTGGACATGCTGGTGTTACACAGCATCCTTACATCCTTAAATCAGGATTTGGAGAGCTGAAAATATTTAGGAGGTTTCAATATACAGATGTCCTCATTCTAGAAATCCAATAGAATTGCCTACTTTGGCAGAAATTTCTCAATAGACTGGTAATAACTATACAAGAGATTATTTAAGGCGTTTTTAAGAGACTTTTGATAAATCTCTTATATCTTTAAAATGTGATTCAGACTTAAAGTGAATGTTGGCTTTTTTAGGAGTAGATACCTCATGTTCTCATTTACTCTTAAAGGTATATCTCAGAAGATAAAACAGCAGCTTTGCTATTATTATGTGTCAAATTGGCTGAAGACTCTGCTTTCTGTTGTCCCCTGGCAAAATATTTTAAGAATTTTAAATAGTTTTGGTTCATTCAATATACTGTGCTTGTAAACTTCTGGAACTATTTTATTGTAAAAGGATAACAGGGAGGGTGTTGTGTTTATCTGGAACCAGTCCTTTTATCTAAAGCAATGCAGTAGGTCTCATTCTGGGGAGCTGTCAATGCTATATGCTGTTCCCTTGTCTGGGGACCTGCAACAGTGCAGGAGAATGGGAAAGGGTAAAAGAGTTGTTGCAAGTTGTGGAAGAGACCAGCTGCTTGTGTTCTTAGGTAGATGTCTGAAAAAATCTACAAGGTCCAAATAGGCAGAGCCACCCAATTTGTCTTGGTTTTAAAACACAGAATATGTTTAGTAAGTTGATTTTTTTCTGCTTTAGAGCTAATTCATATTTTCTAAATAAAGCATTATTTTCAAAACTCCTCCTCTGCAGTAATTTTAAGACATCAGCAGAAAATCAAAACCTGAAGGCCAGACAAGGTGTATTCTATTGTACCTTCTTTCATCCTTGACACTGACACTTTCTGTGGTACCCAAATGGGACATAGCATTTCAGTGCAACATCTGGCCCATTTTAAACGTGTAATCGGTCAGCTGTAGGGTAAAGAAATTAATTCTTAGTCAGAGTTTAAAAACACCTTAATTACAATGATGATGATGATGTGTTCTTTATCTCTGCATGTACTGTAAGTAGTTTGGAGTGATCTTGTTCTTCATGAGTGTGTTGAACACTTCTTTCTACCCCCACTGCTTTGTGGGTGATATATTGAAAAACACTGCTAAAAGAGTGGATTGGAGTGAATGGTTGTGTCACAGGACACCTGCATATCCCAATCCTTCATTTTAATTGGGTCTTAAAGTATTCATAAATTAAATTTCGTAAATTAAAACAAGTGATGGGTGGCAAGGAAAGTGTGTGATAGTGCATGTACTTTTTTGTGCTTTGAGAAAATGGAGTGGCAATACTACATTTTGGGCAGATCCCAGACAGATGCATGGACAACTGGGGCAACAAAATTTTTTTAGACAGAAATAGAGAGAGGATGATTCATAGGCAGGGGTGGCTGGAATAGGGAACAAAGAAGGGTGAATCAGCAGGAAAAAGAAAAGCGATGAGGTTTATGGAGATCACAGCTTTAGAGTGAGTGTCAAAGGGATTACAAAGAAGTTTGGGCTGGGAGGGAGAAGTCATTTAAGTGTCAGGTATATAACATTGGATTTGCCAATAGAAACTGTAAGAAACCAGTCTGGCCTTACAAGCTCTCAGGGTAAGTTATTGCTTAGTTTTCTAACACAGAGAAGTAAGTAAACAAATCCCCCCCATCTTCTGCTCTTGTTCCCCTCACTGCGCCTGCTCGCTTTGCACACTGAACTTCCAATCTTTCTTAGTCACTGGCAGGATGTCAGTATTTCCTTAGGAGCTTTAACAGCAATTTCATAGTGTCTTTAAAGTGTGTATATCTATTTAGGGAAATCTTAAAATAGTCTCAGGACTTGACACAGGGAAGTTTGTAATTTAATTTATGTGTGTTAGCTTCAGGCTGAACAAACAATAAAGTACTTTAACCTTGCATGTGCTCACTTGGTACTAATAGGCTTTCTTGAACAAATGTTTAATGTGTGAACCAAGGCCACTTTAAACCTGTGGAAGTATCTGTGCAGATTAAATTTATTTATGCTTTGTCTTTTGAGTTATGCATTCCATTTTCCAAATATTTTGTGTTGGAACAGCTTGATGGGAGGGTAGAGTATAGTAATCATGGTTTGAATGGCTGTAGTTTGCAGTGATGTTCTTGCTATTTTTGGCCAGAGGCAGATTTCTGTAAGAGTGGCTTAAAAGCACAACATTGCACATGTTCACATTTTGAAAGCTTTCTGCATTTTTCATATTCTTTTTATATCATCTCCTGTCTTGCAAAACCAAATGTTTTTGCCCTTTTCCAGAGTACGTAGAAAAACTATTTTTAAAAGTTCTTTTCCATCTGTTGGTTTCACTTATTAAAGAAGAGAGACTGAGAAGAAAGACGGTGAAGGAGGTGGAAAGGAATACAGCAGTGCAAGCTGGTATTTAATTCTGCTCAATAAACAAGCACATTTTCAATTTTCTTTACGTAACTGTTTCATTCAAAATTTTCTTAAAGAAAATCTCTCTTCTGTTTTGAAGGGCCTAAAATTGTCTAAACACATCAGTGTGTCTTCTTGACTTAGATTAGTGTTTGTTAAAATAAGAGGTGAGATTACCCTATTGGTGATTTTTCTTCACCCTCTCCCTCTTTGTGAGAGACATGGAAACAAAACTGTTCCTAAATCTTCAGGACTTTTCTTCTTAAAAAAATGCTTTTAGACAACATTTCATAACAATTTAAATTAAATTAATAGCAAACATGCTGAATGTTCATCTATATGTATTTCCTGGCAGAATTTCAGAGGGCTATTTAGAACCAGCAGGGAAGTCACTAAACCTTTTCAGTTAGAATTTGTTCACATTGATTCTCCACCTCTTAAGCCAATGTATGTGCTCACATAAGGAGGAAGCAATATTTGCATTTTCACTGTGGTGATGGACTTCATTAAGTGACTTGAATTTCAGTGAGTTGTGGAATACTCAGCCAATACAGCCTTGTTTTAAATTTGAATTGATGATGGAAAAAGGGATTGCATACTTGCTGCTGTATGCTTGTTTTCTCTGTGCCACATCAACAGTTTTTCTTATTATTTATGCTAGTCTGCTGATTTTGCCTCCCTGGGGGAGAAACAGTCTTCTTGACTACCTGGTACCAGTGTTTCCTGATAAACTTGTGAGTTGATATGTTTGCTTATTTTTAGAGAAGTGGAAGGAAACAGGGGAGGCCAAGGAAGTTGACAGGAGCTGAGGGGAAAATGGTTTGCAGCAAGAGCTTCACGTTTCTTGTGTTAGGTGGCAGTGGGTCAGCCTTTCCCCCCTCTCTTCTGCAGGGTTCAATGGCAGGAGTTGGGTTGCTTGCTTTTGAACTGCTCTAGACAAGGGAGGCACGATGATGACTGAGGAAAACTGTGTTTGGAGATGGCGTAGGACAGGGTTGGCTTAAACAGCCTTGGGTCTAGCCAGGCCTTTTGTCTCTGGTTGCTGAAAGCTTGTTTGGGTGTGTATAACTCAGAGCATATCTGTGATGTGTTGCTAGTCAAGTAGCGTATATGAATTCTAATCCTTAAATTAAGACAAGAAAATAATTATACATTTCATAATAAATATTGCTAAATGGTGGGATTTGGGAAATTCCATTCTGTTTCTAGAGTCCTAAAAATCATAGTGTCACCTAAAAATCATAGTGTCTTATTGCTCTTGTGTAATGCTTGGAAGTGCAGTTGGATGTGGTTTTTTTTTTTCCCTAGTGATGTGAATTTAGTCATAATATTTGTGAGAAACACTGAGTTTAAAATTACATGGCTCTCTCCAAACTGGTAAAGTAATATTTACAAGTGCTGCTACCAAGAACACATAGAATTTTAATTATATTTTCTGCCCACCTTCAATTTTGAATAGCACAGCTGGGAGGTAACTGGAAAAAAGACAGGGGACAGGAAGATGATTGTATCAAAGAAGTTTATGAGGGCTCTGTCTTAGAAACTCTTTTGTAGAACTCTTCACTTTAATAGCAATATTTGAAGTCTTTTCTCTTGCTTGAGATCCTGCATCCTTCATACTTCCTATGGTAATGGAGAACAGATTTAGGGCTGAGGGAAATTGCTTGCTAGGCAAGAGCTTCTTCCATGTTTAATTGTGTGCCCCCAGATATTCCTGCTCCGTGGTATCCATTCTGGCACCAGACTAACCCCAATAGAACTCTCTTCAGGCGCGCTAGAACAGAGTCTGTTTTGTTGTGACAGAGTCATGGCCCTACCAGCTTTCTTATTATCTCTTGATCTTTATCTAATGCACTTCGGATGTCTTTGTATGTATTGTGAATTACTGTCTGCTCAACTCAGTCCTTGATGATAGACCAAAAGAGTGCATTTTACTGCACTGGAAAGGTAATTTTATGAAATTATGAAGTCAAATGTCTTTGTGCCAACCTCATGCCCACCATCCCAGTTTTTTTCATGGAGTAGCAATATAGAAACTGCGGAGAAAGACCTATCCAGGTGAGGTCACAGTTTGCAATATAGATTACGGAAACAGAGTGAATCTCTACTCTCACAAACTTCAGGTTAGCGTGATGATTCACTAAAAGTGGACCTGTGGTAATTTCCTTCTTTTAAAATATAACGTAAGATTTTTTGCATAGAGCGTAATTTTAATAGGGTGAACAAGCTGAGAGAGAGACTAGTGTTCAGTGGAGATGAAAGTTGGGAAACACTTGCTCTCCTCTGCCAGCCCTGTTGATGCTTTTCATGTCATTTGATCCATTCTGTCTGGCCTAAGACTGCTCTTACAAAACTCTTGTTTAGAAAGCATTTGCTTCACACCACTTCCTCTTAAGCAGTAAGGATACTTGAAGTAAAAATCTATGTAATAGGGACTGTGGAAGGTGGAATGCGCAAACCTAGTCATTTGAAATTTGGTGGAAAATCCTCTTGGTTTGCTTTTGGTCATTTACAAGTTGAGCCAGGTATTAAAGGTAATGGGACGAAGTGAAGGTATAACTTGAGGATCATGAAATGTGGTTTATTTCAAACCATGTAATACAGTTTAAATTGAAACTGCATTTAAATAGATGGGCTGCCAATTTATTTTCTAATGCAGACATACCAACCTTCTGCTATTTATTGTCTATATTAAAGCCTTCTCAATGCTCGTGTTTGTCAGATTGTACATCAGATTGCAACATTGCTTGGTTACAGCCTC
The DNA here is from genome assembly GCA_013397295.1 of Polioptila caerulea. Classification (NCBI taxonomy): domain Eukaryota; kingdom Metazoa; phylum Chordata; class Aves; order Passeriformes; family Certhiidae; genus Polioptila; species Polioptila caerulea. Next base: position 387,433 of record VYXF01009740.1, read on the forward strand.
CCTTCTCGCTTGCAGCTTTGAAAAGTACATGCACTTTCAGTAACTTGGAATTTGGGCTTCTCTAGGATTAATCATCATAGGTAAAATCAAGGCCTGCATGTGATTTACTTTCTCTACCAGTTAGTGTGAGGTGGCAGTCCCTAGTGAAGGAAAGTTTACAGGCTATGTATTGATGGTGGAGGGAGTGACTGAGGATAGGCCAGGGGGATGTTGTGCACCTACAGCTCCTTCCCTGGTACAGAGGCATTTAGAAAACTTTTGCAAAGTCCAGGTTGTGAATTGGTACTACAGCAGCAGAAGAGGCTGTTGAAACATTCTGGCTTGTTTTTCTGGGTAGTTAGGAATTTGGAATCTCCTTCTCTGCTCCAGCCTGGTCTGGTCACCAGGTGACAGTATGGAGGGCTCTGCAGCTGTTTCCACCATTTCTGCATGAGTTTTTGTTGGCACAGCTCCAATGCTTGCAACCTTGGACCAGAGTGTCTCCCCAAAAGTGGTATTAAAAATTAAAAGTGTCCAGTGTGTATCAATGCTCATCCTCAGTGGAGCTCTACGGTCATTAGGAAGGAAGTATGAAGCAAAACACTACCCTAGATCAGGCTGATATAGTAGAAACTTGCTACAGGGAAAGGAGTGGTTCATCATGCAGAAAAACTGTTTTCTTAAGAGCCAAGAGGCTTAGATTCCAAGTATTGTTTATCCTTGTTTCAGGTCTACATCGTCCCTTAAATTTAATCTTACTCTGTGAGGACAAATAGGAGGGCACTTTCAGAACAAAGGTGATTTGCTAAATGAAGAAATATGTTATTTCAATTTCTTAATATAGAAAAAGAAATTATTTTATTTTACTTAATATTCTCTCAACAACACCTGCCTATTGCATTTTGGCAGTTCCTGTTCCTTCTACTTGTCTTTTGGATTAAAACAATATATGTTCAGATATGCTAAAAATCAGAATGAAAAAAATTCATATGCCTGCTAGCTTAGTATTTGAGTTTGCTGGAAGAGTGAAAATTTTCTTTGATGACTCTGTGTTGCACAATGTATGCTTGCAGTATTTTCTAATAGACTTGAAGCTTTTAAAATAATAGACATGGTGAGCTTTTAAAATAATTTTGAGTGACTAGTAATCTTATCTAAAAATGCAAAGGTTCAGGTGCACCATGTTGGTAGGAATGTTCTGAGAATCCTTTATTCTTCCTCTTTGGATTTAGCTCGTGAGTTCTAAGATCCATATTAGGTGTATGTTTTGGTTTTGGTTTTGGTTTTTTTGTTTGTTTGTTTTTTCAACTGAGCATTTGGAAGCAGACTTGGACTAAAAACAGTCCTGATTTTATACAGATTGAAAACCTCTGAGTTCGACCAACCCCTCCTTTCTCCCTCCTTTTGTCCACATTGGCAGTAATGGCTTTACTCTGTTCCTTGTGACAAAGATAGTCTTTTTAGTACTTTGTGCTCTTTCCCTGTATTTCCTCCCATTGCCTCCAGACTTGTATAGTTCTTTCTGTCCCATACTGCTTTCCTACTTTCTCAGATTATTGTCTTTACTTGTTTATTCCTATACTATTTTATACTACAGTAGCAACTTCTAATACTTCTCTCTTTTTGTCAGTTGTAAATGAAATACATTGTGTTACCTAGTTACACTTGTCATTTATTATGGGTTATTTTATATATATATATAAATATGCAAAGAAAAACACTCCAAGGAGTCTTCTGTTTGTTTGCATTGTGAGGGAGACAGCCCTTACACGGGTGTGCTCATTTAGAGTTTATGACTTGACCCTTCTGACTTTAAAGACTTTCTTTTAGGGTTTGAATATGTGTAGGTGTTTAATGAATGTTAATCCTGTACAAATGAAAGATGAAGAAATGTATATGATTATATGAGCTCTTAATTCAAATTTCAGCTTAGTAAAGCTTTGCATAGGCCCTTGAGAAATTTGTTACTCCCTATTATGCCTGATGTGAGTACAACAGATTTTAAATAGCGTGCTTTGTTTGCTCTTCCATGACCTGCTCACTGCAATATGGAAAGCAGATACATAGCTGCCCAAGTCTGATTTGGAGTTAATAATATCTATCTTAATTTCATCCTGAGTCTTGAAGATAAGACTCTTTGTTTAACAGTCATATGGACTCAGTTGTCTGACTGGAAAAGGTAGTCTGTCATGTCTTGTGTCTTTTACCAGTGGGTTAAGGATGATGTTTCACTAGTTCCTCTTTGCTTTTATCAGCTGCAGACTAGCTTTTCTTCCCTACTTAAAACTTCTTTAATTGAGAATCAGGGATCCTTCTTCAGTAAGGAAGGCAGCCATGTTATTAAGCCTTTTTTTCTGCAATAGTAAGCTCTCCCTTAATTGTTTTTGTAATTTACTTTTTAAATGATTTCTATTGGATGGAGTCCTTTGACAGGGCTCGCTTAGCAAAGAGACAGTCTAACCTGTGAGAATCTGATTGTGAACAGAAATTGTTGGGAAGGTTTTCATGCTTTTAAGGGGATGTGAGGTAGTCTTCCAATGAACTTTTAATTGACAGTGAATATTCTTAGAGACAATAGGCTGGCTTAAATGCCCCTTCTTTTTTTGCATTGCTCTTCAGAGCGAAATGTAGATGTTGAATGTTGATTATTCAACCTCAGAAACAAATGAAGTGGTTGGCTGGTTTCCAGGTGAAGTTGCTGTTATCAGGCTCATATAAGTGTATGTGAGGTGTTTTTGTGTGGCTACAGTGGTGTCTTTTGGGTTACAGTGTTCCATGATGCCATATGTATGCTGCTAAGCTGCTGCCATCCTTCCTGTCTGAGGAGGCACTAGAAGTTTGGTTGAACACATGACACAGGTAACCTTGAGGCTGTGGTAGGAAGCCCTGTAAGGCTGTAAGGAATCTTCTGGGGTTTTTTCTCTATTTTTCCATTCTAATGTAGTCTTCAGGTCCCCCACACAGCAACTTCACCACTGGGACCATATGTTTAGTGCCTGTACTTTGCTTCAGGGCTTTTTCCAGAGAGGTGGACAGAAAGCACCCCCAGACTGTGCTGTTCCTTGGGCCCAAAAGAGGAAGGACACAATTACAGGCAGGGTCCTGAGGGGCAGGGGTTTGAGAAAGCGGCGCTGTGCAGCTGTGCAGCAGTGCAAATCCTCATTATCCTCTACCTCCTGAATCATACTACTACCATGGTATTGATGTATAATCACCCAAAGCACGGGAAACAGTGTTAATGTTTATTGGCTTTGTCTTTACTCTGCTTGTTTGTGCCAATTCTCATCTATAATACAGCTTGCATAAAGACATATCAGTGCGTAATGAATACTGAACATCTGTACGGAGTACTGTTGAGCACTTTTTTGGTAAACGGGTTTGGAACGCTGGCTGACTATTTAAATACCCACAAAGGAATCTTGTGATCTTGCTATGTTTTATAAAACTTGCCCTAAATATTTAAAGACAATTTTGGGCTTTCAAAAATAGCTTTATTGGGTGTTAGTGCAGCTCTTGAGTTTGAATTGTGCTTTTTCATTAGGCATGTGTTTAAAAAAGTAACCCAAAATTATTATATCCTAAACTATATGTGATAAAATGTACCTCAACTTTGTAACATTTTCAGTATTTTTCCTGTTGATGCTTACTTGAATTTCAATGTCCTCCACAAAAGGTTATATTTTTTTTTTCCTTTTTATTTTAAAATTCCAATTAGCCATTAGGCTAACAGATCGTTATTTAATGGGTAGTATATTAATGGACTTCCAACCCTAATTACTAAAATGTGTGCATCACAAATGCACTAGTCAATCAATGACTGAATGTGTGTTGGATCTTGAACTCCCTTCTTTTTCACTGAATTACCTCAGATATCCTGAGAGTTTGTCTTCTGAATTTTAGTCACACCTCAATAATGTTTAGAGAGACAAGTTGTAAACATTTTGTCATTGAACTCAATGCTATTCTTAACTTGTTGCCTGTTAACTGTTCTTTTGATGATAATTGGAGATGGTGATTTTATTGAATGAGTAGAACCTTTTTTGGTTCTGCCTCATAGCTCTTAAAGCTCTATTAGTGATGGCAAAGTGTCAATTGGAAATACATGAATGTGTGTATATGGACACCCATCTGTCAGATACATATAAAGGCACTCATATATAGGCTTATGTATATTTAAGGCTCTGGGCTTTATTGTTCTTATGCTGCTTTAATGTAAAATCCTTACTTTAAACTTGAGATGTGCAACTCAGCAGTAACGCACTGGATTCATACCAAGGTTCAAGCTGTAGCATAGTTGCTAAAGCTATTTCACTGAAACCAGTCAAAAGATGCAGCTATGAGCAGTAGCAGTAAGGCTGGTTTTCCATGTGCAGTTTTCCTCCTAAATACTTATGATATATTCCAGACACCAGGCTAAAAACACTCTTCTAGGAATCAGAACCAAGGAAATGGAAGCTCATTGAAGAAATTGAAATTCAGTAAGAGGATTAGTACTGTAACTTGTAAATAAGAATAACAAAAAAAAAAAAAAACCCCAAACAAAAAAAAACACCAAACAAAAAACCATATTACTTAAGCAACCTGTGCCATTTGACTCTGTGAACTGAAGCAGTTTTCTTTTTCCAGGTGCATCCTAAGGTATGGGCAGTGGGATGTTGTTGCTTGCACTCTGCCTGCTGTGAGCCGATTTGGCTCATTTATCTTCTAGGTCAGGTGTCTGCCTGGAAAACCCCAGTGTACTGAGCCAGATCAAAGGAAAAAAAAAATCTGTTTTAAGTTGAAACTGTTCAGTGATAGAAGACTGAATGTAATAAACTTGCTGTTGAAAATACAGGGAGCTGATAAAGTCTAGTTTTTACGTGGATCCTAATGGCTTAGCCAGTGGTCACATGGGCAGCTAAAGAGGTTTTGTGTAGAGGGTTGCACATTACGTTGCTGAACCCTTTCTTTTTTCTCTTTTTTTTTTTTTATTTTTATCATTGCTAAGAATGTTATGAATCGTTGCTAAGAGTTACAAAAAAAATCCTCAACAATTCCAGGTCAAATAGACTTGAAAGAAGATCACTGGCTATCATACAGGGCTCAATTGACAATAGTGCAGTAAGGCAGCATAATCCTAGCTTTCAAAAGACATCCATTTTCTTCCTCTCTCATGTGGATTGTTCTGGAAGTGCTGAATAGCTTCTTAATGAGTCAGAGGTTGCAACCCAGTCGGTGCCGTATGTGTAACCCCCTTTCCCCCTTTGGTCAGTTTATCACAGAGCTGACACAACACGACTCTTTCAACATAGCTTCCAGCCAATTATTTTGAGGCCTTGGAGTCAGCCAGTATCAAGAGCTGCTGATAAGAGTGCAGGTTTTGCAAAAATGTTAATGGAAGATAGGGAATGCGTTTTTATCCCTCCAGGCAACCTGTCTCCTTGAACCACTGCTGTCCCTTGCTAGGAAGAGAAAATGACCTTCATAGGATAGCAGCTTTTTATTACTAAAGTTTTATTTCTATACTTCACTTTTCAGACAAGCATTTGAATTCAGAAGTAAGCATTCTGGTGTTTCACAAGCAGGCTTCAAAGAGTGTGTTGGTATTAGAAATGAGGTTTTTCCAATGTTTGCATCTTCTGAATGAAACATTGAGTTTATTCTCTAAAATGAGAATAAATGTTCTACTGTGGCCCAGACATAGGTAGACTAGATGCATCTATCAACAACTTCCGAATTAATAATTTTTTTTTTTTGAGGAAGACATTAAGGTAACGTGTCACTGGTTTTTTGTGTGTTCTGAAGTTTTATTTTTAGAATGGCAATAACCTACCAATAGTATTGGAGATAGAAAATACTATCTCTTAATATTACTGAGAAGTTACATCCCTGTATCCCTAAATAAATGTGATAACCACTTTCAGTGACTTAGGCTAGTTAAAAAAAACATGTTATGCTACCAACTAAAGAGATGATGTGTATAGCTACACACTCCAAATAAGTGTGAAAGGAACATGTCAGTGTTGTAGCAAGCAATCAGTTATTGGTTCCCTGGCTTCTTGTAGTTTCAAAATCCAGAGTTTTTTTGTATGAACCCAGAAGACCTACATTGAGGAGTTGAAACTCTTGTACAATCCATTTTGTATTTTGAACAATGCGTAGGAGAAAATACCTAGTAAGTAAAACTTTTAGGCTTTATGTGAATGTTGTTTTTCACTTAAATTATATGAAGCGTGGATATAAATTTGGAAAACATTTCTGTATATATAAAGAAAGCAAGTTTGTTCAAGCTGAATTTTGTGTAAGGAGACAAACTTTTGATGTGAATACAGAGAATGATGCTAGGATGAAGCAGAGTTTGATAGAGCTGTAGTACAAACCTACTGTGATCCTAGGTTAGACACTTTTTTTGTGAATCTCTTTGCATGGCTGGTGTAATTGTGCTGTAATTTTGCTTCTGCTCAAATTTTTTGTTTGTGATACTGGCAATGCTGGTGTATGATCGTTTAACTCCTCCAGCTGCTTTTGGCAGTAGTTTCATATACCACCATATAGTAGATGTTAATCATGCAAGCAGTACACAGCTAAAATGTAGAGACTTGCCATGCTAAAGAGCTTATTGTTTCAGAATGTTATTTAACCTCTGAGGTTACCTTTCATAACTTTTTCATGGCTCAATCGGAATTTTTCTCATCTAATTCCTTCACTTTTATGAAATAAGTCTGGTTCATGCAGAAATGGAAGTGGTAAGGAAGGGTTTCAACCTAGTGGAAGGCAATGTAATTTTATTTAGAAAGGTTTAGTCACATAACTATGAAGACAAAGATGTAGTTGACCTTGATTATGGCCTAATGCACTAATTAATTATTTGAAGCGTGCTTTGATTTCTTAATTCTTTTTTTTTTCTCTGTATCCTTCAAGTGATATCATGGCCATAAAAATACTTCAGCTTTCTGAAATTTGATTAGCTGCTATAAAAGTAGTCTTTGCTTTGAAGCAATCTGCTGTGAGATGTGGAGTGAGAGTAAGTTGAAAACAGACTGTGAACTATGCAGACTTCACTATGATAACTGTTTCTTAGGTGCTGCAGTTCTTGGCATGTTATTTAAGAAACATTAGAAAAAGTATGGAAAGGCAGTTTAAAAAAAAAAAACATGGTGAAGTCCAAAAATGGTATGCCTCAGAATTTTCTGTTGTCAGCAGGGTATTATTAATCTGTTAATTGAATATTTCAGTGTAAAGAGCTGTCAATCATATCTGGTTGTGTCTCCCCCCTGCCCCACATCCCCACAGATAAATTCTTATTTTCCCACATAGAAGTAACATTTACTTTTTAAAAATGAAATATATTTTTCGGGAAATATATTTTTTATTGTTTTATTTCTCTATGCTTAATCTGTTTTATGATAACCTTTCCAATGAAGTTTTACAGGTTCATTAATTTTGTCATTGTTGCTTATTAAAATCTTTTGTCTCTTTTTATTCATGACATGAATCCAGCAGGGCTGGATTTGGGAATATCTGGCTGGTGCCAATAGAAGCAGCAGTTTGAATATCACTGTTTAATTTCCTCTTAAAATGGATCATGTTGCCTTTGGGGCTCTATGCACTGGAAATATTCTAACCAGTTTTTAAACTGGTTGGAACACTTGTGTAGATCATGGTCTCTTCAAACAATGCTGTTTGTCTGACCTGTTTTCTCTTGAAATAGCTCAATAAAATGACCCCAGACTGCAGTGTTAATACACTGCTTATTGCTCTTCAAATACATTGGGAATCTCTTGTTCCACTTAGAACTGTTCCTATACAATTCTAGATTCAAAAAAATTGCTCCATAATTTCTTCTTATTTCACTACAATATGTTGTCAAGCTTGCCTTCTAAAAGGTCAAGAAGATTTGTAGGTGTGAACACAAATTTGAGAGTGTTAATTAGGGAAACCAGTGTAGAATGTACCTATTTGAGACTTTTATCTTCTACTAAATTGAGTTTGAGTTGTCTTGATTTGAGTATAAATTTAGGTCAGACCTGCAAAACTGTTCTGACCAAAGATTTGTTCATAAATCCAATATTTAGCTGATAGCACAGTACTCTGTATTAGGAGGTCAGGGTTCACTTCACTGTTCTTGCTAATGTAAATCTGGCTGTTTCTCTGTGTCATGTTGGTTTTTTTCTCCAGTGAGACTTATTTTTTTCTGAAGTGGCAAACTACATTAGAATGCTTTTTGACTTTGAACAAAATGTTTTAAGGTTTTTTTCCCCTGCTTGTTTGGGGGAAACCATACCATTAAGTCCTCATGGCAAAGAAGCATCACAACTTTTTGTTTGAGGCTTCTTCCCCACTTCTTCTCTATGGAAAATAGATCCCAGGAAGTCACCACAAACGGAATATTTTTGACTGGGCTGTGATATAAAACTATTGTTGTTTACCAGCTTTACAATTTTATCTTAAGCACTGAAAATGGTCTTGTTTTGATAGGAGTGTTTAACATATCAAACCCCAACTGAACTTTTTTTTCTGCTTTAATTCCTAGTATGAGCTGGTACGGCCAATTTCCAGAAGTGATGACAGCTATCTGCTGCTTTTTTTTCCCACACAGATGACTATTACTGGGTATGCCTGTAGAGAGTTTTACATCAGAGATGGCTGAGCATGCTCCAAGCCTGAGGAACATCATGTCAGCTCATATCCAGGGGCTGTGCTGACCCAGTGCAAAGCTCAGGCCAGGCTAATATGATTTTTTTTCCAATCTGGGCTTTTTAGTTCAGGCTGGCCACTATGTTAATACAGTTACAAAGCTTTCCAGCGGCTCAGAGTGCTGGCAGGGCAAACTTGCTTCTGCTGCAGAACCGGGGCAGAGCAAGTCCCTGTCTGCCCAGGGTGGATGTGCTGACTGTATTTAGTGAGCCTGACAAATCACTGTTTTCCACAACCTGGTGTTCAGTGGCTGCATGAGATGGCAGACCTTGGAGGAGCACCTGCAGGGAGGCCATAGGGCTGTGGGCACATGGCTGAAGTGACAGCAACACTTTTGTCCCTTTAATAGGTAGTTAGTGGGGAGCCCACCTACTTTTGGAGAAGCATGGATTAATTTTGTGTGTGTTACATAGGAGGCTGTAGCTGCAACACTTATTTGATAATGGGAACACAGTTTTTCCTATTAGAAAAGGGAGTCTTATGTTTGTGCTCATTAAGAGAGATTTCACTGTTCTTTCTGGACTTGGCTTTGTCTCTTCAATAAAAAAGACTGTGGATTTCAGTACTAAGTGGGATTTGCACGTGAGAGTAGATGGTTTTCAGGTGGTGATGACAAATCTTTAGTTGAATATGCATTTTTATTAATAAAGGACATAAGTATGCTTGGTGTTCTTTACTTTGTTAGCCAACTTCCTAGCCTTAGAATGCAAAATGGCTAAGCTTTTTGGACTCTCTCATTCCCTAATCATTGACTGTCAGAGAAAAAATATAGTAAGCCATAGCTACAGTTCTTGTACTGGACATTTTTATTCTTTTTGCCTTTACATTTAGAATGTTAATTTTTTTTCTGTCCAGTTTTTAGAACATCCCCTCCTTTCCTGCAAGCAACACCAAAAAATCCCCACTCTACTAAAACTCTAAAGCTCTTATACTTTATTTTTCCAGTTGTAAAGTACTAACATGATATTGTTGAAAGACAGAAATTGGTTTTCTTCACAGGACAAAGCACAAAAATATCTCCTGGAGAGGAGGGATAAATATAAACAAACACTTTTATAGTTCACAAGAAATCTTAAAAACATGGTGTAGATAAGATCTCATTTTTCTCATTCATGCGAACTCTTTCTTGCACATTGCTATTTTTAGCATTAAGTCAATGTATCTTTACTTCTAGGCTCAATCTATATTGAACTTTTAATCAAAAGCTAACATTGCTGGTAATGTCCTCTAGGATGAAAAACTACTGGTCTGTGTGCCCACATTTTGCTTGTAGGACAGAACACACCACTATTCTCTATTTTGTATTTTTTGCATTTTAGTTGTTACTATTTAAGATGAATTATAGAAATAAAATTACAAATCTCAGTATGCAGACAGATGATATTGAAGACAATCACAAGTGCTACATTTGGAAGAAGTGAGACTGAAGAGAAGTCTGTGAGAGACATTTGTACGCTATCAAAGCAATTTGGTCCCCATTATGGAGGAAAAATTGTGGAACCTTGATTGAAAGTAATTCTTACTCCCTTCAACATAGTTCCCTTCCCTTCCAAATTTTTGCTTTCCTCGCTCTGCTTAGCAAGCAAAAAGGAAGTGCTAAATGTGGAGTAAATTGAGTTGGAGTCTTTTAATGACCGTTCAGTTGTTTTCACTTATTAACTGGGAGAGTGGGTGGTCAAGTAGGTGGTTCTATCAAACCTCCTGTGTGTAGTGGAAGCTTCATGTCCTCTATCACTTTCTTCCATCAATGTTTTGTACTTGTGCCACAATAATGAAGCATCCTAAGCATCTAGAATATATAAACAAATTTTGTATTGTTTGATGAATGTTTCAACAAAAAAAAAAAAAAAAAAAAATTGCTCCAGTTTTCTTTTTTGTCCATTTAAAGCTCTCTGCTGCTCTTTTTTCAGTCAGCGAGTTGTGAAGCTATAATGAGTGACTGATGCATAGCCAAAAGCATGGCAGTGACCATCATATCTGGAAGTTTCATGTTCTGACACTCCAGAAGAGCTAATTAGGAAGAGCAGTGGCCCAGCAAGGAGCTGTTGCAGTTGTTTGTCATCAGAATGTATTACAGGCTTCGAGATGAACTGAAACAAAACTGATTGTTTATGAAATGTTAATCCACCCTGTCTTTAGAGATTCGTCGGAAAGCAGATTCTACCTGCTAATCTCTCAAGAGATAATTTGAAAACAAATTAATCTGTAAGAATAACTTCGGATTTTTTTAGCACAGTGTTAGATTGAAGAAATAAAAGTGTGGTACAGGTAGTTCTTAATAAAAGCTGAAACTGTTCTAGTTTTCACAGGACTTAGTTCTCACAAAAATAAAATGGAGTAGAAATAATTAGAACAGAGTATTTCAAATAGGATAGGTGAAAATCTCCAAGCTTTTTACAATGAGGCTGTATTGAGTAATGCTTTATTGAACTAAAGCAGTAGCTGCCTCTGATCATCAGCCCTCTGGCAGTGCAAGGGGAGTGAAACACCAAGCAAAGGTGTCTTATTGACAGTGCCCCTGAGTAAATTCCATTATATTAAGACTGTTAGTTGTAAGTATATTTTCGTTCATTCTAATATTATGTGTTTGATTAAAAATAGAAATGCAGAAATTTTACCACTATTTGATCCCTGCTTATTTTAGGAGGGTATATAAAGCATTTTTTCCTGCAGAAGAGTACCTGAAGTCTTCCTTTTGTAAATGAGTAGACTTAAACTTGACTGTAGCTACTTGTTACTTTTGTAATTGGTATCTTTAGGCACTGACTGACTTAAGACTTGCTCATTTAATTGGGAGTTTGACATTTATTGTGATAATTCTTCATGAAGTAATTAACAACAGTGATCTTAATTAGAAATATTTTTATTGATTGTTTTCCAAGTATTTATTCTGTTTAATTTGCATTGATGAGTTCTATAAAAAGAATTCGATATCAAGCCTTTTTTTCTTGGAAAAAATCAAGTATAACATCTAATGCTTATTCACTGTTATCCTTCTCTTTCACATTTTAATATTTTCTTTTTCCTTTCACCTTATCCATTTAAATTAAGATGCTGCTGATAAAGAGGAGCACCTCTCCTCCTACCCCTTCCCTTCTATTTTTGACAGCCTGAGTTGAAGAAGGCTGCTGCATTAGAAGCACTGCCATGTGTGTAAATAGCCCCTGTATGCATAACATCTCTACTCAAATATCTGTGTTAAAAAGTTCCTGCAATTTTAGCATGAATCTGCACTTACGTATTCCTACTATATTTAATCCTGAGTAACAGCTAAGGCTTACTTGACATTGATTATACATATTTCAGGCACAGCTGAAGAGAGGACTCTTTGGCAGGGTTATGTCCTAGGGCAGAACTGTGTCACTCCAGTGCTGCTCCTCATCTTCTTTCTCTTCTTGAACTGACACTTTCTTCTTCTTGAATTCTTTACATCAGCAGCTATGTTCACTGTCCCCATCCACAGGCCAACTAGTATATTTGTATATCCAGTATATTCAAAACTCCAATTACTTTCTGTCAGCAAGTTGCTTGCAGATTAAGGCACTGGTGTTTGCATCTTGTAGAAATGTAAGAGCATTTAATTTTCATGATTTTCCTCTTCAGAGGAAAGAAAGATGAATCTGAAGCAATTAGTCTAGAATATGAATTGGTAGCAGGAGGTTTAAAGGTGACCTGAAAATGTTGATTGAATAAACTTAATTCATTTATGGCTGTATAATTTAAAACTAATTCAAATTAGATCCTCCTCTGCTTACTTTCTGAAATTAGAGCTGTGAATTTCTGGTTTGCAAGACCTAAAAGAAGCAAGGAATTAAATTACTGTATCAAAGAATGACAATGTCCACTTGCTCCTGATGGCAAAAAAAAAGGACAACACTTCAGAGTAGCATATAAAAACTTTCTGGCCTAAGGAAAAAAGTCTTTAGTTCTTTTTGTCTTCTGCTATTTGAATTGCTTCTAATAGCCTTTCACTATTTCAAAACAAGTATAATTGGTTTTGGTGGTGTAGAGTTCATATCTTCTTCTATATTTCCTCTCGATAATGTACAGCTTTAAGGATGATGGGGTGAGCTGAGGAAATGGCCTCACTTCATCAGTATGGTGAAAGCTCCCTTTCTTAAAACCCACTGCATCTTGATAGTGCTATTCCTACTCTGAAGAAGGACGTTTGAGGATTTGGTGGGATCCTGTCTTTTTGTGGTTTTTATTTGCTAATTGATTCAGAGTTATTGAAGATTCTCTCTTCTGTTGTTTTTAGAAGTATTAATTACAAAACCATCCTGTGGTGGGTAGTCACTTGTCTTGAATAATATTTGAGAACTCTTACCTTGCCTAACATTTTCTGCACAAAATATGAGAATGGATTTGGACCTTTATGCCTTTTGGTAACAGAATGCTTAAGGAATGAAAATTTCTTCTGACAGTCAATCTTCATGTTGGGTTGCCTGTTATCTAACAAATTAATTTATTTCTAGCACTTTACCTCTTTAATATTTTCTAATTCTCTAATTTATGAATTGAATGCAGTAGTATTGAGTGGGTTGTAGTAGATGGATTAGAAGGGAGATAGCAAAATATTTCTGGTAATCAACTTTCAAATTTCATTACTACTACTGTTGATGTGTGTGTAAAAAACAAACCACAGCAATTTTTGGAAATGAAATGTCTTGCATTAGCCTATTCTGCTCTGGGTTTCTAGCCTGTGCTCTGTGAGTTTGTTGCTTGCCATATCTGCATGCAGTTGTGCTCCACTCAGCTGTAATGCAGCTGGGTCCCAGGCTGCCTCAGTGCACCAAGGGCATCTCTGGCCAGCACACAGGTGCTTTGGAAACATGCTGAAGTAGCAAGGCTGAGTAAAACCTTGTTTCTGTGTGGTTTCTCATCCTTTTCTAGTGAGTTGCCACTGACAAACCATGACGTGACAAGCTGGCAATGAGAAAAAGCCGTGATGTTTGATACCAAAACAGATCTGGGTACAATAAGTCAATCTCTGTGACTGTTTTAGCAAATGCGTATTCAAAGTGAGCAAATGGCAGAGCAGTGTGACTCAGCAGTGGCAGCTGGGGTAGGGATACCATCTGTAGTCTGAACTGACACTCAGAGTAGTGCGAGTTGCACGACAGTAAGGTAGGTGGGCCCACACTGATGCAGGATATTCAGGCTGTGGAGTAGCAGCATTGAAGAGCAGATGTCCAGAGAGTATGAGGCATCCCTGGGTAGATCCAATATTGCTGCTGTGTAGACTATTATTGTGATTTTTGGGCTTAGAGGGAGGGTGCTGCATCCAATTTTATCAGGTGGCCGTAGTAAGTCAGAGACCCACTGAGAGTGTTGCTGAAAGAGAACAGATGTGGATTGTTTTGTTAGAGCTCTTTTTTGGAAATGCTCTGCTACTGACTTACAAAAGCATTACTAGAGATGGAAAATATGCCAATTGCTGTAAGAGCATTTTGTAACTGCCAGTTTGTAATTCCTGCTTCCTCAGGATTAAAAAAGTATAAAAAATAGTTATACAGACAGAAATCATCATCATAGATACCTATTGTATAGATTGAAGGGTAACACCAACCAGACCTTTGAAAATGTGGATTGCTGGTCCTCATACCCACTCTTATGGTCTGTTCTGTTGAGCTGTTCTTGCAGAGACTGAAAGTTGTTGGTGTTGCTGACTAGGAACAGATCACCTATGGATTATTCTGGATAGATTTGTTAGTGGACTGTCTCAGTGTACCTTTTAAATGGCATCAATCATCAGCATTTTCTGCTATAAGTCTGCAGAATGGTGTGTTGAATTTAGGACTTCAGAGCACAGTGCTAAAAATTAGCTCTGCCATGTTGACTAGTCTATGAGATGGATTATCACAGAATCTTTCAGCAAATTCTGATTGGTGATTTAGTGCTACACAATGTAACTGATCTGGGTGTCCCCCAAATTTTTTTTCTTTTGTTATTTCAGGGAGTAGTGTTAAGAGAATGGAGCTAGGCTCTTCTTGGTAGTATTGCTCTCAGCTGAGCAGTACAACCAGTCTCCAAAACTGATTCACAGGAATTTCCACCTGAAAATGAGGATGAACTATTTACTGTGCAGATGACCATGCACTGGAACAGGTTGCCCAGAGAGGCTGTGGATTCTCCTTCACTGGAGGTATGCAAGAACTGTCTGGACAGCATTCTGAGTAACGTGCTCTAGGGTGACCCTGCTTGAGCAGGGAGGTTGGACCAGATGATCCATTGCTGTCCATTCCAAGCTGACCCATTCTGTGATTTATCCTGATTTGAAGGTGATTGTTTCTATGACCAGAAGGCGATGGTTCGCTTTAGTGAGAAAGCTACGGACAAGGAAGATGTTGGGATCAAAATGATGTTGATATGCCTCAACTTCCCCTAATCCCTGCAGCATATCTCCCTTCCTGGATTACAAAAATGAAAGCTGTCTCTAAGAGCTTGCAGCTGTAATGATGTGTTGTTATCTACCTAGTTAACTCTAGCTGATACTTTGATACTGATAATTTGGGCTGGAAGACAAGGGGGATTTTCCATATAACTGGTCTATATAAAGATCAAGACAAAAGTGTCATGGTGTGTGAGTTGCTAGTCACTACAGAGAAGGTGCTGACAAAGTCTCTCTCTTTTCTTTGGGTAGTAAAGGATGTGCTGGCAAAGTCAGTAATTTTTGATTCTCTTTGCTCTGTAGGTGGCAAGAGATGCAAGCAGTGCAAGACTGCAGAATAATGCCATTGGCCTCTCAGTCTGGCTCCCAGCTTTGAGCTGTACTTGCACTTCATTCTCCACTTCAGAGATGCTATCAGGCAGTTATGACTCAAATATCTTTTAAAAACTTTGAAAAGTTGCATTTTGTTAGCTACCCACAACACTTGTGCCTTTGCCAGGTTGACCATTCTGACTCTTTAAACAGATGTTGTTGGCAACTTAGATGAGTAGTGTGGTAAGATTTCCCCTTCCCCACATTGGATACCTATGGGCAATTAAAAGGAGGAAACATGGCCAATCAAAGGGTTTGCTTGCCTAAACCTTCATGCTTTCTCATTTCCCCCTAAACACATCTGCCTTATTTCTTATTCTAGCAATGGAGTCTTGTAGTCTTCATTTTTGTGTGTGTGCTTATTTAACCCCTCATTCCACCTTCCCTTCTAACCCTTTGTGTTGTTTTAACTGTCTAAACCATAGGAAAGCAAATCCAACAACAGCAACAGAGGAATAGGTTTGTGCCGGCTGCCGCCATGAGTTCTGTTGAGTTGAACTGGCTGGCTTTCTGTAAGTGGGTACAAACAGTGAAAGGTAACAAAAATAAAGTTTGTTCTTTGAAAATGGAGAGAGAGGAAGTGAAAGTGGAATGCGGCCAAAGTGATGGGCTTTAAAAAGAGTCTTTTCAGCAGTGCTGTGAATAGATAAGTGTGGGAGAAGACTCATTTGTTAAGGGCAGAGAAGAGATGCCAAAGTGATCAAGTTAAGGGGAGATGAAAGCTGGAAGAGAGTGTGTCTCAGAGAAGCTTTTCAGTTATCCTTTAAAAATTGTGAATAGCAGGAGTGAAGGACACATGAAGAGGCTTGAAGGAATATGTCAGTGTTCAATGATGGTACCTGTAATACTTGAGAAAAGAAATGCTGACCTGAGATCAAGTATGGAGCAAAAGAGTAAAAGGAAGGTTGTAACTTGTGCTGCTCTTCTCTAAGATTGTCAGAAAGGCAGGCTGAGGTTCAGTTTAGACAGCAGGAGATCACTTTAAATCGGGGCCTGATGGAGTCAACGCCACAGAAAAAGGGTTTGCAAATGAATTTGTAGATGAGGACACACAGAGATAAGATGCGAACAAAAAGACCTGGAGTTTGTCTTTCTTCCTTCAAAGTGTAAGCAAGGAGGGGACAGAACCTCACCATGCTTGTGGGGATGTGGACTTGGACTTAAAACAGCCATTCTCAATTTTCAGCACCTGTCACTTCTTTTTTCTTAACAAATTGTAGTATGAATAAAACATACCTGTTTTTCCACTGTCTCGTACTGATTTGGGATGGATTGTGGTGTGGCAAAAAATGAGGGAGGAAAATTTTGGTCACACTTTGAGGCTATTTTATTACAAATTGCTTATATTCCTCTGGTACTAAGGTGTTTCTATTCAAAATCAGCAAAATTGTTACTACTCTTGTTGCTTCATTCATTGCATTCAGATTATTTGTTGACTATTAGGTATTGATTTTAATATTTCATTAAAAATTTTTATACTTTTCTTGGGTTTTGGTCTCTATGAAGTATTTTCTTCTGAATGTATTGCTCTGCATTATGTTCTGTATTTAAACCTTTAAATGATATCTTGGTAGTGCAGAGCCAATTTTGAGCTTTCTTGAAGTTATAATAGAGATAAATTAAGAAACAGAAGAATACTGCTTTTATGGAGAGGCTAGAGTTTTTATTTTAATTTTTAATTTTTAAAAAATTTATTTATGGTGACAAGTCGTGCAAGCGTTAGAATATACATTGTCCACTGAAACAGTTCACATATTTTCTTCTGGCTTTAAAAAAATAAAACAAGCCCCAAATGTGAAGCTCTTCAAACATATTCTTGTTCTATGAGGTTTTCATTCACAGATGAGATAGAGTAGGAATATTAAAAATACTTTTTAGCAGCTTATCCTGCTGCAGCCTTTCTTTCTTTTCCCTAGAAAATTGCATACTGTTTTAGGTAATGGCATACCATTTGTGAATATACTGCCAAAGGATTACTGAAAAGATATTGTAAAAACACAGGCATGCAGCACTTGTACAAATTCTAGTTGAATATGTAAATGTCTAATTTGTAAAAAGAGAAGTTAGTCCAGTATCAAAATGTGAGATTTCTTTTCCTTTTTTTCTTTTCAAATGTTCTCTAAGCCTTTGTTATTTCTATTATAACCCTTAGGAGATGGAAAACTAGAACCACACAAGAATTCTGGATGTGGCTTATAATTTTGTAAAGAAATGTTCAGTATTCTTTTCTAAATTTTCTCTGTTTTAACTCTTGAATTCCGTTTTAGCTATTATTTAACATCAAGCTGATGTTTTCCTGAAAACATATAATTCAGCCTTAAAATTTAAAGACTGAGTGGTAAATTTATGCTCTGACTAGTACTGGCAGTGTCTATTGGTCTTTACCAGGACAGTTTTCTGCCATAGTTTTTCTTGCACTTAACTTCTGTACAATGTGTAAAATGAGGGGATATGTTTTCACTCGTGTGCTGAAGTGGTAAGATTGTCAGAATAGTGTTTCTCTGTTCTCCTTGCTGTGCTTTGGGCAGTGTGCCTTCAGGACACAGGCAGAAGATTGACTTTGAAAGCTACGACTTCATTGCACAGTCTAAAGTAGGTTTTATCTAACCTTTGGGCTTACAATAATTTAAAAAGCCAACCCAGTGAGAATGCTTCTCCATTTAAGAGGTGGAGAGATTAAATAGAACTTGTATCTGCTTGAAAAATAGTATGATACTGTTAAGTATTTTTGTAATAGTTTTATTGAAACTCAAGTGCAGATTTGCAGATAAAACACAGGTTTAATGTCTTTGAGCTCAATTCCATTGTGAAGCCATAAAACAGTGTGACCTTTGTTAAATTGTAATATTTCTACTATTCTGATTGTAAATATTTCTACCCTAAAACAGTGATTTCTTGCTGGAAGTTTATGTGCCTATTGCAATTTCTCTGTTGAGAGTGATTTTTAATTGCACACGTAAAGCTAAGCTTGATGGCATATCAGGAAATTTTGTCCAAAATGGTGTGATGATTTGTGCTGTTTGTTCATCAGAGGTCTTGCTGAGAACCAAATCTGATGAGAGAAGAGACACATTATTCGCTTGCATGCACAATTTATATTTTAAATCAATTCAACAGCAAGTAGTGATTTGGCCACAAGATATAAAGGAAGAAAGTGAGTTGTTAGCATCATGTATGTGTCTCTGAGTGTGCTAAAGAGCTCAGCTGTCAGGACACTCTCTCCCAATGTAATCTACCTAAAATATTTTCCTCACAATTAGAAAGTATTTTGATAAATCTTACTTTGAGGAAGAATGAAGTAATAACTAATACAAAGAGTAGTGTGTGAAATGAATCATCCATTTGACATTCATTTGATTCTGTAGGGCACCTGTAAAGGAAGACTCAGATTTGTCAGTCTGAAGAGGAAAGATAGAAGACAGAAGATAAAAGACAAATCTCTGTTTCTTTGTGCTTGCTGTCCTCAACTTGTTTATTATGAAGAGTTTACATATAAGTCTGATTTTTATCTTAGATTTTCTGTGATACTTTAGTCCATCTTTAAGCATAACACAGCAGAAGGCAATGTTATACTTGTCTTTGTGATTGAATAAAAGGTGTTAAAGCCAGTAAGGAAGTGCAGAGCTTCAATTTGATACCAGGGAAAATATGAAGCATTGCTGAGAAAAGTTCAAGATAAGACACCATTTTAATCATTTTAATAGGAGATTATGCAAAGAGAGCACAGGAAAGGATAGGCTGCTCCATTTAACCTTGATTCTGGGAAGGTGATGGAACAACTCATGCTTGAAGCCATTTCTAGGTCCATGAGGGACATCAAATACTTCTGAGACACCAGTGAGGTTGTTGACACTGTCTTCCAAACAGGGAGAATCCCACTGAGCACCAGTGGTTATATCTAAATATATAATATATATATAATATATAGTGGTTATATATATATATCAATAGTTATAAATGCTCATGGGCTTTTGTTTTTGTTGGTTTTTGTTTGTTTTTGTTTGTTTTTGTTTTGGTTGGTTTCTTTGTTTTGTTGTTTTTTCTTTTAACTGTGTGGGTTACTGTGCACTGGCACAGGTTGCTCAGCGTAATTGTGGAAACTCCATCCTTGGTGGTATTGTCTACACATGGTCTTAGCCAACTGCCTCTAGATGGCTCTGCTTGAGCAGAAGGGTTGGATCAGATGGCCAGCAGTAGTCTCTTCCACACTCAACTGTTCTCTGATTTTGTAGATTGGAGCCTGTTATATCTTGAGTTTGTTATTTGTTGGTCTGTATCTCATTGGATCTTTCACTAAATTTGGAAGCTTGGCTTTTTCTCATGGGTATAGCAACCTTCACTGCTTTCAAAATACATTTACACTGTTTTTCTTTCTAACCTTCCTTTCATCTTGCTGGATTCCGTGAAACGATATGCCTCAGATTAAAGTGTCTACCACTTTTCTTACTACAAAATAAAAAAAGTGGAGCAGTATCCCCACTTGTGATACAAAAGAATTTGACTTTTAGTTTGGCAGTGCCTGTGTGTGTGAAGGTATATTTTTAAACTTAGTATTGCTCATTGACCCTCCTATTCATGTGCCCAAGTTTTGTGATTCACCGCTAGCTTAATTCTTTATGTACCTTGATGCTGTTTCTCAAAAGATCTCTTCTGAAAGGGTCTCATCCTCCTCTTGAGACTCTGTCTTTATACAATGACCCAACTCTTCCATCATCTCTCTACCTTCTTGGACTTGCCTCCTTCTGAGACTTCAGAAATGACCTTTTGAAACAACTTCTGTCATTTTCAACATCAGAGCTCTTCCATTTCCTTTCATTTAATTTGATCTTCCTTTTTGCATGATCATATAATATTTTATATACAGTCTTATGCTCACCTCCTCTTAGGAAGTCCTCAGCTTTTATGTTGTCTACATTCATTTTGAGCTCCATACTCCGTCTGTTCCTTGAACTCCTTTTAAACTTCAGTCTGCATAACTCATGTACTCTTCTCTCATTTACTCATTTGTCTGGCTTCTGCACGGATGCTGTGGTAACTTGCTTGTTGTTCTCAAAGAGAAGATTTTTTTGTTGTTGTTGTTGAATAGTTGCTCCTATTGTCTAGCTGTAAGCTTTTTTTCTTGTCTGTTGAATGAAGTTTTAATAACTGATAGCAAAAGAGATGGTTTCTAGAACAAATTTTAAATAACTTGTATTGTCCACCATCAAACTATTTTATGGCTAAACTGTCAAAGTTGTAATAGGGTGGGACAAGATTCTACAAAGGAAATGGAGAGAGGGATCTGGGGATCCTGGTCAGCAGAAGGTTGAACACAAGTCAGCAATACCCTGGCGGCCAGGAGGGCCGAGCCTGTCCTGAGAAACATCAGGCACAGCATCACCAGCCAGGCAAGAGAGGGGATTGTCCCGTTCTGCTGTGCTCTGGAGCTGCTTCACCTTGAGTGCTGGGGGCAGTTTTGGGTGCCACAATATAAGAAAGACATTAAACTATTAGAGAGTGTCCAAAGGAGGGTAACAAAGATGGTGAAGGAGGAGATGGTGGAGGAGAAGATGCGTGGGCAGTGGCTGAGGTCACTTGGTCTGTTCAGCCTGAAGAAGGAGAGGCTGAGCGGAGACTTCATTGTGGTCTTCAATATCCTCATGAGGGGAAGAGAAGGGGCAGGCACTGATCTCTTCACTGTGGTCACAGTGATATGACCCAAGGCAATGGCCTGAAGTTGTGTCCGGGGAGTTTTAGGTTGGATATCAGGAAAAGGTTCTACAACCAGAGGGTGGTTGGGCACTGGAACAGACTCCCCAGGGCAGTGGTCCCAGCACCAAGCCTGACAGAGTGCAGGAAGTGTTTGGACAATGCCCTCAGGCACATGGTGTGACTCTTGGGGCTGGTGCTGTGCAGGGCCAGGAGTTGGGCTCAATGATCCTGATGGGTCCCTTCCAACTCATCTTATTCAGTGATGTGTAGTTGTTAGGTCTGTTTTTGTGGTTGAGTTGGTGGCATGATTTCTAGAGACAGAAGCTGAGCTGTGAACTTATTTCTTCCAAGTCCTTATTTCAATTTTTTTTTTTCCCCTTGGAGAGTAAGTTACAAAATAACCTAGTACTCAATGTAGAAAATTTCATGACTGAATGTACTGTTTCTAGGGTTGTTGTCATTTTGCACTCCTCCTGAGTTTGGTCTTGTTCTTATCCATTTCCTTTTAACAGTGTATCTTGAGAATGCTTAGAAGAAATGCCAGAGACTGTGATATCTACATAAGATTTTCTATAGATAAGCACCAGCAGTGTCTCAGTAAAGGTGTTGTTTTCAGAAGCAACATTGTAAGACCATATATGCATTAAAAAAATTGAAGTGAATAATTTATTTTTGGAACACTTAATTGTCTTCTTGAAGTCACAGAACTTTTTGCTGGCATTTTACTATTGGTAAAGTTATGAAAATATTTTTTAATTTCAAGAACATTATTCCATCCCTCAATATCCCATTTTTTTGTATTTGAATGGTGTAACTTCTTGTCACCAGTGCAATTGGTCAGAAGTTTTCTCAGCAGGAATACTGCAGGAATACTGAAGCTTGCAGCCTATGAGCTGAAATATGAAATAGTTTTGTCACTCTGTGGATGCTTTAACTTATATATTGATAAAAAACTATACATCATTTCATGAAACTGTTAATTCTTCTCATGGTTTCAGAAATATTTTGTAAACTGAAATGGAAATTGTCTTGGTAACTTCAGTTACATAAAGTAATCTGCATATGTAGGTTTGTTTGCTCTCTGCTGCCTTGCCCATGCCAAGGAAGGATGAAAAAGACATTAAGCAATTGTGACTTTTCACAGCTACCTGTTGTCACCTCTCCAGTAAAGAACAGAAGAACTCCTTTTTCCTGGAGAACAAGAGGAAATTTAAAGATACTTTTGTTTAGATTATATTTTGCTTAGTTTGGAAACTGAAAGACAGCATAATAGAGACTGCTCTTTTCTCCCCTTGGTCTCTCCTTTTTCCACCCTGTTCACTGCTGGTAAAACATGGAAAAGTTTCCTCTTGGCAGTAAACGTGAAGCTTTTTGAACTCGGAGATGTACAAGCCTTTTCCAGGCTGGGTATAGAGAGTGAAAGAGTCTAATTTAATAGAAAAAATCTAGTAAATGGCACAGTCAGGTAAACCACATCTAATTGTGGACCTTCATGCTCTTCCAATATTTGAGGTTAGGATAAATGCTGGAATTAATAGTGATATCCTACCCTGAAGAGTACAGGAAAGAATTTCCACCTGAGACTTCATGCATTCTTCATAACTTGCACCTAATAATTATCCAGTTCCTATCTTTCCATTCTGAAATTAGCTATTTATTAATAAGGAATATGGAAGACAGAAAATTAAAAGAAATATGCATAGATCAGACCTGATTGTGAGCTGTTTAGCATTTTGTCCTCTACTCTTCTCCCTGGTTATGGCACTACTTCATGATTTTTTGAGGGTAGGATTGGTTTTTAATTTTACAGTGACTTATAGCTATACTGATACAGGAGAGGTTTGTCCACTTCCTCGTTATAAAAACATATATTTGTAGCGATGTTTTGATTATTTGACTGTTATAGCAACACTAACAAGAGCCCTACAATGAAAATATAATAATGTTAATTTAGGAATAATTTGCCCTATTTCTTATTTTGCAGTTGGTGTTTACATTCTTGAGACTTGGAGTTCCATGCTGACATTCCTAAGCTAAGAGGGTGATTAAAACTTCCTGACATTAAGAACAAGTCTAGAAAAATCAGAAAAAAAACATTTGCAGGTAGTTGAGTTTAGTTGGTTTTCATTGCCTGAAATCCGTTGTTTTGTGTAATGAATTTTAGTATTACAAAATGAGATACCACTCTAAGGAAGATAAATATTCTTTCTATTTAACATGACTGCTCCCTTTAGTGGAGAATCTGTAATTCTCCTTAAGTGCAGCTCTTTTCATGTTTATTTTTTTGACACTAAATAGTGCCTCTGATCTTCTGCCTTTTTAGATGCCATAGGTTAATTAAGGCTGTTTCAGTGTTACATTTCAGTAGGTAATACTTAATATAAGCAGTTCAACATAAGTAATTAAAATTTACTTTCAAACTGCATTAACATCAATTCTTAGTACAGTCTTAACAGGTGTCTGAGTGCTCTGCACTTCTGAAGGTGTTTTAAAATGCTCATAACAGAAATAATGTAGTGCCTTCAGAAGATGAAAACATCCTGTGCCTCAAGATGTACCACAATATAAACAGGTAAATTAATGTGATAGGTGGGTGATTTTTAAAAGCAGAACTTGTACTTGGATGTATATGATTGAAAAGATACCCTCTATAGCACCTTTATCTTCAACCTTTGAATTCACCACTCAGTGCAAGAAGAAAAACACATTTCACGGGACTTTTACCTGACATCACAGATCAACATAATTTTGTACTGGATTCTTGCCATGGAGCTATCTGCTTTGATAGATTTAGAGCTATTTATTATGCTTTTACAGCAGGTGGTGGAGAAAAATAAAAGCATGCTCTTGAATAAAAGAAGCAGATTGTTCCAAGTAGTCATTTGAGCTGAATGAGAAAAGAGTATTTCACTCCTGATGCGACACCTTCATTACATGGAAGTCCCAAAAGAAACCATTGGTAATTGAGCCCTGTGCACAGAAGTTGTGCTGACAGAACTTTCTTGTGTGCCTCTAGTACAACTCTTCTCTTGTGCTCTTGGTTTGTTTTATTTTTTTTTCCTCCTGTATTGGTGATCTGCCTGTTCCTAGTGGATGAGTTTCTGGGCTTACAACCAGCTCCTTAAAATGGAGGAGCATGAACCTTAAGATATTACTAGTGTATTTTGCATTTTGCATAACACCAGAACTGGTCAGATGCAAAAACATATCTCAGAACTAAACTGTAATGTTGGATGCTTTCAACTGTCTTTCTACACGTGCCATTCTGAGACCGAAAAAAATCTTTTGCCATGTTGATAGGTTATAGAACTAGGTAATGAAGAACACTATTAAAATCTAAATATTAAAACAGGCATACAGACTTGTTTCATGCTATTAAGAAATAGTGTATTTTATCTAGAATCTCCAGTAGATCTCCAGTGCACCATCCCTATAATGCTATCCATAATAAATGTTATGATTGTCTTAAATTTAATTTAATGTTGTGCAACTGAATGTTTCTGTTCTAAATAGAACAGAACTGTTCATAATCTCTAGGGAGTGCAGTGAGAACTTTGGAATTGTTAGATAAAGATCAGTTGTTCAAATTCAGAATCAGTTTTTCTTTTTGTCCTGAGCTGATGAGCTGAGGGTCCACAGTAAAGTTGTAATGGGTATCTGTTTATCAGTGGCAGTTATGGACACATGCTTCTTCTAGTCTTAAGATTATTTATATTTAAACCTGGTGGAGAAAAGATCTGTTTAGCTCTTCTTTCCTGGGTTGTTATAAACATAGGTAGGATAAATCAAAATTACAGGGCAATGTCAGTACCAAGTGTTGCTGCTAAGGAAGTGTCATTATAATTTAAAAATTATGTAATTTTTCTTTAAATGTAAATAAGTAAATAATTAATAAATTTAAAATGGCTTTTTTATAGGTATTTCGGGTTGTGTGGCAAAGTTTTGGTGGCTGGGGGGTTATAAGTTCTGTGAAGAACTGCCAGAAGCTTCCCCTGTGCCTGATAGAGCCAATGTCAGGCTTGAAGAAAGACCCTAGCTGAGTCTGTCAGAGACAGTGATAATGCCTCTGGAATAACAAATTTAAGGGGAAAAATTTTCTGTGTGACAAAAGTTTTTTTAAGATTTGGTATTATTTTTTGTTACATTGCTTACATTTGATTGGTAATAAATTAAGTGTAGGTTGCCTGCCACGGTAATGAGTGACCTAAAGATTTTTCAAAATATTTTTCTCTCCCCTGAGGAGGGGATTAATAGAACACCTTTGGTGGGCACATGGTGTCCAGCCAGGGTCAATCCCCACAACAGATGATGTGTGAGTCTTGACTATATGATCTTTATTAAATCTTCATAAATTTTGGTTAATTTCAGGGATTTTATGATTAATTTTGAGATTAAATTTAGTTTAATCTTGATGACCTTGTTATTAAGCAGAGCTTTAATTTATTTTCTGAGAGTTCAGTGTAAGATATTAATCTTTCTTTTTATAATGAACATTTTAGATTCTTTGTCTTTCATAAATGAAAATGGACATGTAGGCAGGAAATTTTTTGAGGCTAGTATGATTTATCACATATCTTTTAGAAGGACGTTGAAGGGGAGTGTGTGAGTTCTCAGTCTGTTTAAGCTGAAGTTGATAACCTAGCGAAGCTTATGAGAAAAGATAATGGATACAGTGAATTGTGGTTTTGCTTGGTTTCCATGGAATGTAAATGTTTTCCAAATACTTCACAAGCAACTGAACAAATTTGATTGATCCAAAATACAATTAGTAGTTTGACAAAATAATCATAGACACTTAAAATTCTGTCTTCTTCATTTTTGATTCCAGCTGTTGGTGGGGTGTTTGTTTCTGATGGATTACCTGCTCTTTTTGTTTGTCTTTGTTGAGGGTGACTTGATGGCTGCTGCCACCACTGCAGGTGTGGCAGTTCATGGCTCTGGTTGATGCTGTCCCATCCAGCTCTCCTGGACCATGTCCTGATGGCAGTGTTGTTTGAAAGGAAATGCTACTGACTGCCTTGCATCCCATTCCTTTGGCCCTCATCAGGCTGCTGAGGTCAGACCAGTCTGGTGTGTTACCCCTGATCACTGCTGATGCTGCCATTTTTTTCAGAAGCGTGATAATAGAAATCTAAGGTAAATGTGGATTTAGGTACTGCAGATCCAGAAGCATTTGAATGTCAGCGCTGTGCTTCCAGCCCAGAGTCTGAGCAGAGGTGTACAAATCGCTGTGGCAGAATGGGTGTATCGGTAACTATGGACAAATTCCAGTGGTGGGGTAATATTGAGGAAAAAAATTTAAGTTATACATCAGTGGTAGTTTAAGGAATGTGGTGGTGATAGGTAAAAGGACAGTGGTGGATAGTGAAGTACTGTTTTATTGAGTTTTGGGGTAAATGACAAGTGACTTAGTAGGAGATTTCTGACTTGTCATTTGTAGTGTATTAGCAGACTGTTGTCAAAATTTTAGGCAACAAGCATGAATGGGTACTTGAGTTCAGCTGCTGAACTTCTTTGGAAGATAGTGAATGTTCAGTAGCTGGATTAGGGTGTTAATAAGTCCTGAGCTACTGTGTATTTTGTCAGATGTGGTTTTACATTTGTGTGGTTTAAGATTTGATTTAAAATGTAGAAAGTTTTGAACAAATGGCTGGGAAAAAAATACATCACTGCAGGTTTCACCCACCCACCATCTCTTCTCCTTGTGTTTTCCACACAGCATGTTGCTCTAGGTTTGTCTCTTACTGCCTGGAGTTGTTGAAATAGCATGCAGGCAATTGACTGTTAAAACAGAGATGGAGAGGTCTGAATTTGCTCATGTTTTAAGTCTTAAGGAGTAGACTACAGGGAGTTTGAAATGCTTGACCTGTCCTGTGTTGTACTAGATAGAATACTACTGCATTAGTTGTTTACTTGCTTTGAAATGTCTTGGTATGCTGGTAAGAGATAAGGTGGCAGTGTGCTCCATGAGAGGAAGGCTTTGGTTCAAGCAGTTGTTACAGGGTTGATTTCGTAGTGGGTTGATAATCTGTTCTAATAAACTTTTTTCATGTGCATATGATAAATGCACACTTGCTTGTTCTGTGGGTGCAGCCATGATGTGCATACAAGGAGGTTGGGATTGCTTGCTGTGTATTAACAGGCACGTTGTTATTGCTAATCAGAACTCTGATAACTAAAATTAATAACAAGTACAAAGACAAGCAATTAAGGACATTCATCTTCCAAATGAGTCTAAAAGATTCATTGGTAGTTTAAATTTATATACTGAGGGCACTTAAACCATTAAAAAGGGTAATGGGTGCCCTGCAGGCATGTGCTTCAAAGCCATATGTCATTTTGGTTCTGGGACAGCAGACTGATAACTTCCCTTTAAGGGAAACTGCTATTCATTTATCAGTAAAATGTTGAAGGAAATGTTCATTTTTTTGGTGTAGACTGATCATAGAAGTGTAATGTAAGTTAAATCAAAATGCAAGATTTATGTTCTAAGTCTTTTTGGCTTTATCATAATAGACGTTAATTAGAAAAGTCTCTCACTGGTATCAAAGGGCACTGGAATTGGGACATTGAAAAGTATAAATATTTCTCTGACACACAAATATTTCTCTCGTGCCTTGCAGTCTTTGACAGTGACACTGATGTAGTAGCCAACTAAGTACAGGGAATAAAACATTGCAGTGTTTTTGTTGTCGTGGCTGATGCTCTGCTTATGTTGTCACATGGTGATGTTTGAGCAAGTGTTGTTAATACAGAGATGCATATGAAGTTTTAACGGTTTACTGTCCAAGAATTTAGTGTAAATTTTGCTTTAGTGTAGAATTTTCTTTCTGTCTGGCTGTTGTTCTTGCCAGCTGAAACATTATTTAGCCGGTAATTCTGGGTACGTATGCTTGGGTACATATCTGGCAATGGGTTTTGGTGATGTAGAATTAAGTAAAATTTCTTTTGTCATTCATTCAAAATGACAAATACTTTTGCAGATTTGTGGGAACTATTTGAGATATCCCTAAATGAAGATGTAACATGAACTCTTGGTGTGGGACACAGTGTAGATTTGCTTACGGAATTTAGTAAAAGGAACTTTTTCTTCCCTAGATATGCACTTTACTTGTACAAACTCTCTGTCTGTTATATGATACTTGAATATGCTGTTTTGGGTGGGTTAAAAAGATTTTCATTATCAATTTGATGACATACATGCACATTCTTCCTTTTCTTTTTCTCTGGCCTTTCTGAGTTCCACACTGTGTATGTGTTGTACAGAGGGCAGGAATGAGCACAGGCTGTAGCTCAACCTCCCCCCTTCCACCTCTAGCCCATTCACCTCCTGAGTGCAGTGTGGGCTGGTGAGACCCTGGCAGGCCTGGCAGGGTGTTGGCTGTGTGTGCTCTGGTGGTGACTCCTCACAGGGCAACACTGGAATCTATTGTAATAAGGGCTTTTCATTTGTTCTCGCACTTGTCCCATATTTCGTATTTAAAAAGACAGACAACAAAGTCAATACAAATACCCCTGTTGTTCTAGTAAAAGGAACTTTTTTTGTGATGAGCACTGTTATTTGAATTGATGTGCCTGAGTTACTGAGGACAGGGTGAAGAGGAGGCAAGAAATACCTCCCCTGACTTTCAAAAATTGTCTGTAGTTTGTCTAATTCTTGGATTCTTATATAACTTTTCTAGATTAAAAAATACCACCTAAATAATGATGAATGCACTGGATTTTCTGTTCCACTCTCTCCTGCCTTTTGTTTTTGAGTAGGAGGAGCAAACTCCAGGGCTGTGTGCCGTGCATAGAGATAACAGCTGCTGCACAATTGTATGCATGACATCTGCATTTTCTTGCC
This sequence comes from Polioptila caerulea, assembly GCA_013397295.1. Lineage (NCBI taxonomy): Eukaryota > Metazoa > Chordata > Aves > Passeriformes > Certhiidae > Polioptila > Polioptila caerulea. Next base: position 416,388 of record VYXF01009740.1, read on the forward strand.
TTTACAGTCAGCTTTTTCTTTGACCAGGCTCTTTTGATTCCCTTGTTTCTTCCTTCTCAAACCTTGATCTTTTTCTGTGATTGTCATGCTTTCTTCTCTCTTTTCCCAGTCTACTTAATGGCCTTGAGTTAAGAATGGAATAAAAAACTTACTGAATGGCATTACTGGCAGGCATTACTGTGCTGCATGGGAATTCTGTCTTTTTTTTCCCTCCCATCATTTACATTCCTCCCATTCTTCTTTCTCTCTGTCACTTCTCACAACTTTTTTTGCAAGATTTTCATATCTGTTGTTTGTGTGACCCCGAAAAAATGCCTTGCTATGTTATGCTAGACTGATTTAGTAAATCAAGATTACCCAATTCATTCTGCAGCAATTATTTCATTTCTAAGTAATTTTAATTAATTTTTCTGACTGTTTTGGGCACAGTATTTATCCTTGTTGTCAGTGTTTGGACTGTTTATACTTTCAATGCATCAGAGTTTTTGATTTTCATCTTTGAGCTTTGTCTATTATTTTCAGTTTCCCCTGTGGTTTAGATAGCATGTTGCTTTTTGTCACATAGACTCTGAGATAGGTTTTACTTGAATTGGTGACTTCAGGCTATGATTTGCTCTGACACAAGGTACTCTTAGAAGAAATTGGTTGTGTGGAGTAGTGATGTTTTTACCAAAGAGAGGGGAACACTGATGGGTGAGTTGTTTGCAGGTTTTAGCTTTATAAATGCAAGCTTGTGAATTGTGGTACAAGGCTGTGTGGGCACTGCAGTTGTGGTGGGCCCCAGAGAAACACCTCTGTTTTTAAATAAACTAATAACAAGTTTCTTCTCTAGGAGGATGCACGTTTGATGATGGCCCTGGGCCCTGTGATTACCACCAAGACCTATATGATGATTTCGACTGGGTGCATGTCAGCGCTCAAGAGCCTCACTATTTGCCACCTGAAATGCCTCAAGGTGAGAAACATGTCAGATACTGAAGTATAAAAGTTTATAAACTCAGAGCCTCACTGAATATGGTCTCACGGCCATAGCCAGAGATCCCTGCTTTAACCTTGATGATTGAGGTAGTAAAAGAGAACAAAAATAATAAATGTAACAATCTTGGTAATTGAGAAGCCTTCTTAGACCAAATACCCCTTTAAATCTGGGGTGAGGCATAGGGAAGGGAGAAAAGAAACTATAATTTCCTCTTTATTCTATGTGGAATTCCTGTTGATTTGAAGTGAAATTCTGTGTTTTATATGTCAGCCAATGTATCGATTCAATTATTGAGGTAGGCACCAGAAGAAATGGTGAAAAAAGGGATACATGCAAGAACTCCATGCACTGATTCCTTCTTTCCCCTCCCCCCCAACCTCCTATCATCTGAAGGTAATCAGAAAAGCTTTGATTTATGGAAATATTGCTGTTGTTAATTACTATTTAGGACAGGTAATGAATAACTGAAGAGGCACAGCCTACATGACCTTGCCTGCTCACCTTTGATGAACAACTTAATCGGCACTTCCCAGACAGCATGATATGCTGAGAGAATGAAAGCATTTGAAATTCAGCTACATTTTCCAATTAATAATACATTAAGTAATTAATCATGCAGAGGAGGAAAAAAGGTCATGGCTATTTTATTTGTATCTAAAGCGTTTTGTGAAGCGAGGTGTGTGTGGAGAAGGAGTGGGAAATGTCACCACACAGGTGTTGTAACATCACCTCTGCCCCATTCCTTCCCCTGCTTCTTGTATACTGCTGTGAATCATTAATGGTGGTTGATCTATATAATTTTACTTCTTAACAGCTACTTAGCAGGGATCCCCCTGCTTTGGAGTCACTGCTATGAGCAGGTGTTCCCATGACCAATAACTTGCAAAATAGATTAGTTAAGAAAGACACATACTTTATTTAATGGGCTTCTTGGTGCTTCAGTTTTGCATAAGGAAGAATAAATTTAAAGCCTGAAACTTTGACATTTGTGATAGTCTTATATTAAAAAAAGATCAAAACAATATCTCCCCTAGTAAGGCCAAGATTAGTCACTATTCACTTTGCATTTTGCAGAATGTACATTTGTTTTACAAAGGTTGGAATTATCTTAATTGTGATGGAAACACCATTTTGGGAAAAAATTGGCATTCTCAGACCTTTTGCACACCTTGTATAGGAAGAAGAGCAATTTGGGGAATTGTATTTTGAATTAATCTAAATGACAAGATAGCTTCTGGCTTATCCCAAATAACATACCTGTCATCCTTAGGCAGTTTTTCGAGTTAAATGACACAGTGCTCTCTGGCACATGATTTCTGTTTGGTTTTGCTATAGAATAATTTTTCTCTGAACGTAGCACATGGATTTGTTCAGAGAAAGTTTGGGTTTTTTTTTTGCATTTGTATGCAAAATTGTGACTGTTCAATAAAATCTATCAGAATAAAGGAATTTTTCGGAGGCAGTCCGAAAGAGATATAGAAGAAGCTCTAGCAATTATTTTTTTCTTCCCTTGGTTAGAATTCTAGTCTTCTTGTATCAGGCTTGATGTTTGGTGACTGAGATGCGGACTAAAACTAAGCCTCAAATCTGTTCTGATCTGATGAGCTTCCCCTTAGGAAGTTAAGATTCAGAAGATGCATGCCAGACCTAAATATTCAAGTTCATTTGTGTTTGAAATTATATGATTTTAAATTAAGTCTAGAAAAGTAACATGATTCTAGAATGAGTGCTGAATTCTTCTGGTGGATCTACAGGAAATGGAACAGCAAGAGGTTCAGGCAAAAGCAGAAGGGAAATAACTGCGTGCAGTCATCTGCTGTGCAGTGTTTTAATATTGGTGACCCTATTACTGTTGAAACTGTAGGTATGAAAGCATTCTACTGCTCATAAAGATGTTACCCAAGCAGAATAAGATGTGGTAATGAAAGTAGAGATCAAATTAAACTACTGCAGTTTTCACTTTGAAAAAATGCTCTGTTGTATAACCTGTAGAAGAAACTAATAATCTCTTGGGGGGGCCACATTTTCCTGTTCTGTCCGTGACAGACAGCAGAGAAGGGAAGGAGTACCCAAAAAAATAAGCAGCAAAGAAACTTAAGTCCTAGAGTAGGGACTGTTTTCTTTCCATCTCTTCTTCTCAGGGTCTGTAATCCTTCAGTTAGACACAAACCTCTGATCGACACCTCTACATGAACACGTTTTTGTAGTGTTTGGAGCCATTGTCTTTTACCTTTCTTTGGAATACAATAAAATGGGGCCTCCAGGTACAGGTTTGTCTCCGGAGGAGCACTGTTTTACCACTGTGATAATACCCTTAGAGTGAGTATGCAGCTTTCAGGGCTCTAACTTCACCACATTCACTGAGAATCATTGCAGTTATAGAGGGTTATACTCAATTTTCAAATGACAATTTTCAGTCTTCAGTGCCTTCAGAAAGACTTATTAAAAAAACAACAAAAACAACAAATAAAAATAAAATAAAATAAATAAATAAAATAAATAAACAAATCCCCAAAATAAAGAAATAAATAAATCCCCAAAATAAAGAGTGCAAGAGAGAATAGGACATGTGAAAAAATAGTAAAAGGGAAAAAACTGGCAATTGCTAATGTTATGGCATGTGCTGAATTGACAAGTGCCAATGTTTTCCTTTTGATTCCAGGGGCGTGGGTAGTTTCAATCAATGTAGTGCTTTGGAGAGTGAGGATGAATCATGGGAAATTTCAGACCTAATGGCACATGCTTCAGAGTGCCATGAAAATATGAAAACTTCTCCTAATTGCAAACATTATACCAGTGTAGCTAAGTGTAGAAATGCAATTGGTAAAGCAAGTGTAATTACCTCTGAGTAATTACTGCAACTTTAGACTTGTTTTTTTAGATTGACCGACATTGTATTTTTCAAGCTGTGAGCGGAGGCAAAAGCCACTTATCTTCTGTTATGGGAAAAATAAATGCAGTATACAGTGATTAATTTCAAAATAGTGAACATTTAAGGCAGGTGCTTGAGTACAGCTTTAAATACCAACTTGTAAATTGTCCAAACTGCAGTGTACATGATAAAATCTTTGGATTATTTATTAAGACCTGGGAAAAGACCTGATTTCTAATATTAGCTTTCTGAGAGCACATGAAAGCAACTGTGATAGATCAAGCTAAAGATCTGCTGATTCTGAGTGTAGCCATTAGCAGTTGCCTTGGCAAGAAGTTGTGACAAAAAATGTGCTGATCTGTGCCCTGACTGCTCTCCTGCTTTCCAGCTGTTTGACATTTAGGAATGTTCTCAACTAGAAACAGTATTTATTAACAATATTCTCAAGGAGTCTATGATTTTGCCCAGTCAATCTTGTCTTACTGTGTGTGGACTCCTTGAAGGCTTCTAGTATCTGCTATGGTCTAAAACAGAGTACCAGGTTTTGTTACGGAACATGGGGAAATGCAGCTCTTATTCCTTTTTTTTTGACTTGCACATGATTTCTCTTTTAAAAATGTCAGTCTTATGTACAGGAATTGTGCAAAACTGGGTAGCAATGGTCTCCTCCCACCCATTCAGATTTTTTAAAATACCGCTTAAATAAAATACAGACTTTTCTCTGGTCCATCATTCTAGGTCAAATAGTCCAAGACTACTGAAGTGTTCCATACGTGGAAATGGTTCTGCAAGTGTGCATTTGCATTTTGTGGGAGGCAGGGCTGGTAAACAAGTGCTGTATTTTTGTAAACATGGTAAAAAAAAAAAAGAAGTTCAAATATTTACCTCGTGGTCTTGGTCCATCTAAAGAAAGACGTCTTCTAGATGTTCAAGCAAACCCTTTAGGGCATGTATTATGTTTTCATGTGTGTTATTTTAGTACATTATGCTATACAAGATAGAAATTGGAGAATGCTCTTAAGCTGAAATCCAATTTTGTGTGTGGATATTTTCCAGTTATTTTAGGGGATTATTAATTGTGTGTGGATGACTTAATTTTGCAGAAGACAGAGTAAATAACACTTTCTTATACCACTGGAGATGTGCAAAGGGGGATTTTATCTATATTAATAATACATTTACTGATGGTTTTGCCCCTAGATAGAGAAGATAATTTATTTACCCTGTTTGCTTTGCCTGTTAAAAGCAACATTACTCTGAGGCTATGCAAGGTCAGGGCATGAGAGCTTGTAATGGGCTGTGTGATGGGAGCCACTTAATGAAGGGCTTTTTTAATGTAAGGGCTATTACCTTCCTGGTTACAAATGGATTTTGAAGAATGTCCAAATTATAGTGGACAATACTGACATGCTGAGATGGACATCTTATTTCTGATCTCTCAGATGGATAATGTGCCTGGATTGGATGTGTGCTAATTTTTTAAAACTGATTTTATAGAAATCTGAGAAAACTAAATTAACAGCAGCGGGGGAAGTCTTAGTTGCACTTGTCATCTAGCACGACTAAAGAAAAACAGATTAAATCTTTAAAGGAGTTCCTTAGTATAATAGAGTTTTTCAAATGCCAACTTTATTTTTTACAATGAAGAATATTGCAGAAATAATTTTTTCACTTTACAGAAATTGTGTATAACCTTTTATGCTGCCCCATTGAAGAATAAAGCTAAATTCACTACTCTGAAAAAAAAAGGAAAAGGAACAAAACAATCCTGAAAATTAAAACATTAACATATTCTGGTTTAGGCTGGTATTTTGGGGGAAGCCTACACAGCTATTTCAGAATGGAGAACGTGTGTGGTGAAAGGTGTTGGAGATGGGAGGAAATGTGTTGACAAAAAATCTCAGGCTGTTCTTTCATGGAAATTTCTTTTTATGATATTTTAGGTAAAATATATGACTGCTCATTACCTCATCCTGTCATACCCAGAAGCATTCTCATATTTCTGCCTTCTCCCAGTTGTTTTGATACACATGTGGTTGTGTACTTGTGTGGATTGGAAATAAAAAAAGAAAGTATGCAGCATGGGTCAATTTGTTAACCCAGTTAGTTCACTGTGCATCTGTAAAAAGATTTACTATGCCTGTGCAGCCGATGAGGACCACGTTAGTGGGTGACTTACACAGGGCTTGTGTAGACTTCTAGAGTGCCTGAAAGAAATATGAAAATTACATCCTTAGATTTGTGTGGAACTTAAATGTTCCTTTACAAATAAGGTTGGGTATTTGTTGTGATCTGAAAGGTCAGTTGTGCTCTATTTAAGTTCTGCCTTGTACAGAAAAGAAATAACTTTTGTGTCACCTGCATGACCCAAAATGAATTTCAGCACAGGACCAATGTAAGTGTTTATGAAATCTATAACTGAGAGAGGGGAGACTAAAGGTCATGAAATTTGTGTTTTAATATAGATTTCATATGGATGTAGCTCAGGAAGGAAAGCTGTAATGTAAATGTCATATAGATGAGACTTCTGGCCTTTTACTTCACCTAAACCTGAATTTTTCTCCTGTAAAAATGAATCCACCAACTCATGAATAAATTTAAATTATGTGGATGTGTAAGAGTATAGTCAGACAAAAGCCAACTGTGAAACAAAGTCTAATGAAAAAAAGTGTATTTCCTGAGGCATGGAAAGGATTGAGAGCTCAGCAGCAGGAGAACCCTCACCATGTCCTGGGTTACTGAGCTCTTCCACAGTGATATTGCTCCACACATCATGTGGCAGCTTGCTGTTTTGTGCTATAGAAGGGTGAAGTTCAAACAAGGTCCCTTTCTGGATCTCTTCATTTTAATAGACAGGCGGACAAAGTTTACTAGTCCACTGAGCAGCCAAGAACTGAATTTTCAATATTTTGCTGGTCTAGGGTTTGCATTGTTGGTGTAAAGATCAGAGAAACTGCCAGCAAGGGAATTTGTTGACTAGCTCTTAAACTGGCAAATGCAATCCAGAAATGTAGTGGTTTTAAAATGTGAAAATTGAAAACTTATCTGGGTCATTATGTTATGAAATAAATCGTAAAATCTTGGGTCTGCATTTGGGGCTGCTGAGAAATTCTGATTGTCTTTCTCCCTTTCACATTTCTTTATATGATAGGATAGATATGTTTTATTTAAGGTGGCTTTATTCTTTTTCCTTGGATGCTTAAGTCTTCATATTCTCCTTCACTCTGAAAGTTGACTGATATTTATTTCCTGTTTAACTTGTCAATGCACTGTGAAGATGAATTTATTTGAAAGACTTCCTTGATCAGAAAAACATATTTTCCTGCCTTCCTTGTTCAGTAAGCTTTGTGCTTGCTTTTTTGTCTGTATTACTTGTCAGTGGCATTTTTAACAGAAAGAAACCTAATTTGTTAGTCCAATGCAATTAATGTCTGCCTAAAGAACACATGTAAACATCCTGATCCTATTTGACTCATTCAGTACAGTGCACTATCAATCTATTGACCAATTCCAAGGATTCCCTGTTGTTCTCAAATACACTTGGTATAAAATGAACAGTGGAGTGGCACAGGGAAGGATTTATAGCTATTGCACAGTGTATCAGGGCTTTTGTTCATTTAGATAAGCCACTTTTTCTTCAAGAAATTTAAGCATAAGTTTAATAAAAGTAAAGTTTTTTTTTTAGTAGTAGTAATAACTTTGGCATATGAGTAACAGCTGTGTTAGGTTTTCATTCATGGACACAGATTTCTTGCTGAATTCACACAAAATTACCTTCAAGGCCAGATACTGTACCCACTTATCTATGCTGACTTGGTTGGNACTTTGGCATATGAGTAACAGCTGTGTTAGGTTTTCATTCATGGACACAGATTTCTTGCTGAATTCACACAAAATTACTTCTCCTTCAAGGCCAGATACTGTCGTCACTTATCTATGCTGACTTGGTTGGTTTTGCTTTTTCTTTTCCTCTTCTAAGTTAAAATATTATTTTGTTCAGCCTTACTCTTTCAATCCAGCGTATAAAATGCTCCATTCTAAGAAACTATTTCTTCTTTTTAGCTGGTCTGGTTTTTCTCTAGTTCAATATTTGAAGTATATTAGGATGTTGTTCTGAATCTAGACTACTAAATTAAAACAAGGGGAGAAATCTGTTTGCTAAAGTTTCAAAGTAGTAGGTCAGTCTTGGACAAATCCACCTTTGCCATCCTGGTACCATCAGAGCATTCCTGCTTGTGACACAGCCTTCTGTTGAGTGGTGCAGCTTTCTAGCTTCTGGTGTCTGTGTCTTAAGGAGTTCAAATGGGATTGGTTTGCACTGTGAGCAGGGAGAAATGACCAGTTCTGGTCAACTTTTGCCACTCTTGGTCAGAAGCCTGGGCTGTAAGTGGAAGTTTTTCATTGCTTATATAAAGTCAGCTGCTGCTCCAGGAATTGTGAATGACAGTAAGAGGCATTACCTGGATCTGCTATTTTGGTAGTATTGTGAAGGATGAACAAAAGGCAAAATGGTGCTGTGCTGGCCTTTCAGAATTGAAGGGAAAACAGGGTTGAATAGCACCTTGGTAGCCTGGAAGGTGTTACAGATTATTTGAGGCATTTAGAGGCATTCAGAGTGTTCAGGACTAGAAGTCCAAAGCACAGCAAGGAGCAGTTCTTCTTTGGTTTCTCACAGCTTACCTGCATGGAGAGGAGCAAGCCAGCCCTGCTTTTGAGTAGTGTGTCTGCCTGTTGTGCCATTGTCCTACCATCATTTTCACTCTCAGCCTGCTTGTGTGTGTGTATACATGCATTTATTTTTTTCTCCTGAAGATAACAGTTGCCTCACCTTCAAATTTTCTGGGTTGTTTTGGAGTGCAGTGGAGGGTTTGACCCAAGTTAAAGTACTGCTGCTTCTCACGTTAGCTCAGAGCATGGGCAGAGTTTGTGTGCTGCTCACAGAGGAAGGCATAGGGCCAGCACATCTGGTAACCTTGAACCCTCTGTTTGGAACCCTTTGGCTGCACCCTTTTAGCTGTAAAAGATAAAAAGCAGACAACTAGTGCATGTGAAGTTATTTCATGTTTGCATGGCTGCTTCAGTTTGCTAACATTTCTGTAGGTAGCCCTGACTGGAAAACTCATTGCTCTGCTTTCCACTCCCTCTCACCTGTGTGCAATTTTTGGCAGTAATATAACCACTTCTTGACATGTAGGGGATGGAGGAGAAGTCAGATTAAAAGTAGGGGAAAAAAGTAAAATAATTTTACTATTTAGAAGAGGATAAATAAAAACAGCACCTAGGAACTATTTGGGGAGGAGAGTGAAGGAAAAATACTGTGATGTGTGAAAAGGATTGGTGTACAGACAAGATGGAAAAAAGCGCTGTAATAGAATGAGTAATGTACAGTGGTTGTTAATGCAGATTATTACTTCTGAAGCAGTAAACTTCAGAAAGAAATGCCATGTAAATCTGTGGCTAGGGTGCTGTGGTAACCGTTTGTGCATGGGTACATCTCCTTCCCTAGGCTAACTTCTGACTTTGGTCACAGCAGATATGAAGCCTCTTCGTGGAAGAGAAGCTGTGAGGTACTCGGAATTCACTGCAGAGAAAGAGCATTCCCAATTTAGTACAGGATCTGTTATGCAACTGTAAACTAATATCTGAATTACCTACAAATCTATAACTGGAGCAATGGCAACCCCAACAACAGAAGAAGCAATGCCTATATAAACAAACAAAAACCTTTAAGTAAGATGAGATAAAATTCAGTAAGACAAATAGTAGCAAAAAACACAAAGGTTAGTGATGCTTCCTCAGTGTTTTCTGCGTACAGTGCCTGAAATTTTCCTGTCTGCTTAAATATTGATTTCTGAGCTCCAAACCTTTTACTGCTCAGCATGTAATTTATGTTCCCTTGTGTTTTGCTGCAGGTCCCTGATGCAGGGGTCATTGATGTTTGTTAATAGTGACTACAACTGTGGTATTAATAAAATTATTATTTTACAGAACAGATTTTGAATCAACTGAGAAGGTTCAAACTTTTCTTAGGTTGTGGTGAGCAAATGAAACAATTGCTATCAGAAAAATGCAAAATATTTAAATTGTGGATTTCTAGAATTACGATATATGCTTGTTTGATTTGGTTCTTTGAGCAGGTTAGTAAAGGTTTGTTTCATCTCTTTATCTTTTTTTTTCCTGCTTTATTTATTTTCTTCTCTGTCACTCTCCCCCACACCTGAACCTCATTGCTGGAATTCTTTTTTTTCCCTTTCCCACCTTGCTACATAGAAACACTTTGAAAAGGCAAATCTGTTTTATGAGGCTTACACAAATCTCATTTCTGAGCATGTAGGCTGTGAAGAGGCAATTGCTGAGGTGGTGCTTATTAGGGAAGGAGCAGATGTGTGTCAGGTACAGGAACTGATTCAGTTGTGTTGCTTTGCTTTGCCTTGTATGTGATGTTTGTGTTTGTTTCTGAATCTTGTTTAATCATTAGCATGTGTAATGTTGTTTCCACACACAGTGACATTCAAAGATGTCTTTTTTTTTTTTT
>VYXF01009740.1:426870-447846 GCA_013397295.1 Polioptila caerulea
CCCCCCACAGGGCCATTCAAAAATTTTTTTTTTTTTTTTTTGTCTCATCTTCTGGGCATGAAAGAGTAGCCTTGTTTAAGTATGTTTTAGAGTAAATTTTAGAATATTAGTAAGAAATTGAATCCATTAAGGACATGACCCACTAGAAAAATATTGCTTTTAAAATGCAATACATTATTTCATTCCAAAACATGTTTCTTCTATCCAAAGGGGAGTGGCCTTTTATCAGATTTAAACTGTAGTCAAAATCAGCAGGCAGGAAAACTTGAATTAGATCATACATTTTTAATTTGTTTGGCATTTTACATCTATCTTGCAGAGGAAAAAAGCATAATTTCCCCATCCCCTCTAGGCCTCCCATCACCTCAGCAGACTTGGAAAAACACCTGTCCTCTATCAGAACCCTGCTTCTATCCAGACCCTTCTAGTCTGGAGAGCTATAACTAAGCAATACCCTGACATAATAAAAGCTCATGGGTGGTATTTTTTTTTTTTTATTGGTGGTGATTTTGCTTCTTATTTCTTGAAGAAAAGAAGAATTTGATTCTTAGTGTTTCAGAGGAAATAGTTTCTAAAGCTCCCAGTCATGTACAGTGCTGGACTGTCCGGAGGTACTCGAGTTAACCTGGTGTTCCTGAGGTGGGAGAGATGACTCAGCTCACCACCTATTGCTAAGTTAGCAAAACTACCAAACTTCCTTGTGCTCTTCTGTCTTTTCAAAAAACAGTTCTGAGGATTTGACAGCTATTTATTTGGGATCAAATTATTTTAGGTTTCAAAAACTTAGTCTTGTTTAAACACGAATCATGCATACTGTACTCTTTTAGAGAAAGTCAACAAACAGTATGAACTAAGCATCTTTTTCATGCATTTGTGTTCACTTAACATATTCCCATGAATGAGGGATCAGTAGGCACATGGCATACAAACAGAAGAAGCTGTTGTCATTAATTTTTCCTCTTTGATATAGCTGACATCTGCTAACATAGCCTTTACCCTTCTCCAGCTTCTCCACTTTGTAGAGAGGCATTATGGCTGGCTTTGAAATCTCCCAACTTGTCTTGAAAGAAATAAAGAAAATATGCATGTGAGTGACATTTGTAGTGACATTAGCAAGTATCCCTTGTACCAGCAATAGAGATGGCTTCCTGTGTCTGTTGGCTACAGTGCATGGGAGCAGGTTGCCTTGGCTCCAGGCTTTGTAGGTGGTCTCTTATCACTTTCCTCCAGACTGGCATTAAGAGCTCTGCTTTCTAATTAGACTGCAGTTGCAGGTAGATATTAAGCCAGTGCAAGTTTCCAATTAGGTTACAGCTTCAGAGGTCACAGTGAGCCAGCCTAATACCTTACTGTTGAGTAAAGGGATTATTCTGCTCATCTTTACTCCCTCTCCTCCCTTGCCTTCATGTTTCAGCCAGCTTCCTCAGCTAGCTTTCCTCATCAGAGCTCACAGAGAGCTGATATAACTCATTATCCCCAAGAAAATGTTGTTGTTTTTCTGGATTCATCTGGCTTAGTGAATTGACTTGACTCAAGTCTGACAAGTATCACAGCCAGCAGCACAAGGGAATGAAAGAGTTGAAAGGACAAGGGACATAAAAACGAGAGGCAGACACAGGGAGTTGTTAGGTCATGTAAGCTGTAAACAGCAGTTTGTGTTTTTAATTTTGTGATAAATATAATCTTAATTTTCACCCTGTCAGCCCCAAGGTTTTCCTTGCATGGTCCTGTTAATGCCTTTGTATTGGATCTTGTCTGGAACCAAGAGAGAGTCTATTCATCTTATGAGTAAGACAAGGTATATTTGCATTTTTTGATAAGTTCTCTCTCCAAATGTGGAGAACAATGTAAGCATCTTCTTTGGAGGATTCATACAGGTACATACTTTTGAATATGTTGATAGCATACTGTTGGAAAACATTCTCCATTGGAATTCATTAAGTGTATAAGGAGGAGGTTATCACCAAGTGAGAAATATTGGTCACCTGAGAGCAGATACAGCATGAAGGCAACTGCTGTATCAAGCAAATACAGCCTATTTAACAAAGAGGTATTTGTGCAATGGCTTAAAGAAAACATGGGTAAAAGTGTACAATGAACTTCTTAGATAAAAAAATCTGATGATTCCCTCTAGGCTAAATAAATTTTGCAACCAAGCAGCTGACCTTGTATGAAAAAAACTTCTTAAAATTACTATGCAAATTTACTTACATTGTATGAAATTCATGTTACTCACAAGGTACACAATTTATTTTGGACATATAATTTATATTTATAAAAAATTATATTCATGTAGTATTCATGTGGAATTTATATGAAGATTTTGATTAAAGGGTGTGAAAGAAGCAAAGCTGCAAAACAGTGTATGTAGTTTACGGGAAAGGATCAGAGAATAAATCCGCACAGGTGATTTTGCTGTGAGTGTCTGCTACAGCCTATCAAGAGCAGGAAAGAGATGAAGCCCTCTTTATGCAGTTGGTGAAAGCTTCAATCAGAGACTCTGAGAGATGCTACATTCACAAACAAGGAAGAGCTGTTTGGGTGTGGTTAAGGGCAGCGTCAGCTGAAATGATCATGAGCCCTGAGTTTGAGATCCTAAGAAGAGTCCCCAGGGCTAACAGCAGAATTACAGACTTGAGTTTTGAAGAGCAGATTTTGACCTTTTCAGGAACTTGCTTTGCAGGATCCCAGGGTGAGGTACCCTGAAGGGCAAAGGGGTTCAAGAGAGCTGGTTGATCAAGGACAGATTCTTGGAGCATAGGGATGGACTGTTGTCTTGCGGAGACTTTAACAGGCATGGCAGAATGGCGTTATGGATGAACAGAGCTTGTGCACTGAGAGTGCACGGAGACAGAAGCAGGGAGAGGCCACTTTGAAGGATATGGAGACATTGCCTGCTCATAACAGGGATGGAGTCAGAAAAGCCAACACTCATCTGGAATTCAAGAAAGAAAAGGACCTGGAGTACATCAGGAAAGCTTTCCTCTGTAGATACACTGGCAACAAGAGGGAAGCTAAGGAGACTGTAGGCACATTGCTTAGTAAATTTAGGGACCCAGGGACAAAGCAAACAGGATGTACCCGATGCCTTCTTTGCTTCGGTTTTCAGAGATAAGGGCTTATCCCCAAACCTTTCAAGGGCTTTGAGAGTGAGACTCTACCTGAGGAGATGAGGACAGAGGGATCTCTTAACCACTTCGACATTCACTGGGACCAGTTGGAATGCAACCAAGGGTTGACAGATATTGTGAGGCTGCTTTCTTTTATCTTCAAAAGTTCATGGGACTTGTGGGAAGCTTTGCAGGACTGGGAAAAGGCAGTTTCACATCAGTTCTTAAAATAGATTAGAAAGAGGGTATAGGAAACTACAGATCATTATAGAAACAGTTTCCAAACATATGAAAGGCAAGAAAGGAGTTGGTGGGAGCAGCCAACATGGGTATGAAAAGGACAAATCATACCTGACGAATCTTACTGCTTTCTGTAGCATGAGGTGAACAAGGTGGCATTTGTCCCATATTTTGGCTTTAGTAGGCCTGTAACAGAGTCTTTCATAGTTTACTTTTCTCCCAACTGGGGAGTTATGAGCTCTGCAAATAGATGATGAGTGCAAAATTGGCTGAACTCCCAGATTCAAGGCTGTGATCAGGGGTGCAAAGTCCTGCTGGTGGTTTAATGTCTTTAATGTGCTGGAGGGCAGGGCTGTACTTGAGGGTCATGGACAGGTTGAAGAAATAGACTGACAGGAAGTTCATGAAGATTAACAATGGGAGATGGAAGGTCTTGGCCCTGGTGAGGACCAGCAGCCTCATGCAGTAGTACAGGCTGGGGCCTGTAGTGCAGCTGAGCAATGGTTTTGCAGAACCTGCGAGTCCTGGTAGAGCTTGAACCAGCAGGGCATCTTTGCAGCAGGAATGGCTAACAGCCTCCTGAGGCTGCTGGAGTACACAAAGGCAATCCTTCCCTCCTGCTCAGCACTGGTGAGACACTGAAATGATGTGCCTGGTTCTGGGCTCCCCATGGTGAGAAACACCTGGGCATGCTGAAATGAGCCCAGCAAAAGGCTACCAAGCTGATCAGTCTGGATCACAGGACATTCAAGGAAAGACTGAGAGTGCTATGTATCTTCAGTCTGGAGGAGAGAAGGCTCAGAGGAGACCTTATTTATAGTCAAGAAATGCCTCATTGGAAGACACAGGAAAGGTAGAGCCATGTGTTTTTCTCATGGTGATCGGATGAGGGGTAGTGGACACAAGTCAGAATATGGAAAATTTTGGTTTGTTCTTTTTAATGAGTGGTAAAATCAGAGCAGATGCTCAGAGGCTTCTTGATAGGTGTGCTGTGTAGCTTACTCTGATCTGAGCAGTGTGTTGACTAAAATGGCCTCTGAAGGGGCCTTCTGACCTGAACCACTCTATGACTTCATCAAAACAGTTATATGAGCATGTTGATTAAGAATTAATATAAACTAAGGATTAGAAAATTAAGATGATGAAAACTAAATAGGAAAAATAGACTAGTGAGTTGAACAAGATGGAAAATGATACGGATTTTTGCCTGCCACAAATTGATATTAAGCAGTAGGAGTACAGATCTCGGGGAGCAGAGAGTTCTGCTCAGGAATAGACACTGTGCAGTAATCCTTATTCTAGTAAGAATGTATTTGCTTTGGATAATAATGTGCTTTCTTCTCCCACTGGTAATTGGGATACCAAATGGCAACTGCTGAAAAAGAAATACATGTTAAATCAGTAGGACAGGGCAATATCCATGCAGAACCTTTTGAATGAAACTCTTGATTTGAGATTTTTTTCAAGTTATTTAAGATGACGTAGATTTTTTCTCTTAAAAACTGTAGATTATTACAAGTTTTTGTGCTTTTCTTGTTTCAGTGTGATGGTGAGCTTGTTGATGTGATGTTGTCATTGTATGAGCTAGGAATTTTTGAAGACTAAAAACTATCCAAAACTTTTGTTTCTTTTTAAAATAATCTGCTTGGGAAGCAGTTGATATGATATTGACAGTAGAGCAATATCAAGGGATGAACGAGGCTTAAAGGTGGTAGCATAAGTAAATTTTCTGGTTGTTTCATTAAGGTAGTGTTTTATTCTCAGAGTATTCTTTGTTCTGGTATGTGTATTCAGCCATTTATGACTAACTCTATCTGTGGGACGGTGGGTCAAAAAACAATGGCTCAAAAGGTCTTGGGAGTGACAGGAGATTTTACAAGTGTGTACAGATGTAAGTACAGCTGGAGTATAAATTGTTGGTGGGCAGATGTAATTGCATCTGCAGTGAGCATTTGCCCTTGTGATGTTATCTATTTCAAAACCAGTTGCTGAGAAATGGGAAAGAACAGAGAATGGAGCAGTCAACAATGTCAAGGGTTTGGAAAGTGCCTCTTGTTGAGACAGAAGAATGAATCTGTTGAATAAGTCTGGAAGAAATTTTGGCTCTCATGAGGAAGTTCAGAGTGGCTGCATTAGGAAAAGGTTTAATTGGTGATGACTATTTAAATCAGCCACCAAAGACACTGTGTCTAATGATTGCAAGCAAAAGTCTTATAAAATCTTCCCTGCCTTATTTTAAACATTTCTTTTCTCACTGAGGGAAGTTAACATTAAAACAATTTGGGTTACTTTAGATTTTTTTGTTACTTGTTTTGTCACTTTTTAGTTTTCAGTGACTGTAATTGGCCTACTTCAGATCTTGGTTTTGTAGCTTGTTTATGTATTTATTAGTTTCCATGAGTTTAGCTGAAAAAAGAACTATTTATTCAGTCTGAAGTGGAGAAGTGATTGTGTGGATGTATGTTGTGAAGGTGCAAAATGAGTAATGAGCTGGAATGCAAACCCCTGAAGGCAGCTAGGCATGTCTCTTGGGAAGACTGCTGTTTATTCAGCCAGGAAGTTGCTCAGTGGAAAGATTTATTTACTTAATAATTTTTATATTTTCAGAGTATGGCAGCATTTTAAAGTTTGTACCATGGATTGCCAAAATTTTCAGATTTGTAAACTGGGATATTGTGATGTGGTCAAGAGTTCAGCACCATCTCCCTTGATCAAGATCACCCCTCATCAGCCCAGAGCTCCTCCAGTCTGCTAACATGTCCTTCCCACCTCCTAAAACCAAACTCCTTCTCCATGTTCTTCCCCCACTTCCTTGAGACAGGTCCCTTGTGCTCCAAGGCTCATTCAGGTCTGAGATCTCAGGGGCTGACCCCATCTGCTCTGTGCACCAGCAAGCAGATTTGAAGTGTAGAGTTGGGACCTGGTACCATGGCTATGGGCACTTTTGAAACCATATCTTGAAATTTTACTCTTCTTTCGCCTCTGTCCTTATTCCAGTGGATCCATTGATCCGTTGCAGGTTCAATCCCCAGATGTGAGAGGTCGCAGCACTGCTGGAGCGTCATGTGAATGCCTCCTTGAGGGACCTGCATTATTTGTATATTGTTACATATTTTTAATATAACGTTCATATATTTAAAGAAGGCTTCATCAAGATTTTCATAAATAAATATCAAACACAAAGCTGCCCAAGGTGCACCTTCACCTTCTTGGTTGTGGGACTTCATGTACTATTTGAAGTGTGTTTGAAAGGTAGCAGTATTTTACAATTTCAGCCTTTTAAGACAGAGGAACAAGGGAGTGTTTTCTTTGTCGTGACAGCTGTGACAGATGTGTATTTAGTGAACAGGCACTTTTTTGTTAAGCCAGAAATTTGAACAGATACCTCAGGTAGGCTTCCTGATGTCAGCTAATTGGTTACAAGATAGCAAGTGAAAATTAAGGATTAATGAATATTTTAACTTTTCCGTGACTAAATCAGAAATTGTGGTGTTGTGGGGGGACAACACACCCAAACTCCACATTCAATGTATTCTGCTTAACTTGAGTACCAAGTTCCCTTATCAAGAGGAGGGAAGCAGTATTCTTTCAGATCTGTACTATCGACTTCTGAGAAGGCAACCAGAAAAAAAAAAATTTGCTGCTCTTTTTTGAGTCATGTGCTGTTTCTGGATTGCTTGCAGACTTTAGCTGACTCTGCTGCTAGGAGAAACTTTCAAATATATCTGACTTAAATAGATGAACATTTATCTTCCATGTGCTTTGATAGCTTCTCCTAAAATGTTTCTTGTTAACAAAGATATTTGCATGGAAATGTTTATCTCTTGCATTCCATCTGCTCCATCTCTCATCCTTAACTCGAATCCTAATTATGATAGCATTTATGATTTTTCCCCAAGGAAATTTTGATATCACTTATATAAGATCTAACATTTCTACAGCAATATTTGAAAAGGTAAATTTGAAATGTTACTTGATTCTTTTCTTAATAAAAATTAAGAGAATTAAGGGAAATAATTAATTAAAAAAATAAGGGAAATAATAAAGGAAAAATTAAGGGAATCAAATTTCATGGGTGTAAAAGGGGGAACAAAGAATATTTTTCACCTTTTCTCCAGTTCAGTAAAAAAATATTGAGTGAGATGCTTGCACACAACTGATGCTTGCCATAATGTGTAGGTACTGGCTTTAACAGAAAAATGATGTTTATTTACTATAAATCTTGTTGTTCAAGTGTGGAGTAAGTTATATTAATTTTTATTTTATTCAGGTGTCCTGCATTTAGCTTTTACTTAAACAGTTAAATAAAGCAGAAAAAAAAATTGTTGTAAAAGTAATGAAGAAAATAATTAATATCTTGGACTAAATTAAGTTATGCATGCTGGCATATTGAGTAATTAAAATTTAAAATACTCTTAGAATGGCCTGGAATATTCCTCTTTAATGATTTGCATAAAAGTTTTTATAATTTACCTACCCATAATCCTGTAGATAAGTGCTCGGGATACTGCAGCGTGTTTGCAGAAGGGATCATTACAGAACATAATTCTCTGTGTTAGTCCAGTTGCAGATGGATGGTTATGGAAACAGCCATCCCTAAGCTGTAAAACAGCTGTTTCGGGGGTGTGGAGAGGGCCACATCCCCATCACCTGTTTGTCTTCCTTCACTTTGAGACTCAGCATGACTCGTTAGAAATGTACTGAAATCTTTTGTGGGTAGTTGAGCATTACAAGCGAGAAAACTGACCTAAAAAGAAAAAAAAAACCTATAAGTGTCAGCTGAAAATAAAATCTGTTGTGTCCTTCCATCCCTTCCTCCAAATATGAACTGTAAATATGGGACTACAGACTCTTTGTCTCGTGGTTTGCTTCTCTTTAAAATTCTACAGTTGTATAGTTACAAAGAAAAAGAAAATCCAGCATTAATATAAAACTGAAAGTTGTAGTCAAAGAGGTTTATTGACAAAAGTATATGATTATAAGCTAAGGGACGGAATGTTTAAATTATTTGGCAGGTTTCATAAATATTTTATGATTTTGTCTAAATGTTCATATTTTAAAGTAAAATCTGAGAAATAAAACAAAAAGCATGATCTAATCTAGAATGCAAGTATTTTTAAATGTATACTACTCTACCAATCTGGTCTCAGATAATTTAAAAAATATTATGGAATATTTCATGCTAAACATAAACCTAGTGTTGCTTTTAATTCATCATTTAGCACAGCAAAATCTTTGTTCTGCAATATCACCAGCATATTAGTTCCCCGTAAGATCTAAACCACTATAGATTTTGGAAAACAAACTTTGATCAAAGAGCTGAATTTGAAATACATGTATTAATTCTTCACTCAGATTTGATAGGATAGTGAATATTCTTTGTGTTAAATGAGAAAGTTAATTTTAGTATTTTTAAAAACCTACAGTAATTTGCATGTTTCCCTAATGCCTTTGTACTTGATTGAAATTTATGGTAGAAAGAAAAATTACACATAATGATATTTGTCTTTGACCTTACGCGTTAATTAGAACTAGAGATAGTTATTATTTTATTTCATTGCCTAAAATGGTGAAAACCATTGATTTTGTACTTTGTAATTTCATAGCCATCCCTTCCCCTTTTTGTTCTGACTTATCTTCACCTGTCTCCCACTCTCTTGAAATGCTTTTATCTACCCTTGCATAGATAGGCACAAGGTCACAAAATAAAAGTACATCTGAAGCTGCAGCCACATAACTTTGGTGTTTCACAATCAGTTTGTTTGCTTACATTAATATATATGCACAAGATCCTAAGGATTCTGCTATTTCTTTTATTTCTCTCCCTCCCTCAAGTACCTTTAAAGCTATGTGCTAAATGAGACTAGACGATGCACTAAGGAAGCCTGAGGCAAAAGAACTAGCATTTTTCATACATATTTGCACTGCTTATCAAAAAAAAATTAATGACTCGAGTTTTAATCTTCTCTCAATTTGATGAGATGCGAGCTGTTTGCAGAATTCTTAATTGACCTTTGAAATATAATCAAGGAGTTATTCATGAAATTAATTCTTCTGAAAAGAAGTCCTGAAGACTAAAACCTTCCAGTGTAGGTGAGTATGTTGGAAAGCAATGTAAACATGTATGTAAAATGACCTAGGGTTTGCAGGATGATTTGTTTGCTTTTTATTTACAGAAGGCTGACTTAACATATAATATTTAGGGAACAGTTCTCATTGCTTTACAAGCCAAAGCATACAGATAGTAATCATTGCCAAAGTAAATGGCAAAATTTAGGTCAAATGTATCTGATTTGGAGTTTGAGGTTCTATCACAATGAGAGAGAAAAGAGTGAATGGCTTTGACTCACATTTTCTTAGGGTAAAATTGATGTTTTGAAGGCCAAGTTGTTGATGCTTTGAGCTTCATAAAACAACAGCTAATCTTCTACTTCTGGAGGAAATAAAAGGCTATATCACCAATGAGAATAATTAGAGGTTTTTATGGAAAGCCAATATTTTAAGGGTTCCTTTGCCCAAGTGTTTTCTTTTGAGGACCTGCTTAAATTCACAGTTCTTACAGGATGCATCAGTTTTACTTGCAAACTTGCTTTCATCCAGTGAGCTCTGTACCTGACACAAACACAATGGCCCTTCTAAATCTGACCAAATGCACAGTCCTGCACATCAAAACTAGGAAACTGGGGGATCTTATCAATGCATTTAAATACCTGTAGAGAGACAGTAATGGAGACTGAGCCAGGCTTTCTTCAGCAGTGCCCAGTGACAGGACGAGAGCCAACGGGCACAAACTGAAACAAAGGAGATTCCCCCTGAACATCTGGAAACGCTTCTTTACTGTGAGGGTCACTGAGCACTAGCAGGTTGCTCAGGGAAGTTGTGGAGTCTCCACCCTTGGAGATACTAAGAAACTGCTGGACACATGGGCAAACACCACTAGGTGACCCTGCTTGAGCAGGAATTTTGACCCAGATGACCTCCAGAGATCCCTTCCAACCTCAACCTTTTGTTTTTCTGTGAAATCTTTGAATTTTGTTTTCTTGTTTTCTGTAATTGTAGAATAATTTTATGAAGATTTAATGCTTACGAACAGCAAGGCAAAGGAGCTTTCCAGCTCTGAGAGTATTGTCAATCTCTTTAATTGTTGTGATCTGTATATATGAAAACAGATTTGCTTTTGTCTACAGTTCTATTAGGAACAAACTGGAGGTTCACTGGAAAAAAAACCATTTCCTTTTCAAGTGTTGCACAGTTTTTATGATTCCTGTGTTACTTTTTCCATCTAATACCAGCACTGGAGCTCAGGGTAAGTTTAATTTTGGCACAACATCCTCATCTTATACCACTTAATTTTTTTTTAATAATAATTTTAGCTTGATTTTTCTGATGGATTTCTCATGTTGTCAGTGTTAATTTATATACAGTTTCCTGGGGCAACACAGACAGTTTTATTACTGTTATGGCTTTTCATTATATTGAAAATTCTACAAATAAATGGCATGCATGTCAATATTAGAGATTTATGTGAGAGAGAGAGGAGGCAAGTGTAGATTCATTCAAATTTTCTTCAAACTTTGCCTGTTTGTTTTTTTTTATCAAAATATAGCTGTACAATAAATAATTTCTAAAGATTTAATCTACTCAGTGATAGTACGAGTTTTTAAAATTACAGAAGGTAGTTATAATTTTAATGTTTTTCAAGTCTGAGGTTTATGACTTGCCATATGGTATTAAATGTGTGCATAAATTGCAGTGCATTGTGCCCTTAACTGGTGTGATATAGTGATTTCAAATCTTTTAGCACTCTATTAAGAGATAGAGATTTTGGAGATTTTTTTGCTACCCAAGAGAAGATAATGTAATTAAAGGAGGTGCAAACCCACATTTATAAGATACATGGCACATCTGGCAGCTTGTGTGAGGATAATGTTTGTTTGGTGGTGGGAATGCCTGCAATTTTATCTGCTGATCTGACACAGTAGGAGTGTTTGCTAATGAGGTTGCTTAGCAAAAAGTGCATCAGGAGGAAGTCAGGGTTAAAAATAAGCATACATACGAAGAGAGAGCAAAAGATTTATAATGGATATAGAACTCCTCCAAGTTGTTATGGCAACTAACATTTTAGACCTATAATTACCTATTAACAATGCTGCCAATCCTACATAGATTGTATTTTTGTTACATGTTTTTCTTAAATATTTTTTTTAATGTTGAAATATTGCCCAAAATAATCTGTATTCAGTCCTTGAAAGATTGTCATCAATAATGGAAAGTCCATATATTTTTGTTCTTTTTTGTACAACTATGTTGAATATAACCCCAAAACTTAATGGAATAAACCTAAAAAAAAAAAAAAAAAAGGGAAAACTATGTCTGATTTTGTTACTGAAGAAAATTTTTCCCCCCTAAAACCTGAAAAACATATGTGAAGATATAAATCCTGGTATTACTTGTTAGTTTAAACATAAATCATGGACTTTTCAAACTTTTTAAAATTAAGGTAATAATGCTGTATAGTTTCTCTATGAAAATTTGTAGGAAGACCGTTGAAATTATATAGAAATAATCAATTAATGACCAGAAGGCATGATTTAATTATTTGCCCTAACTGTCCCACAAAGGAGAATAAATTTAATTTGTTCTTGCCATCCCTTGAAGCCAAGTTTTTTTCAGGAAGCCTATGTAATAGATGTTATGACAAGTTACAATAACCCTAATAATAAGGTTATAATAAACTTAAAGGTGCAACCTCTTCCAAGGGTGAAGAAGAATTTTGAGTATGGGATTTTTTCTTAGCTATATTTTCTTGTCTCTGATGACTTATTGTGCCACAGCAGTGTTTTAAGATTTTGTATAAACATAAATTTTTTCAAATCAAAATAAAATTACAGTGACAAACACATACTAATTACAAGCTACCTTGGAGTGATCATAATGTAACCCCTAGTCTGCCTTGAGATTGGCCTCATTTTAGGCCTTTTTTTTTTTTATTTAAGCTTTTTCTGATGTATGTACTTCCTGCATTACCTGTGCAAGAGGGATGAGACAATACTTGTAATCTAGGAGTTGCCATTTTTCTCATCAAGTGGGCTGGAGTAACTTCAGTTATTTTAAAAAGTGTGAAATTTTGAAGACAACTCAAGGAAAGTAAGACTTCTCCAAAGATGTGCTTAGGTACAACCTAAGTCTGAATTTCTTTCCGGTGCAGCTGTGGCAAGGCACTGGATATTTAAGGAATGTGTTATTCTGCCCATCTCAAAAACTGAGATTGTCTTCCCAACTTGATTAACTGCTTTTGTGAACACCGTCTTGCTCACTGGCTGACAAGTTTTTCTTGATTAAGAAACAAGCAATTCAGGTATAGTTAATTCTTCTTCCAGATCAGATAATTCCACAGTGATGGGTCTTTAGCTTTGTGACCCTTCAGTTTTTCACATCTGTGCAAAGACTGGCTTGTTTAGGTGGCTTGAAAAACCAGTGGACCTTAAATTGTTCAAGTGTTGCATAAAGTTTTTTTAGTGTTGAAGAAGACTGGGTTGTGTTCTTCTATGATTTGTGAAGGTTATCACTAATGTCACTGAATGGTTGGATTTGTATTCATTCCTACCACGACAAGGATAAGCAATTGCTTAACACTCCTGAGTTCAGGTGTGTAAGTATTGTTTAGTCTAGTTTAGTAAAATCTTTCTTCTTGTGCCTTTTTACTAACGGTATATTTAGAACAAAATGAAGTAGCAATTGCTCTTGATAAGTGTGGCATTTGATAGATTGTAGGTATGTCTGTATAAAATAGTGGCATCATGTTTTCTGGCCATTTGGGAAGCAGGGAATTAAGCTGGAAAGAAGGCTGGCAGCCTGACTTGTGAATTCAAGCTTTGTCAGCCATAATATAAGAATAAGATTCCCAGAAATCTTCATGATTTGTTTTTTTATCAAATGTATTGGAAGTGTGAACTATGTATCAATGAGGAAAACAGGAAAGAGTACAAAGCCTGGAATATTAAATGCAATTCTGCAAACACATCTGCCCATGACCGAATTTTAGTAGGAGCGTGCTAAAAGCTTAGAATTTAATTGAAACCCCAATTTTGTTATGAGAAGCTTTTGATGTTAGAAATGAAGAGTTTGAAAGAGTCTGTTAAGGACAACAGATATTGAAGGATTAAAAAGAAAATTGCTCATCATCTTATTACAGGGAAGCTGAAGATGTTATTTTGAATGTGTGTACACAGTAGAGAAATTTTTGTATAAGAACACCTATGGTTGTGTTTACAGGAAGCCCTTGGGTACTGTTCACTGTAAGGAATCACTGGAAGCAGTGAATAATGTTCTGAGAATTCAAAAGAAACTGAAACTGTGAAATTGTGGAAGTATTAGTTTGATCATTGCTGACACTTCAAAGTGTAAAGCCTGATGCCATCCTTTGCAAAGGGATGCAGTAGGAAGGAGGAGTAGGAAGGAGGAAAAAGAGCCAGTCATCACAGTGGGAAAAGCTATAAGTAGGATTTCTACAATAAATCCTGTGACCTTTGCTGTTCCACATCAGAAATGTTTTGTGAGAGGAGGTAAGTTCTGGGGCTAAAAGGTTTCTATATAAAATAAAATTATTTAGGATGATTAAACTTGCATTATATTCCAGGGAGCTGCAGAAAAATGTTATTGAGTGGCTGGATGATATCAAAATATTAAAATGTGAAGCACAATGCACCAATTGTGCTTCACTGTAGTTATTCAAACTTTGGAGTAAGAAGTGCCTGGCAAAGAGTCAAATATTGAGTTACTGTTGTTGAATTGGAAAATGGAAAGCATTTGTAGGCTGCAAGAAAGTAGCAGTCTTGTGCTGCACATGGATGCAACAGAAACTGCTTTCATTAGGACTTTGCTAAAATAGAGGGGGAAAACCCCAATATTTACTAGTGCTTCCTTGTCCTAGGCAATTTTAGGTAGTTCTTCTATGCAAACAACCTGTCAGTGGTTGATGCTTGTGCAGGTGACATGGTCTTCCTGTCCAACTCAGTTTTAGTAGCATTACCTCTGCAAATCCACATTGCCATGCTGGTACAAATCTGTTCAATTTGTTTTCACTGATTTGAAGTGCTATTCGAAAGACACAGGAGATTTATTATGTTGTTAAAGAGAATGTGATCAGGTGGTGGGCTTGGGTTGATGGAATCTTCTTTATCAATGGTGCTTTCATGCCTTCACATGACTGGGTTGAGTATTTTCTAAAAAGATAAAGAAGCAGTATAAAAAATGAAAAAGGGCTGAAGAATGATAGCTCTGTTTTTACCTCTACTTGAAGTTGATGAATTTTGAAAAACAGCATGAAGTGTAGGGGAGCTTGAGCAAGAGAAGTTAGAAAGCAAAACATGTGTGATTTCAGACATTACATATAACCATAAACCAAACAGTATATACGAATACAGATTCGTTTTTCTTAGAATACCTTTAGTAGGGTGAGATCATTAAACAAACAGCACAACATAATGAGTGTTATAAATTTTTTTGCACAGATGAAAGTGCTGGATGAACTAGTGAATGGTAGGACTTCTAGCATGAGAGTTTTGTTATATACAGTAGCTTTAATGTTTCTGTCTTGCTTGTTGGAAGAATGAACATGGGAAAAAATTAAACCTTTTCTTGTGCTGTTTGTTAAACAACCCAAAGTGGCCAAGGCCACAAATATTATTGTTTTAATGTATCATGCAGTAATGTAAAAGATTATTTCAGAAGCTCCTGCCTACTGCTTTCTCCAGTTCTAACCTGCCATGACTTGGAGAAAAAGTGGTTATTCACTACTTTTGGGAAGCAGGGGCATTGGCATGACAGTTTAGTATTCAAATGTTGAAGTAGGTGGACCTGGTTTGAAGTGGTCCACACATAGATCCAAGGGTATGAAAAACAGCTTTAAAGTGGCTTGTGAAGCTTGAAGCTAGCCCCCTAAGTACTTTCCTGAAAGTCTGACCCTTTTCCAAATAATAGGGATGAAAATTATTATAAAACTCTGTTTATGTAGTGGGTAGTAAGAGGAGCTGAATATTCTCGGTTTCATGCTGCAAGGCTTAGTGGCAGCTGGAAGAGGTGTGCTGGGAATTAGCTTGTAGTTGTGAATGTTACTTAAAATATTGGCTCTTATGTGTAAGCAAGGAGAATTAACTCATGTTCTGCTCTTTTGAGAAAACAGAATTTATTGTATCACTGTTATTTGGTTACACTTTCTGAAAGATATGGGACCTTTTTTTACATTTAGTGATCCTTTAATTTGTATAACACCTTCAGCATCTTGGATTAGGGATTCTTGAAGTGGAGGCAGCTCAGGAGGAACTCTGAGTCTGCATTCATTTGATGAAACAACCTGTCTTTTTTTTTTTTTAAGTGATGAGTTACATGGTGTCTTGAAGGTGGAAGAATACTTGAGTAATTGGAAAAGTATGAATCACTGATTAACTTATATATATATATATATAGTCAAGAGTACTGTTTTCTGTCTAGAAGTGAATGTTAATATACTTTTATGGTATCAGGGTACAATTGAAACAAATTATAATTAATTTTTACAGTTTCTTTAAAAGCATTTTCTTTTTGCCTTTCCTTCCTCTTTCTGCTCTGGAAAGCATGAAAGCAGCATTCAGCTTTGGTTTTCATTTGAGGTGTGAATTTTGCTTCAGATAAAAATATTCTATAAAAAAAATAACCCAAACAGAAGCATTGACAAGCTGTGAACAGACAACCGGACCAACCGTGTTTTCACATTCCTTTCTACTACGCAGATGATTTGATTTGATAGGCTCGGTTTATGCAGGAAAAGCTCTGGATGTTGTTTTTTTGCCCATATCTTCTCTTTCCTGTTGAAAATTTAGACAGCAACAGACAGCCCCTGAAATTAGGAATGCCAGGGGGGGTGCATCTTCAGTCTCACCATCGTTAGTGGTAGAGTGGTAGCAAGGGAGAGGAGTCTGGTAGCCAGTTTCTAGGAAGCTGTGCATAGCAGTTGTCACATTTATGTATCCTAGGCATCTGCCTTTATAAGCTTCCAAAAATGGTGAGGTCTTTTGTGTGTATGCTACTCATTCTTTCACACTAAGAAATTAAACAAAGACGCAAAAAGTAGGGTCTCCCTAAAAAACATTTTATCTCTTTGTTTTGTTTTATCTCTTTGTTCCCTGTGCATATTTTTTCCATTATTATGCTTCTCCCGAAATCTAAAATGTAGAACTAGCAATCTGCATGTGGATATTGCAATTGGATATCTTTCTCTAGTAGGTCTCTGCAGGAACATCTAAGTTCAAGCAGCTTTTAGATATGAGCATATGTGTTGAAGGACATTTCTAATTTCTTAAGTTATTAAAAAGCATTGGTCAATGGAAAGTATTAAATTGTATGAAAAAGTGAATAAAAAAAAATCACTTTTCACATTCAGTGAGTACTTGAAAAACTTAAGAATTACCATTCCTTGCCATTTGTAGTAGTCTAGAGTGTGTTCATGCTAGACAAGAATTGTTTTTTTACAAGTGTTCATTTCACAGGTTCTTAGTTTTTGCTGTTTTTGCAAGAAGATTTTATCCAGTAATAAAGTTAAGTGGTAATCTGTTCTTCTATTGGATTCAAAGGTTTTATAGACTTGATCAATGGTGAGTGTCATGAAATAAATGCTGAAATTGTTTTTGTGCGTTGTTGCCAGCCCCTGTGGTGTTATTCTGCTCCCACTTCCTGGGGTGATGAAATTTCTTAGATATTCTTGAGGTTAGTAAATGCTTAACCATTTTTCAGAAGGACTTGAAATTCACAGGGGAGTCTAGGTTTGGCAAAACATCTTAGTTTAATGTGACTTTTATGAATGATACGGCTAGGATGGACAGGAGCTAATATTTTTTTTAGTTTTCTGTGAAACACGTTTTCCCAGAGATTTTAATAATTGGATTTATTTGAGGTTAATACCTAGGGCCTGTTTTAGTGCCATGTGTCATTTGCCTACCTAAGAGGAGCACTGCATACTAAGCAGGTTGTATTAGAGAAGCATTGTGCATGGACAAAATGTTTCTGTGGGAGACCCAGAGTTCATATGAGCCAGAAAGGAGGTGTGGCAGGTTGAATCATTTCAACAGTGAGACAAAACCTTGCTTGGCAGAAGAGATACCACAGTACACATGCTGGAGAGCAAGAAGATGGAAGATAAAACTGATACTTTGTCAGTGGTGGAAGAGATTTCATCTTTGTCTCATAAGAAGTTAATCTAGGAGTAAGTGGCAGAGGTTGCATGAAGAGTCAAAGATCTGGTGACAAAGTGAATTAAGGGGTCCAGAGCTATGTTTGCTGTGCTGTCCATTTCTTCAACTGCAGTTCTCAAGTAATGTGCTGGTCTCACAGTTGCTAATTTTTTTTTTTTTTTTGTTGAAGGTAATTAATGACATATTTTAAAGGGTTGGTAGTACTTCAGTATGGCTGTTTGATGAAAATGAGTTTTCATCACCCTCATCCAGAACTTGGTATGGGGATTTGTTATGGGTGTGGATTAGGTATGAGGCATATTTTATTTGAAGAAGTTGAAACAAACAACTCTCGTCATTCCCCTAATACCCCTGCCCCCAAACACAGTTAATGAAAGCAGTTCCTCAGAATATGATTTGTTATAGAGTCTTAAATAAAGAATTTAAAACTGCATATTTTTGAGGAAAATAGTCATCACATAGAAGCATACTATTTTCTTTATGTATTTTACTTAATACTGTGCATTACTGCTGCATCAAATGTGTTAGAAAACAGTTTTGCTGGTGTTTTTTTCCATTGTCACTTGGTCTTTCTGAAACATCAGAATTATTATGAATTCCCCTAATACTCAGAAGTATTTTTGAATGAAGTAACAGTTTATCTTCAGCCATCCAGTTAACTCTTGTTTTCTGCCCTCTCTTCCAACCTGTTCTACTTGATAGACATAATTTTATTTTCTCTTCCCCTCTACATTTTGGACCTTCAGTTTTATTTTGTATGATTATCATATATTAATAAGGCAAGTAAGACACTTAAGAGTATTGTTGTGATTTTATTTCCACAATTGTAAAGGCTTTATATCTCCCCTAGTCCTTTGAAAAATAACCATACCATCATTCATTTGTATATTCTCTATAGAATCATAGAATTATTTGAGTTGGGAAAGACTTTATTTGGGCGTCTAGTTCCAAACTCTTCTGCCATGGACAGGAACACCTTCACTAGACCAGGTTATTCAAAGTCCTGTCAAACCTGACCTTAAGCACTTCCAGGAATGGAGCATCCACAGTTTCTCTGGGAAGTTTGGTCCAGCGTCTTACCAGAGCTGAGCCCTTTTAAGATATATACAAGAGCATCAATTAATATGAAAGGAAATGATTTGGTAGTTTTCCCCTAAAATGGAGCTAGGAGTGGAATAAGTAATAAAATTTTTGCTTGCACTGGTGCCTCTGAAATAAATCTACATGGATGTTGCAAACTTTACTTCTCTGTACTTGAACAAGTATATCAGAAAAAATAAATCTTTGTACGGGATGTTTCAATGCAGCCCTCTAGTTGTTGCCTGCACAGCCTTTCTGCAAAGTTTCAGGGAGGGACAGAGCTTCAGAAAACCTGCATCAGTCTCAATGTGTGCATTCTGCTTCATTCAGTTCTTCCTTGGGGAAGGTTGAGGAGAGTCCTGAGCAGGCTTTGTTTGGGTCTTTTAAGGCTATTTTTATTGCTCACAAAGTATTTGAAGTTTTTCGTAGTCTGGAAGCCTAATTATCTAGCTATCCTCAGACAAGGACTGGAAGAGTTCCCAGTTTAGTCTTCTCTGTTACTTGTGTGCCTGCTTAGGTGAAAAAAAACCCTTAAGTACTTTGTTTTTACTGCTGATTCACTTAATGCTGTCTGTGAAATTCAAGTAATTGGGAGATTTTTGTGAGGCAGATACTGGCCTTAAGTGTATCGAAGTCACTAAATTCAAGCTATCCACTGAAGAATTGCATTACCAGAGGTTCACTAGCAGCAATCTTTTTTTGGAATTGGTAGCCCTAAAGTGTAAGGTTTTGGTTTTTAAACATGGACAACACCTGTGTATAAGAAAGGCATATCCTGGAAATCTTAAAATATAATATTATGAGAGTGTTGTTTTGGGAAAAAGATCATCCACAGATTTAATGTACAAAGTAATTTAGTTACAGCTCTATTTTAAACAGAGTTTAAGAGGTTCATTTTCCAGCCACCCATATTGTGCTGCTGGACTTGTTCAAGTTGCATACTCTTTATTTTGCCTATTGCTATTTTTCTTTTGAACCCCTCTCCTCCTACTTCTCTGTCTTTTCAGTTATCAAAGTCTTGCATCTAAAGTCTCAAATTTCCAACACTTCATGTTACAACAGTATTTCACCCTTTATTCTCCTTTCCTTTAATACACCTTTGTTTGTAAAGCTCTTGTTCTCCATTACCTTGCGATGTCTCACAGCCTTGTATCACAACATGTCTTGCAGGGTATTACTGCTTTTTTGTACTGCAGCCCCGTGGTTGCCTTTTAACAAATGTTTGTGCATGTTTTTTTTTTTTTTTTTTTTTTTTTGGTGCATATCTAGCTATGCTTCCCTTTCACTTATACTAATTTTCATCTCTACCATTCCATCTGTTTTTGTGATACTTTTTCATTTTGTTTTGTTTAGGGGTTTTTTTGGTTTGTTTCGTTTAGGGTTTTTTTTTTTTTGTTGTTCGGCTTTTTAAAAATTTCTTCCCCCTTATATTTACTTTTTTCGTGTGAAATAAGTTCTTTCCATAGGAGTGTTAATTAGCTAGCAGAATAGAGCTTCAATGTGAAGAAGAATGTTTTTGCCTACTTATCTCCCTATGATGAGTGGTCTAAAGTAGAAATTAATAAACCTAACAGAGAATTGTGTAGTATTAAATGTGCCTATTGGCCAACTCTCAGAAACAACTCAGAGCAATATCGAAGTTTATTGTGCTTAGGTTTGCATGTTATTGTCTTGTTCCTTCCTCAGCCTAATTATACACCACTCAAAATGATTCACGAAAGGTGAAGATGGTTTCTGTTGAGTCCAAAGGAACAATTAAATCTCTGGAGGTGGTGCAGGATTATTTCAGCACTTTTCACCACTTTGAGTACCACAGGTTCATGTGTGTTTGTTTTAAAATGAAAGGGTAAAAGGAAGAGCCTTGCTATGGCTCACATCAAATGGAAATTTTCCAGTATGTTGCTTAAAGTGAGTCTCTCTGGCAGCACAGCACTTTCAATAGTATTATGATTTATCAGTATAGAATTCTCTTTTCATACCAATGTGATGCCCCTGTCACTTTGGAGTAAGTAATCCAATTTTTAAGGCTTTGAATGCCGGTGAAACTTCATAACCATCCCTTCTTTGAAGACAGGAGCAATGTTTCTAATTGTTAGAAATGATTAATAGCTGTCCAAGTAATTGTGCCTTATAAAGACAGTGAGGCACTGATCACTCATAGTAGCAAATGTGCTTGCTGACCTTTGAATTAAAGGAGAAACCATGGCAGATATTAAAAATTATGGCCTGTTGGTAGTTTTTCTTTCCAAAAGTTATACCTGTCTGTGATTTAAAACTTCAGCAGCATGGCTTACATAATTTTATCTTTTTTTTTTTTT
>VYXF01009740.1:456934-538224 GCA_013397295.1 Polioptila caerulea
TTTTTTTTTTTTTTTTTCCTCCCCTGTCCTGGGGTTGCAGACTTTTACTATATGTTGGATAATGGAGGGCAAAAGAGGATGAAATGTATATAATGGTTTAAGGTTTTGTTAAACCCAAGCATATGGAGGTTTACCTGGAGTATATTTAATGTATTCCTAAGCTTTGGTCTTATTCTTTTGAAAAGAATATCCTTCCTGCAAGAAGAAAAATTCAGGAGCTTCTGACTTTTTGTAATTAGCCTTTATTTTAGCCCTTCTTGCAAATTACAGAAATACAAGTGAAAGTCTCTCTCAAACTCATGGGAAATACATCCCCTGAAGAACAAAACAGGTGTAAATACTATTACATGTAAAATACAAGTGTTCTGTGAATTAATATAGATGTTTCTGAACTTTTCTTTGCAGTCTGCTTCCAGTTGCAAGCCTATCTCTCTATTTCAGTGTCTGTTCTTTGCCTGCAGTCTCTCATAAATGTTGCCCAAAATGTAATCAGGGGCTATCTTACACAGTCATTAAAAGATAAAAAGGTCATATAATCTTGAGTTTTAGGATAAGGCACAAAAGTGTGTGGACCCTCCGCTTTGTGTAATTGACATTGCCATTCACAGGCAGAGAAATTACCACAGTATGTCCCTAAAATAGAGATGGTTTGATGGTTAGTTCTTCTTTGGAGAAAAGAGGATTTGCAGGAGCTGAAGACCAGCCTCCTGAAAATTACAAGTTTCACACTTCAAATACAGACCCATTTTTCAGGAAGAAAGGAAGTGAGAGAAAATAATTTGATTGGGAAACTGAACTGTCACATTTATACCTTAGAGTGGGCAATTTTTATTTTATATAAGGACTTTTTCTTTAATCTTAGCATGATTTCTTAGCTTCTATTAACTGCTAGGTGATAAGAGAGCTTGGTTTTCAGTCGGGGATGAGACCTAAGACTTTTTACAATTAATTAGTTAAAGAATTCATTTATTCTGAAATGATCTGTCCTTGACACTGAACTAAGAAATCAAGTTTAATGCTTATCAGAATGAATAAAAGGCAGTGAAAACTATGAGGTATATACAGCTATGTTTAATAATATGGCTCAGGGAAAGTCTAGTAACTCTTATTCCATAGCTGTGTAGATGTCTTTTAGCAAGTTCATGACTTAATTGCCAAGTAGGCATCAAAATCTTCCTGAAAGACTGATTGGAAAGCTGAGCTGTTTGCATGAACTTGGTGAAAGCTTAGGAGGCTGTGCCATTTAGCTCTTTCATAGTCTGATGTTTTTGCTTTGTGTAAGAGAGAATTGGATGGACCTTTTACATCAGGAATAACATTAGAAGCTATTAAGCAGCAAATAGATAGAAGGCACTTCAGAGAAGAAAAGCTAAATGGGAGGATAGAGTTTGATTTGGAGAACTCTAAACTACCTTAAGTAGGAAAAATTAACACTTAAGCTTCTTGGGGGAAAGAGAACATATTGATGAATTTTTAAGATTGTAAATTCACAAGATGCCTCTGGGAATTACTGAAAGAAGGATGAAACAGCATCACTGTCAAGCTACAAGAAAAATTTTCAACAAAAATGTTACTGATGAGTTGTGCATTTTGTAACTGCACTAACTGCCAGAGTAACTAAAGACATCATGCTGGAGGATGGTGGAAAACGGGCAGTGAAATGAATATTTAAGGGCAATGGATCTTTGTCCAGGCACAAATGATTACTTGGATACTTTTCTTCTTTCATTCTTTGCAGCATCATCCAAAGATGAAATTTGGCCTTTCTTGTAAGAAGAAATAATGAACTTCTGCTGTTTCATGCAAAGTTTTTATTTCTCCATTGCCCCAAATGTGTTGATTTTGGTGGTGGCTTTTTTGCTTGTTTATTTTTTTAATGATTTAATTTAATTTTTTCTCTTTTACCATTTTGGGATTTAATGGAGTGACTCACTTGCAATTGATTTCCTTCTTGTAAAATCTTAGTGAAACAGAACACAGATTAGTGTGCTTTTTCTTCCTTGCTTTCAAGTCAAGTAGGTGTCTGCAGTGTTTTACATCTGCTTGTTCTTGACCTTCTTAGGCCAGTAACAATGGGGAAAAAAATCATGGAACCTGGATCTATTGGGATTTTACAAAACACTTAGTACTAGTTTTAGCTAACACAAACTGCTGCTCTTTACCTTTCTGGCAACTGTGGTGTGTTGAGCATGGCCAGCCCCTCACCCTGCCTTTTTTTGGTCCTTTCCTCAGCAGTAAAAGGGAGAAAATAGTGTGGGCAAGCTCATGGGTTGAGACAAAGACAGGGAGACCACTTATTTTATATATCGCCAGTTACTGTCACAGACTAAACAGATTCATCTTGGGGAAAAATTTAACACATTTCCACCCCAGCACAGGGGGATGGAAACTGGGAGCTGCAGTCAGTCCATTACACTTGGTGTCTCTTGTTCCTTCCTCCTCATCCTGTGTCCCTGCTGCAGCCTGGAGCACCACTGTGAATAGTTAGCTGTACCACTTGCTCTAACCTCTCACTGAAAATCTCAAACAGTTAGGTCATCTTGGGAATTAATGAGATTGTGAGCAGTTTCCTTGTTTATACTTTGCATTTCTGCCAAGTCCAGTAATACTTTAAGATATTATGAAGATTTTGCAATAATATAATTATTAATAACTAATATTAAGATATTGCAAGTATGTATAAATGGGGGTCAATGCCTAACTCTTTCAAATCCTGTTGTATTTCTTTACAAGTAAAGAGTGGCTTTCTTATGAAAGATGTAAGAAAGTATTTTGTATATTTTCCAAATATATAATTTTGCTGTACAGTTTACTCTGGCATAGGCTTCTGATTTTCTTGGAGTAGGTAGATGACTGAGGAGGGAGCAAGGTTCTATACATTTGTGGAATACAGCTGTTTAAGTTTAAACAGCTTAAGTTTAAAAAATGGAGCAGAAGGGAAGTAGTTTCCAAGATGCTGAACAGATGCTTTGGCTTTGTGATAAATGGTCCATGAATGCTGTCTGGAGCATTTCATGAAGTGCTGTAGGACTAACATGTAGATGGATGTGCGCAAATTCACTGCTAAGTATTTTTAAATGATAAAAAATTAGGTTGAGATAGTGAAGTACTATAAAATATGTTAATATTTTTAAAAAGTATGTTGAGGCTTTAAAAGGCTATAGCAGATTCCCTTACTATAAGAACAATATCTTTAAATACTTCTAGTTTATTTTTTGTAATTTGTATCTGATTTTCTCTTCTTTCCTGTGGTTTTATCTTGAGAGAAGTTGAGAGAAACATTTTAAAAAATCTGCAAGAAGTTGATTGTTTTATTCTGTTTCTTCCTTGTCCCCCTCCCCCCAAAAATTAATTTTCAGAAAATGTTGGAGGAATTGGTTTCTTCTGCATCTTAGCTTTAGAAATATTATAGGTTTGTTTTTGTGGTTTTTTTGTAGGAAACTTTTTTTTGTAGCAAAGACTGAGTTACTTTTTTTGTATTGCTGAAAAATATTTGCAAGATATAAGTAACAAAGGCAAAGAGGCAATTTAGATGGCCATGGACAATTAGTGCTAGCTGTGGGTAGCAGTCTGTAATTTTTTGCTGAATGTGTTCAGTTTTCCAACTCTTATGTGGAAGGAAAAAATCCCAAATTGCTGATGTAAAGCCTCCCCTTGCCACATGCATAGTATTTAGTAGCAAAACTTTTGAAAATATTCCCTAGTCTGATGATCAGGTGCTTATAAGAACATATATATTACTAAAATAGAGATTACAAGCAAGCATATTATTAAGTTCATTTTAGAGTTAAGGAGAATAAAAATTGCACAGCAGTGGATGTGGTTTACAAACACTTTCTCAGGCAGTCATCAACTGATGCTAGATGATAATATTTAAAGACTTAAAGTAACAGCAAACCTAAATAGTATAAGATTCTTTTGTGTTTTTATAAATGGCTATTAATGATGAAGAAATAACCAGGAGTTGCTACTTTACCAAATCCTTCAATAGAAAAATAAATAACGGATTTTGCCTATAATTCTAAAAATGAACTGATTGCTTAATAGTTTTCTTTAAACTCTCTTTTAAAGATGACTACTAAAAATATGGATATCAATGTACTGTGCTTTAATAAGAACAGCTTTCATTCTCTAGCATTTCTTTATCTTTTTTTCCCTAAGTTTTTTAGCATAGACTTACTTTACAGGCTAGTAAATTAACATCTCACACAGATGATTTAATCCATGTACATAAATTTTCATCTTTTCTTGAGCAACAGCTTGTGAACAATTTTCAGAAAGCCTAATACAACTGTTTAGGACATACTAGAACATGATGTTTCCTAGTTGTCTAAAAATCAAAGGCTAAAATTTGACATACAAAATGATAATAATTTATATGAATATACTTCCTAGAAGATTTTGTACCAGAATTCATGAACATACTCCCAGCACTTCTTTGAGACTACCCATTTTAGCAAATGTTCACAAATCCATTATTGTTTTCAGTTGAGGTTAAATTATTTCTGTATTTTTGATGGATTTAACCTGAACTTTCCTCAGAAGAAAAGGCTCTTTATTGTGATGCCCTTTAGGACTGAAAGTAAAAGGAAAATCTGTCAATAGGAAGATTCTGGAATCATTAAACAGATGGACAGGTAAATTTAGGTTAGGAAATTTTCCTGTAGCAATGATTCAGATCATATGTTGGAATTTCTCACTTGGTTGGAAAGTTCAGCCTGGCATACCCTGTCTAGCAAGCTTTCCTCTGTGGGGTTCACCCACTAGGTAGTACCTGGTCTGGAGTTGGCACTCTTGAAGCTGTGGGCTAGGTTAGATGGCAGCCTGTCTTTACCATCCATTCCACAGGACAGAATGATTCATTATTACTGCCTGTATAACAGGTTGAAACATATGATTTCCTCTTTCTGCTTTTGTAGCTAGACAGGCACAGCCTGTTTTGTCTTGTGTATATTTGTAATACACATTTAAAAGATGGACATTCTTCTAGCTGTAGGAACATGTTATCCCCTTAAATCCATTGGTAAATGGAGCAGCAAACAAAACTTTTCCAAAGAAATTTGGATTGGTGTCCTAAGTCAGCTATTTCCATTGCTAATATATCTCAAATTCAAGTCTGCCTGTTTTTTTCGGGGGTAGAAAAGGGTGTGATAAAGCTGCATTGAGGAATGTGGACCTTATTTTTTTGTTTTGTTTTCAGAAAATCTGCTGAGCAAGTTGAGAGAATTTTGGCCTCAGAATAATGATGATCCTTTGCTTCTTTTTTTGTTTTTCTTCCATCTGTGATCCTATTTCCAATTATCTGAATCTAAAACAAGAGAGGGAAAAGTTTGTAGGTGGAGGCACCTAAAAAGTTCTTCAGAGTTATGTGATATCCTCTGTAGGTATGGCTTCAGTCATGTGTATAGCCATTTTATGGCTTGATGGATTTCATGCCACTTGAATTTTGAGTTTTTTGGGATAAGGAAACCCATGCATTTCATCCTTTTTCACAGTGAACAATCAGTTTCTTAGTATTTATCTTTTTCCTTACTACCACTTTTTCCCCTCCCACTCTTTCTTAGGATCATATATGATAGTGATTTCATCAGACCATGACCCTGGAGAAAAGACTCGACTTCAGCTTCCAACAATGAAAGAAAATGATACTCACTGCATCGATTTCAGCTACCTTCTGTACAGCAAGAACGGAGGAAACCCAGGCACTCTGAACATCCTCGTTAGGGTGAACAAAGGACCACTGGCTAATCCCATCTGGAATGTCACTGGCTCCACTGGCAAAGATTGGCTTCGAGCAGAATTGGCTGTCAGCACTTTCTGGCCCAACGAGTATCAGGTAAACTTGCAATAAATTCACACCACTTTATAATATTTACTGCAAGGTCCTATTCACTTTGTGTTGTTTTGATCTGTTCTGATGGAGTA
This sequence comes from Polioptila caerulea, assembly GCA_013397295.1. Classification (NCBI taxonomy): domain Eukaryota; kingdom Metazoa; phylum Chordata; class Aves; order Passeriformes; family Certhiidae; genus Polioptila; species Polioptila caerulea. The sequence continues at coordinate 462,860 of VYXF01009740.1, forward strand.
TTCTCCCAGTGTCCTCAAGTGAAGTGTTCCATTCAGTATAAATAATTGTATGGTAATGGATTTTTTTTATAGCAGGTGATTGTCCAAAGTTATCTGTTATTGTACAACAGGGAAAAAATTAGCTTGAAAAAAGCCTTGTTGAAAGAAATGGTAAGGTTAAAGTCCAGGAACATCAAAAATTATAAACTCCCAGAAATAAATTGCCTGTGCAACTGTAATTTGTACTTGTCTTCCCTCCTCTTTTGTGTATGCCTGTGTTACTGTGCCTAATTACATGACCGTAAACTGTGGTTTTTTTCCACATGACATTTGCTTCATTTGCTGTGCAGGCAGAATGGTGCTCACCTAATGAGCAGCTGTTCAGGATGTGTTTTTTTCCTGTTTGCTTGCTATGGGACAAAGCCACCTGCAGCGTAGGCCTATTGTTTGGAGGGGAAAATTGTTTTGTTATTACTAGATGCTGTTATTTGGTTTGTTTGATTAACCTGAGAAAGTACCTGCAGCTGTTTTACTCAGTGGGTATTCGGTGTGAAGGATGAATCTCATACATGGGCATTTTTGTTCTGGCGTGTAGGAGAAGGAAGAGTTGGATTACATGTGCTCACCTGAACTGTTACACCATGAGGTGGTAATGTGCTTGCAGGCTCCTATCCAAACATTCTTCATTAGTGCTCTTGCAAACAGTTTGGATATCTGGAGTAGTTATTAAATGAAGGAAAATGGCTACTTTATTAATGGTTTTGATTAATTGTGGTATTTTAGGAATGTATCTTAAAAGTTCCTTTATCTAAAGTTTGTTGCAATTTCTCACCATCAGAATAACATCCATTAACAAGCTTCAGTGCAAACAGCCTTACATATATATGGTGAAAATTATTTAATTTACTATCATTTTATGGGTTTTTTGGGGGGTTTTGTTTCCCTGGTTTTAGTGTTTTTATTTATAAAGAAATTTCATCTACCAGTGGCATTGAAGCTGGGTAAAATTTGATTTAAAGTTCTGAAGCCTGGTTCCAGAAAGCTTGGCTTTTGAGGAGATGTGTTATTAACCCTTTTTATGTTGCTAGAAAGTACCATTTGGTGTCCTTAAACAAACCTCAGGAGCCTTTTATAACAGAACAGTAATGATCAAGCATAGCTGCATTATATGCAGTAAATCAGGTTTCTGCTGACAGATGGCCAGGCTTGACAATGAGATTGGTGGTTGGGGCCTTATCTTAGCAACGTGGCCATTTTTCACTAACGTTATAACCTTCACATTATCTCTCCATAGACTCTGCTTAAATTCATTCTTTCCCTTGCTTGGTCGTCCAACAGAATATTGAAATCAGGTGTAACTCAGTTTATGTTTAAATTAAACGTAAGCCTGGAGCAGAACTGGAGGACTGCTAATGCAACCTCCTGTGACTTGTGGCCAGCTTGTACAATTGCTTTTATGAACAGGAGGGGAAATCTGTATGCTATCTGTGTACAACTGCTTGTTTGCACAAACAGGGTTGATATTTTTGTGGATTTGGTTCTTTCAACTCTCAAGGTTCAGGTTCAACATTGTTTTTGGTGGATTTTTTTTTTTTGACCTTTAGTTTTGAGTTGAATTATACTTTGAAATGGAAATATTTTTTCATTTTTTCTTATGTGAGTTCCATGCTGTACAGTTGTAGCTTGTGATTATGGCACTTTTATCTACCTGTTGGTCAATGAGTTTAGCTAGTGCTGAGGAAAGTAAACACTGGATTCTATAACAAGATGGAAGTGGTTCTTTACTAACCTGGGAATTGGATCCTTGCCTGTACAAGCAATGTGGCTGCTAAAGATCACTGCTGAGCAAAATTGTTTGCATGTACTTTGTAACAATCAGGTCAATTTCATTCCCATTTCCTTCACTTTTAAGTGAAGGAGGAGAGTAGAGATTATCAGGGGCTGAATAGCGCAGGTTGCACTCTAAGGAAGTCTCATGTGGTGACTTGGAGATTAGCAGCATGGCCAAGTAAGTTGTAATAACAGAGTATTGCACCTTGGCTAATTAACTCCTTACAGTACTTCTGCACTCTGCTGTGCTCTGTTGAAACATTACTGCTTCCTGTTCTAAACTGGCGCAGTGTTTTTGCATGTCACTCTAGCAGACAATATAAATCCAGTTTATGCATTTTTGGGTGGATTGAACAATTCCTTTAACTCACAGGAATATATTTTAAAAATAATCTATTTCCTTAACTTTCTTTAACTGCATTCTGCTGGACAGTTATTTATATACTTATTTTCTGACAAAACATACTACAGTTTATTATAATAGCTTAACTGGATAAAACTTTTTATCTAGTTTTGTACCCTGTATCTGCTGGCAGATAGCAATGGAAGCTTGTGGAGGAGCCCGGGAACAGGACAAACTCATGGTCATACCTCCCCCAGAATATACTTCCCGCCTTGAGCATATATGTGGTTCAAGAACTTTGAGCTTAAGGACCTAAGTGGTGTCTTTCTGTATTCCTGTTAGAGGGGTTTTTTTTTGTTTTGGGTTTTTATTTTGGGGTTTTTTTGCTTTGTTTGTTTGGGTTTTTTTGGGTATGTTTTTTACAATGACTTTAGCTTCTAGTGTCTACAATATATGTGACAAGGAATTCTGATGTTTATTCCATGTTAGGACTGTTCCTAACATGGGAGTTTCTCCAAGCCCGGGGCCTGTAATTCTTCAGTTGTCATATTTTGCTCTTGGGGAGTTTCAGAAGTCCTCTAATGATCCAATCTGTCTCATTTCTCCTGCTAGCAAGGCATCTGCAACCACTATTCTGCTTGTTTAACATGTGGATGAACTCTCAAAGAAAAGGGTTTGATTAGAGAATCCCTTGGGATCAAGGTTGATTTGATTTTGATACTTGTTAGTTCTGGAATCTTTTTCTTATCACTCTGTTGGAAATATGCCACCTTTGACCTGCCTCATGTTTGCTTCAAGGAAAAAATGTTTTTGGGATTTTTCTTGTTTAAACTTTGTAAGTGACTAGGAGTTTTGTCTCATTGTTTTCTTTGTTGGTTATTACTGTAATTAATTTATTTTAGTTGAGGTGTTTATTCCTGTCTGGATAAATTATTTTGTCTAATGCTTCTGTTCATTTCCCCAAGTTCTCTCTAGCTTTGCACAGTAGGGGTTATCTGACTGCTGAGGGCTGTCTCTTCCTTTCTGCCTCCGTCACAGTCATTTTTCCACTTCCCTTGCTACCTATGTCATCCTTTTTTTGCTTGATTTTATTTGTTTGTGGTTTGTTTGATTTTTTTTTTTTTTGAACAATGTCTCTCAAAGTCCCTGTTAGCTATTTTTTGTATGGTCTCCCCCTCACCCTCAGCAGATTTGTTTTATTTCCACAGAATCACATCTATGCTCACTCACATATGAGGTCCACTTTGTGATGTGAACTGTGGGTTTTTGTTTCTGTTTTATATTAGGTATCTGATGTTTATATCAGAAACTGGTAAATAAACTCTTGACTTGGAACTGTAAATTCCAAACTTGTAAAACACTAATTACTTGGTTTCTTTATGGTTCTTTAAAAATTCACTCTACAGTAATGTTGTTCTGTAGTTTAGCAAATGTGCTGGCTGGGATACTGGCTTCATAGAAGTGATGTTGCACCTGGAAGTATAGCTACTAAAGTGAAAATACTGAACTGCACTGAGCAAAAGGTCTTTTATCAGTTCAGAAATACTGCAGGAAAACTCTGGAAAGCCAAATAATTTTTCTGCAGAACTGTGAATCCTGATTTGGATAATTAATTTTTTCTTTATTATAATACTGGTGATTTATAGGATTTGCAAAAGTTTAAATTGCTCAAAGATCTTGGAAAATTACTTTCCTTTATGATCCTGAAAGGTCTTGAAACTGTAATAGAAGTATAACAGAAGGATGGTAGACTGAAGATTGAGTAATGGTGTGTACAGTTAGGCCATATGCTGCATAAGGTAAGAAACAGATTTCATGTGAAATATGAGAATTTGTTGCCTTTTTGGATATCAGATCACTATTCTGAACTTGTAGACATGTGAGACTCTAAACAAGCTGCATGCAGAAAAAGTTTGGGAAGACAGGGTGTTAGATGTGGTTTAGTCATTTGGTGTAGCTAAGGAAGGAAAGCCACAAGTGAAATGGAAAGTACCTGTGTGAACTGCAGAGAACTGAGTTATAGGCTAACTGTGGAAGAAAAGCAGCCTCCCAAACTCCAACTTCCTATTTATAAGGCCAATGTCCTTTTTTTTATATATGGGCTTTACCCTTGAAATGCTATCTAAAATCAAGAAAGTACAAAAATCTTTAAAAAAATAAAAATCAGCAACATTGCAAAGGACTGATATTTTCATAGGCCTTCATTTAAAATATTTTGGAAAACAGAAAATTACTGATAATAATAGCAAAGACACACTTTATAAATAAAACTTGGAGTTAGTGTAAGTTTTTTGACTAGTTAAGGTAAGAATGTGATGTGGAAAGTGCTTTATCTGAAAAATTTGAGCAACACTGATAAGCAGCCAACCATTTAGTGTTACAACTCTCTGTATAAGTCTTGGATGTTCAGTTGCAGAACAGTGAAAATTGTCTGATGGAAATCTCAGCATGAGGAGGAGTTCAGGGGCAGAGGAGAGCAGTCTGTAACTGTGTGTGAGAGGCAAGGCTGAAGAAAGCTAAGTTATCTGCACTGGGAAAAGACCCAATTTAGAGGAATATGATAGAGTTCTGCAAAACCCTTACTAACATGAAGGGGAATCCTCTTCCATTTCAAGAATTAAGGGCCTTTTTGGTCTGGTGGGTAAACCAGACTGAAAAAAGTTAATGGAGGTTGGTCGCACTGCAAGCTTTAGACCCATGAACGTGCCTGACAGAAAGAGCTGTTGTGAATGCCCAGCCCTCTTCACCCCCCAAATGAATGTGTGCTTAACTTTTTTTTCTGAATTCCTAAATGTAATTTATTTTTTTATTCTGTGGTTATTTAAACTGGTTTGGTTATATTTTGTGTAAGCTTTTGTCTGGCTATGGAAATAAGAGATGATTTTGTCTGGCACTACCACCTCTACACCCATTTCTCTTGGCTCTTTTCCCATTATCATTTCCTTTCAATCTCACTTGGGGTGGCATAATATTTTATACTTTTTAAAATTGAAATTTAAATTTAAGCCTTTTAAATTCTTAAAGTTTCTGATGATTCTCAGAAATAAAGTATGAATTAGAACTTTTTGAAGGGGTGCAGAGTATAAAATTTGTTTCCTAAAATGTGTTAATAAAAGATGAGATAGCTGTATAATTAAAGAAATCTAAGGTAATAGTTGATAAACTGAGAGCTTCTATTTTTTCTTAAACTTGGAACAGCATATGTTTGCAGGTAGTATAAGTCACTGAAATGTTTCTTGTGTAGGTGCATTATTCTTTAGCACTCTTTTTGAGGAATAACTCCGTTGAGAATGCTTTGTGCCTTTTAAGAATTTAAGGTGACTGTCAATAAACTATTTTGTTTCTAGTTCATTACTACACAATGAAATGGCTTATCCATTTGTTTCCTTTGTCTTCCTTCTTTCCTTCATAGTTTTCACAAGATGAAAGCACTTTTAACTGCCTCACTACTTGCCACTATCTCTAATGTTTGAAAATATCTCCAAAGAGGAATGATGTTGCTTTCTCATCAGAAACACTTTCTAAAGCCCTAAGTGTTCTCCAGACTATTACTAGCTAGGCAGCACTTAATCAGAAGACTTCTTCTTTATACAGTTAATTGAAGAGTTAGTTAGAGAAAGACTTTTTAAATAATGAGCTTTCTTATTGCTTTTCCAAGCCTTTCTAGTACAAACAAAACACCAGTGTTTTTAACTGCTAGGATAAACATGAAATGCGTGCAAGCATATCTGTCACATTTCTCTCTCATTTCTTCCAAGATATTTATTGATTTGGTGAGGACAAAAAAACGTGTAATTTCCAATAGAATGATTACCAGAACCATTTTAATAATTTAGTTCTGCAGACTACAAAGCACTCACAGCTCTCAAAGGACTCGTACAAATACTGACTTGTTCCAGTATTCAAACTGGGAAACCACAATGCAGGGAGTGAAAGTGAGCATTGCCCAAACAAGCCTCATCACAGCTGAAGTGCCAGCATCTAGATTTCCAGTAACACCATAAGTATTGGAGACTTCTTGGAAACTCTGTATTTTTTCTGAGAGATGACAAGCAGGCTTTGACTGTTAGCTCAGGTCTGTGGCACTGTTTCAGCAGGGGATGTTCTGCAGGCCAGCCACAACGTGCTTTCTTTCCTTCCAGAGTTAGCTCATTATGGGCACAGGAACTTCCTGAGGGATAAGAGAATGATGGTGGTGGGAAAGCAGTTAAATAATTATGATATGTGCTGTTGGCCTCTCCCTCACCTATTGGTGTTGTCTCCTCCTGCCCACTACCTTTTTTTTTTAATTTAAGAACTTTAAAATTGCCTTACAGAGATCTATGGAATAACTTTCCTAGCTTAGTGGGTTTGACTTTTGTTAGCGCATTTTGATGCAATCTAATTTATTCTGGGATCTGCTGCATTAAAAAAGGGCCAAGCTGATAAATTAGTATAAAAAAATTTTTACAGTTAAAAATAGCAGAAATTATTGTTAATCAGGTAAAATGTGTCAGTCTTGTCTAAGTCAGTGATCCATGCTGTACTTCACCATTGCAAGAAGAGATGGCTCTGCCTCCAAAAAACACTTAGAACTCCATTCCAGCAGGAGTGTAGAAGAAATTACTTTGGATGACTTGGTTTTTACAGGCAGAACTGCAGAACTGTTGAATCTGCCCAATTACTTCTGTTGCTCTGTTATTAGTCCTACAGAAAAACTGAATTCACAGAATTTTGAAGCTAAAGAAATCTTCTGAAAAAAGACATATCAGCAATTTATTCCTTCCCTTTTCCTTTTTTTTAAATTTTCATTGTTGTCTTTTCCACTACTTTTCTTTGTTATATTACAATTTGTGAGTAGCTTTCTTTTGTTCTACTGTGCTCTGGGTTTCCTGTGCTATATGTATGATCTGTACTTAAAGGAGAATAGAAATATTATACTTGAAGTACTGAAGTATTGTAAGGAATTTTATAGTTCGACATACAAGACTCTTCAATTCTCTTTCTATCAAATAATGTAGTGCCAATGAGGCTGATGAAGATTTTGACCTTTTTTCACTGTTCCCTGCAAAATAGTGATTATCTTCAGGGTGAAGTGATGAAAATTTAGTAGATGCTTGGTGTTTTCCAAGGCAGTGAAAGATTTGAAGATTAGTATGCCATATGAATCGGTTTTATGAATTACCTTAATAATTACCTAAAAATCCGAAGTGGAACACTGCTGGCTGTAAACTCATGAGGACTTACTTTGAGATAAATATGTAACATTTTTAGCCGGTGCTTAATTTCTGGGGAGATATACGTGACTTTAACCTCAGCGCTCTTCCAGGAAACATTCCTTGCATCTGCATCTGCAAGGTGGTATGCAAATTTTGCATTAACCTTGATTACCAAGATTATGAAAAGCCTGTAGCGTTTCCCCTCCCTGTCATACTGCAAGCACTGTCAGACAGTGAAGTGGAGAAAACAAAGTATTGCTAATCAGCCATCTTGGAGTGCCTGATTTTTTTTTTTATTTTATTTTTTTTTTTTCAGAAATACAAGATTAAATCATGGTGTGTAAATAAAGAAGTTCTAGATATGGTTCCTTTTTTTGAGATTATTCTTTTTTAGGATTCTAGTATGTAGTTGAAAACCATAATTACTTGTTACATTAGAAACTCAGATTTTGTAATATTTTTATCAGCTTCTGCAAGATCCTATCCCTTTCTAAGAAAAAATGTGAATATCACACTATCAAGTAGCCGGCAATGATATACTCTTCCACTTGGCTCTTTTATTCACATGAAAAGTGAAATGAATGAAGGAGGATTATGGCAGAAATCAGTGATATATGCTTGAAGTAGATGCTTAAAAGAAAGCAGAAATTGATAATACTTTCATTTCATTATATGGGTTCTCAAAAGATTGAGTGATGAATTGTGCTCTGCTAGGGGTTTTCGGACTACCCCTAAGTGAAAAAGAATAAAAGAAAAAATATAATAGTGCAGTATTGAATCATTGTCAGAAAGTTCACTAAAATCTCTGTACTTCAAAATTGAAAACCAATCAGTCTCCAAATTCATGGACCTTGAAGAGTCAGGATTTTCAGTTTAAAAGTCTGAACTCATCAATTCAACACTGATAATATATAATTTTAGGTAATTTTTGCTGTGAGGCATTGTATGCTGCCAGTACTCTGGATTTTCCCTGACCACCCCAAACCCTCAGTGCCTCTTTGGTGTTGTGGTTTAACCCCAGCTGGCAATGAAGCCCCACACAGTCCTTTCCTCATTTCCTTCTACCTCCCTGGTGGGAAGGGGAAGAGAATTGGAAGGGCAAAACCAAGAAAACTTGTACATTGAGCTAAAGACAGATTAATAGGTAAAGCAAAAACTGTGAGTGTAAGTGAAGCAAAACAAGGAGTTAATTCACTATTTCCCATGGGCAGGCAGGTGTTCAGCCATCTCCAGGGAAGCAGGGCTCCATCACATGTAACAGGGCTTGGGAAGACAAATGTCATCATTCTGGACACCCCCCTTTTTCCTTCTCCCCCCATCTTTATGTGCTGTGTATGAGGCCATACATTGTGGGGTGTCCCTTTGGTCACTTGTGTGTGTGGGGAGTCAGATGTTCTGGCTGTGCCCCCTCCCAACCTGTGCACCCCCAACTTACTCACTGGAAGGGTGGTGTGAGAAGCAGAAAAGGCCTTGGCTCAGCAGTCACTAAAACATCCCTGTATTATCAATGCTGTTTCCAGCACAATTCCAAAACACTGCCACATGCCAGCTACAATGAAAAAAAAGNTCCCTCCATCTTTATGTGCTGTGTATGATGCCATACGTTGTGGGATGTCCCTTTGGTCACTTGTGTGTGTGGGGAGTCAGATGTTCTGGCTGTGCCCCCTCCCAACCTGTGCACCCCCAACTTACTCACTGGAAGGGTGGTGTGAGAAGCAGAAAAGGCCTTGGCTCTGTGCAAGCACTGCTCAGCAGTCACTAAAACATCCCTGTATTATCAATGCTGTTTCCAGCACAATTCCAAAACACTGCCACATGCCAGCTACAATGAAAAAAAAAGATTTGTCTTTATTTCAAAATCAGTACAGTTGGGAAAAAAAATAATACTGAGAATTATGCAGCTACTTAATTTTCTTTTGTCCTTTTCTGACTCTTGTTATTTAGGGCAAGATGAAATGCTCAAGAAGAATTTTATGAGTATGTGCACACCATACTATAATGTATTGGGAGTTTGATGGTTTTATTTAAAATATTTTCTCTTTTTCTAATGCTAAATGGTGAACAAGCCTGAGGCTTGGAGTAAAGTCAAAAGGTATTCTTCATCCAGACTAGTATTTAATAGCAATCCCACACTGACTGGTGATATGACCTCCTCAGAGAGAAATAAGTACCTCATATCTTTATAATTCCCTCTACCCTGCATGTGCTTCTTTTCTGAAGTTTAGACTTTGTTTAAGGTGACATTGGAAAAACAACTGAGATAGTTGCTCTGAAGGAGAAAATAATCAAAATTCAAAGACAGGGAGGCAGTGTATCAATGTATTTGTGCTAGAATCACATTCTGATGCAATGTACAAGGTCTGTGTATTTAAACAAATAAACAAACAGATATTGAATTTTCTGCTTTGTCCAAAAGATAGTACAAAGTCACCCTCACTCTCCTTTCCCCTCTTACCAGAGTGAAGTAAATTATACCCCTATTCTGGAAGTTCTGAAACACCATCTGAAGTAGAACAATTTTCTGGCCCTAAGATAGTGATGGGAAGTTTGCAAATTGGCAATGGCCTTGTGGAAGATAGAGCAATGGCACAGTCAGGCAGATAGTTCTCTGGGCTTCAAGGCAGGAATGATTGCAATGGTGTCTTTACAGACATGTTATTTTCCTCTTAGGGCATTCTTCCTCTTCTTCCCAGTCAGTTATGGAGCTCCTTCACTATTTTCTTAAAATATCTTTATGTTCAACTCCCAGAAGATTTAGTGAATTGGTATAAAACTTTTTGGAGTGGGTTCCTTCAGAGAAGAACCTTGACTACCTAAAAGTGCAACCTAAGCTGTTTTTTTCCTGGTGTTTTTTATTTATTTGTCTTTATTTTTGGTGGCCTCAGTATCTTCTGGATACTTGTTCACTCAGTATACTCTGGACACTGGATCTTCTGGAGCCTTTTGAATGTCGTCCATGAGAATTTTTCATGTACTATTCATTTACTGGAGTGGGTCCTGTAGCTGGAAACCTTTGGGGTTTTGTTGATGCACGCGCATCTCCTTGTGTCACAGACAAGCAACAGCAAATGGAAGCCCAACAGTGCTCTTAGTGCTGGACAACTGCTAGGCAGAACAAAGACATGTTTTCTCTGCTCATGGAAGGTACAGATTGTGTGGGCACCTCACCTCTGCTAATGCAGAGCAGAGAAATTAATGGGGTTGTTTCAATGTCCCTTTACTGACCCACAGTGATGTGAACATCATATTCACTGGCGGTGGTTGTGTGTGCCTGTTTGGTGCCTGTGTGTGACTTACATATAGAAATCTCATAATGTAGATTTTTAGTCTAAAGTCAGCATTTTTGGCTTGGGTTACTTTTTTGCCATAATTGTCAATTTTACTGTCTTTGCTATGTTCTTCAGGCAATAAATGTGTCTCACAGGTTATGAATTATTCGGTAGGTGGTGTCTGTTGGAAGAAAAAACCTCTCACCTGGAAGTAGTAGTAGCAGCTTGCTGCTGTTTATGGAATGAAATTACTTACAAGCAAGGAAAGCATATTTGTTCAATGGGAATGATTATGATAAGCCTTTAAAAAGATTAAATAACACAAGTCCTGTAATTCCAGTCTTCTTAGTGCATTGTTGAGTTACTGAAAGAGAAATCAAATATTAGGGAATTTAAGGTAGTATTTAACTAGTGGTAGCCTTAAGGCACCAAACAGAACAAGACAATTTTGTAACTCAGTGGAGATACATGTTTCTGGGGATATCCTGCTGCTGACTTTTGTGGATGGGAGAAGAAACAGCAATTGTGCCAGATTCTGCAGCAGCCACCTAAAGGATCTGCTTGCTTAGAGCATTTCCCATGAGCCTTGCAAGCCGTAGGAAACAAGGAGAATGGAATGAGTGATGATACTCTAACTTCCACCTGTTGAACTTCAGCAGTAAAACACTTCTTATCTAGTGTATGTGGCGGCCCTTTAGGTGTGCATTATGCTCATGTCATTTAACTTTGGTAGTTTTGATCATTAGTTGATTTGGTTGGGCCAGATTAGCTTCAGGTGTTGCAGTTGACTGGTTCACTTCACAAGCAGATTTCATCTGAAAATGAAAAAAGCCCCCAAGAAACAAAGAAACAATCCCAATGCCCAAACAGTTAAAAAATGAAAGTCTTCTGTCTTTGTGGACTTCTAGGCAGGAATGGAGAAAGGTAGCCTTTGTTTAGTGTGATTTTTTTCTTTTTTCTTTGTGAGAATTTAAAGACACATGCTCAGGTCCACACTCTCTCACGAGAGTTCATCCCCTGTTTCTCACCCTTTTCCACCATGCTTAAGGGATCACTGTAAACTTTCAAACCTCCAGTAAATGAATTAAGAAACAATTACAACCTGCATTGTCTCACTTTCCCCCCGTTTCTTTTTTTAGTGTTACTTTTTGTATTCAATATAAGGGCTTTGTTGTGCGTCTGCACCTACAACTGGTTCTCTCCTTCAGAGGTTTAGTGGTTAAAAGAAAATCAGCCATGGCTAAGCCTGAATTGCCATGTTATCTCTGATGAATTGAGTATTGATATTTCTTTAATTCTGTTCCCTGCTTCCCTCTCCTGCTACACCCACAGCTGCAGGCAAGAGGGCTGTAATACTGGTTTCATACCACCAATGTCCATTTTTCAGTTTTCCTGGCTTCTGCCCTTGGGGGAGATGTAGAGGAAATTGGTACTGGTCTTCCTTCTGCACTGCCACATGTTCTGTCCTGCTGTGAAATTGCTTCCAGGATGCTGTTTGGCCTTCTCCTTTGTTAGGGTGAATATGTGCTGTCCTTGATGCTATGCTTGTACTTGAAATGAACACACTAATATAAACACTCCCTCCATGTGTTTTGGGTTTTTTTTTTAATAAATAAACCAATAATTATTAATGATGAATAATAATACCACCACCAAAAAAAAAAAAAATATCCTTAACCAAACCCTTCTCTTTTCCCATAAAGGTTAGTCAAGGTGAGGACAAGTTCTTGTTACTATATTTCTAATGTTTTTTAATGTAAAACTTAAATGCAGAGTAACAATCTGGGGGTTTTGTCCATAGGAGACAGATGAGCCCTTCACATTGATCCAAATTTATTTCCTCTATGAACTACATTATCAAACTATTTGTAATGTACTGGAAGCTGTGATAAGTTTTCAAAATATGATTCTGCTTTTTTGATACAGGTTAAAATATCAAGCAGCTTGCAATGCATTTCCAGGTTGCTAAACAATGTTTTCTGTCATAGCTGGAAGGTCAGTTGTTCATTGTGTGACTTAACAGAGAAATCAGAATAAAGCTGAAATTTGCTTGGTTGACACATTTCTCTTTTAACTAAAAATGAAACGTGATTTGTGTGTATATGAGCAAGCATGTGTTTGCATGTGCCTAGGTTTTTTACTTTTGTTTTTGAAAGGATAAAAATGAGCCTTAAAGTAAAGCATTATCTTCATCCCTGAACCTAATTATGAGGTCTTAACAGCATATATTTGAACAATGAAATGGAAATTAGCAGCAGCTGTCTGGTTTTCCAAAAAGACCTGGAACATCAGATGTACTTATCTTGGTAGCGTTGAATCCAATCTGAATTACACTTCTGGGTGTTGATTTACTACTATTTGTCCAAAGTATAATGTGTAGCATAACCAATATTTTTCAAAACGCTATGCAAGTAGTTCAGTTTTGTTTGTCTTGTTTCAGAAATCCTACTGAAATGGAACATGGCATGCATTTTAATGTATTATTTGTTTACATATGTTAGATAAATGTGGCATAGCGCATTGAAACAGAAAAATGTGTTAAGCGGTTATTTTGTCACAACAGAACAGTTAAATCAGACACAAGCTTTCTTTGTCTGTAGCTTTACAGAACCATTGGTTAGGTTCAACACATTTGAATAAAGAATTTGCTCCCCAAATTAAAAAGGCATTCCCCCCACGACCCTTTTTTTCTTGTTGTTGGCTATGGTTAGATCTGCAACGGCAAAGCCCACTGAAATACAGGTGTCTTCACTTCTGAAGCTAGAGAGAGTTTTATTTTGAGCAAGTGTTATGTCTTCTTCTGAAAAAGAAGTGACAGGATCAGCAGCAGAGACAATAAACTTAGTTTCTTTTACAGATATTTTAATAATCATGTAGAAGGTTATAATTTTACTCAGAAATAAAGTCATAACAAAGGGAAGTAATTTTCTTCTCTATCTTAGTTAGATTGTTAATTAAATTGGGAAAACTAGTTTCTCCATTTTAAAATCCAGAATAGTCCAGCAAGTCTACTTTAAAGTTAAAACTGGTTCTGCAAGTCCTGTGTATGGCTGAGATTCAAAAGCAGTTTTCCTGCTGTGAAAGACCTTCAACCCAAACTCTGCAGAAAGCACCTTGGTAACTAATGCATTCCAAATTCTTGTACTTTTTCAACAATCTTTTCTGACAAATTTGAGGGAAGACTACTTTATTCTGGGCCATGATGAGAGCAAAGCATAGCACAAGGAAAAAAATACAATATGTGTTATTTTGCAAATGCAGCCTTCTTGATGCAATTTACCTTCCTTTCCGAGCAGGCTCATGCCGTTGCAGTAAAAAAATTAAATGAACTGCATACTAAAAAATTGCCAGCTCTGCAAAGCAAAGTCTAACTACACCACACAGCAAAAACCAAGTCTTTGCATTCTGGGCTGGTAAGTAGCCTAAGTTTGCTGAAGAGTATAGTGCTTCCCTGCTGGGTGTAGTGGGCAGGGTTGCATAGCCAGAGCAGGAGGGCATGCAGGGGAGTGGTTTGGGGATAAGGAGGCTCCTAAACTTTTTAGCCTATGGGTCACGGAGTGTTGCTTTTGATGCTGAGACCTCTGTTTGCTTAACCTGGGCTGTGTTAAAACTACCTGGGACTTCTAACTTGATGCTGCACTCAGCAAACCTGTCCTTATTGATTTTTGGGAAACAAAAGGCTGTATTTACATTTAAGATCAGGGAGGTTGTTTTCTCAGGGCTGACTGGGACAAAAGCTTGCTCCAATGCTGTTTGGAGACTGTGCTTTACTTTAGGTAGGTTTGTAGCCTTTGTGTTTGGGACAGGAAGTCTCTGAACCCATGGCAAATGCAAAATACCTGTAGAGGTGTTTAATTTTCAGAACTCTGCAGCTAATCACAAAGGAGTAAATTGTAGGAAAGGCTCCAAATGCAGAGCACAAGCTGCTGGAGCAGTCAGCACGAGAGAGTAAAGATGGGGAAGACAATGGAAAGTTGTCATTTGAGCGCCAACTTCCTAGAACTGGGACTCAGTACGAGGCAAAAGATCTTTCTGGCGGCATCATTAAATGGTCAGTTGTCTCTGGACAACCGATGGCAGCAAGAAGGGAAAGCCAGGAGTATTTCTAGGAAGAGTTTATTTTGGACAAAAAATATAAATGATTAAATATTTGCTTTCAGAAAATACATGTCAAAGTGAGAATAGAATCTGCTTCCTTCAGTGTAATCAACAGGTTTAGTGTATTTATTTGCAAAACAAAATAAAATGCAAAGTAATTAATTTATTTTGAAATTGGAAGAAAAGTAATCAAGTGCAGTTTAAAAAAAAAATTAAACCAGATCCATTTCAAACCATATAAACTGTGAACTGTAGTAATTGCAGTATTGTTAGGTTGAGTCAATTAATTCAAGAGTGAGAAGAGGACTAGATACTTGGTGACTCCAAAGATCGCACAGAGGAGGTGTGCAGCTGCAAATAGAACTCATTTGTATAGAAGTTCCAAGCTGAAATTACCTTTTTCCTTAACACTTCTCTGAAAGTGCAAGATGAAGCCAAATTTGAACATCTGAAAAATGATACAGGAAAATTTGTCAGTCACAGAAACTGGACCTCTGGTTTTCCATTGGTATTGTTCATGTAGTTTCAAATCAGATTAGTTTATTAAAGAAAATGACACTGTTTATGTTTATGCTAAAATGTGATTTCATTTGACTGCTTCACTTTTATCAGTTCAATTACTGTAATTTTGAATGTAGTAATTTTTCGTGGTGTACAAAGAAGCCTTATAGCAGATCTTAATTGCTTTTATAAATTCTTCAATTCCATGTAAATATTATGAATTCGAGCTGCTAAGTAATTTATACTCGTGTTATTTAATGTTGAAATTTTTGAAGGTATGCCCTCCTCTAGTTCCAGAGAAATGATATTTAATATATAATTAAACTTCAACATTTAGAGCTATAGAAGTTGCTGTATTTCTGCTTTAATACAGTTACAAAGTTAAATTTGCTATATAGAGAATAGGTATAAAAATTGCAAAACTGATAAAGATTACTTGCAGAAATATGCTAAATATTCAGGAAAGAATATTTTCTAGAGGTTTTTTTTTTTTTTTTAATACAATATATAAAAGAGTGGTAAATAAGTCTGTATTCTAGGTGCTACTATGGTATAAAATTTTTCAGGAAGAGATCCATATTCTTCTGAAATTCTCCGGGGAGAGTTTTCACACACCTTAGTTGATATAAAACTTGGATCTCTGGGTTTTACTGGTATATCCAGGTGTGGTTATTAGTTGGCCTTTAATATGTTTTTACTTATTGTTGTTTCTTTTGGTAGCTAATGTACTTAAGCTTTGATTTTCTTAGTATTAAGAAGATGTATCAGGTGGCTGCCATTGGAGGCAAGTTCCCACATAAAGGTGAAAATACTGTTTCCTTTTTACTTGCTCTTATTACCGTGGCAGATAGCAGTAATTAAAGGCAACTTTAAATATGGTGTTTTAGTTTCCCCTTTAGGTTTTCTTTCCCAAGCCAATTAAAATGAAAAATACCCCCCCTATGCTCCATCCCCTGATTGTGTGTTGCTGTGTTATCCCTTCACTTCCACTGAGTTCATTGGTAGCTTCATATAGGCAGCATAAAGCACCAAATTACCTAAGATTCAAACCTCTGGCAGCTTTTTTTTCTATCTTCTCTTCCATCATCACCTACTACCTAATTTGCAAATTCATCATCCATATTACAGCATTCAGTATTTTAATTTTATAAATGAATCTTTGCTATTTTTCTCAAAGGAGTCATTTTCTCCTTCATGGTTGTTTCCTTTTGTGTAAATGAGTTGTTGGTATTGTGCTGGCTGTAAGCTGCCTTTTCTAAGGATGATTGATATTGAGCCGGCATGGTGCAGGCCAAGGGAAACATTGGTCCTGAAAACGAGTAACAACTCAGTTTGAACATGAATTGCTCTGTCTCTTCTGATTAGCAGCAGCATCTCAGGACGTGCATTTCCTGAAGCAGAACATAAACAGTTTTTAAGAACTGGTCCTTGATAACCGACACAGATATTTTGTGCACCACTAATCTTTGTCATGTCTTGCAGTCATGTATCTGTCATTGAAATCAGCCTGTTTGGGGTTTCTGGTAACACAGATTCAGTATCTATGAGTGACTGTGGCAATTCTGGGTTGTCAGTGTTATGAAGAAAAGAGGTTGAGGTCTCTTAACTCAGTGTGCTCTAGCTAAAGATGATTTGCATGGGATGTGCTAAAAACTGCTTCAGTCTCAGTGAAATCAAAGTGGACAACTTAGGTGTATAGAATCCCAAATCAGCAATAGAACACAGCCAGAATACTATACAGTGTGATTGCTGACAGACAACTAATGCTGTGCAGCAGAACAAGTTCAAGAAATCCCCAAGGAAGGGCCACTGTACCAACTGGCTTCACCCTCTCCCATTCAAATCAGTAACACAATCACCAGGTCCAGTTTGCCTGGCACCACAATGGAGAGGGAGACACAGTCCCTGCTGGGCCCATCATAGTCCTTACAAGGACACAAATAGAGCAGTAGTGAGAGCAATGTGCAGCTGGAGAATAAAACAATTATTCATTTTACAAAGGCATCCTGCATGAGGAAGATTTGTGATGGAGACAGTGTCAGCTTAGCATGCACTTCATACAGTAAGCATTGAGAATTAATGAGATATCCTACTTAAAAATAACATGATGAGTATGTTTTGTATGTTTAGCTTCTATATGGATCTGGAGCTGGGGAACAAAACCAATATTTTTGTATCTAATGTCAGTTAGCCATGCTAACTTCATTTTTTGAAGTGTCTTCAGCCTTATTTCTAATACAAGGATTAAAAAAAATAAAAGTTCAATTACATATGTTTGTATTAATCTACTACTAGTAGCAATTTCCCCAGTTATGAACATTTGAGACAAGTTTTATTCACACTTAACCAGTATATGCTGTAAGCCAACCATGTTCCCGTGTGACTTTTGAACATGCACATGTTGAAAACAGCCTCCTGGTCCAGGTAAGGCATTTCTGGGCTGCTTTCAGAAGAAGCTGACTTTGAGAGTCAGGCCCATATTGACTTGCTTCTGCTTGTCACAAGTCTGCCTTAGCAGTGCCCCATGTTGTGTAGATTTTGTTGTTCTTGCAGAACAGTTCTATTTCAGGGCAAAACTGAGAACCAGGCAATTTCAGGGGAAAACTAAAAAATTCTCACAAGACTGAAATTGCCCTCTTATCTTTAAATCGCTTCCATCAGAAATAAAAGATGATTACTTCCCATGTGTAGTTACTATCATGTCATCTTAGTTCAGGTTATTTTCACTTACTTAAGAGGCCAGGGTGGGAAGGATCTGAGACGACAATGGTGCTAAGATGTGCTCATCAAAGCTGCAAAGTTTTTACAGTCTGTGTGCCAAAGAGGCAACTGAACTGCAATGAAAAAGCAATTAAATTTCTCAAGATAAAAGAACCTTTTGAAAGATGTATGGTTTAATTCAACTTCCTAAATTAATATGAAACATAGCAGTAAAAAGCTTCTGCGTCTGTCCATATAACTACACTTGCTCAACATGAAATTTCTTCTTCTCCCTCTGATTTCTGAAGGACAAGGCCATCCTGGCAGATGCTGCATTGTGTAGATAATGGTGTGCAAGTAAGTAGACCCTACTTTTGTGATGAATTGTGGGGATTGCTTTATATTTAGTTATTCATAAGCACCTGCTATTGAATGGTTCCTTATTTAGCTATTCTTGTTTCAAAATATTGTATTTCTATTCGCTCTTAGCTACTGGTTCTGCCAGAATGCCCTCACCTTGGACTTGTTCATGAACAGCTGTACTGAGTAACTGCATGTAGACAAGACTGTAATCTTTCCTGATGAGTACAAATACATATTTATCCAAGTAGCTGAAACTGTTAACAGATGGCAGATGGAAGTATAAACATATTGTGTGCGCTGCTCCTTCTTTCTGTGTTCTTCCCCCTCCTCTATTTGGGGAAACCAGAGAAAGAATTATCATGTGCTCTTGAAAAGTGAATGTAACTACTCTGCCAATGAACTTTCAAACACTCTGCTTCCAACAAAAGAGTTTTAATGTTCTTATGCCTTTGCAGAGTTGGAAAATGTTAAATAACAGTTCTGAGAAAAACATCAGAGCAACTCCTTGTCATCTCTTTAGAGTAGAACATAGATATTTGCAAGACAGAATGTCAGTCAGGATTTGAAGTGGGGTTTTTTTTGTCCATTTGAATAGAGAAATGCTGAGTTCTGCTGATGTTATGAAATCTTAAAATACTTAACTTACTATTCAGAACACTGGTTTTCAAAATGATTTTCAGGGACTTAGAGAATCTTGAACCCCTAATTATTTTTTGTAAGAAGAGAAAACCTTTTTTTCCTTGAAGTGTATTAAGCAATATGACTTCTTAGTCGCACTGATCAAAGGGTCACATTTTTCTGTACCTTGTAGTGGTTAAATAAAATCCTCTAGAATTTTGGATGCTTGTTTGCCCTTTTTTTCCCCTGCTTTGTCATATCTATCCCAGAAAAGAACTAGGGAAATATTTTGGGTTTGTTTTTGAAATATGTCCACAGCCATTTGTCATTTGAAAGTGTAAGTTCTTTTTTTTTAGTATGAAACATTTGGAAGGGACTGATGGTGACAGGAAATTGAAAGGGCAAGTAGTTCTGATGTTTATTGGCATCTTGTTAAGTTAGTTCAAACTGCAGTTAATCAAGATGCATGGATTAGATCTCAGAAGTGAAGTCTGAGAACCCTGTGCCTTCCATGTAGTTTTTGTTTCTCTACTGCACTGGGGGATTTGTTTGCTTTCTCTGAAGTGTTTCAGTTTCATATTACCTTGTTATTCTCTCCAAATGGTAACTTTTATAACTTTTAACAGTGGGTTTATGATACAATACTTGATAAAAATGGTAGGAAACATTCAGTGATTTCTCTGATGAGCTTGTTGCCTGAATTACAGCACCTTCAGAGACCTGTTTTTTCCATTGGAATACTTCATTCACCCACTTTCCCAATCTAAAGAACAGGAAACCTCGTGGGCAAGTTTTACAAGCAAGCAGTACAGACAGATTAAAACTGTCAGAAGACTGACATCTGAAAATTTGAGAAACTGCAGTTTGAACTGGTAGCTTTACTTACTGAAGGCATAGGAACATTCTTGGGGCATGATTGTAAAAGGAGGTAGTTAAGTCTGGCTGCATTTTCAAATGAGATTAGGAACATATTTCTCTCCCCACTATTCCCAGCATGGGTCAACCAGCATCTGCTTGGCCCCACACAGCTTCCCAGTGTTTAGTAGGGGAAGCACTACCTGGCCACAGGAAAGTAGGAGGCTACTTCATCTGTGATTTCAGTTTAGTTACTGCCCAGAATAGCTGTTACAATTCCAGTTTATTGAACTGAATTGTTTCCTTCCTGTTTGTGGCTATGCAGGGCCGCTGCTCCCACTCTGCAAGCTTTGGGACTCATTGGACCAGCCCACTGTTTAACCATTGAGCCTGGCAGAAAAACCCAACCCTGTGATAAAAGTCAGTGGAGTTTCTTTGCCTTGTGGAAGGATGAGCTTTGAAGCTGTTAACAGGCAGCACTGGGCAGGCAGGAGCAGCGAGACTAAGAAGGAAACCAGCCTTGCTAATAAGAAAGTGCTTAAAGTGTCAGCACTTGTTAAAATGTTGCCAAAACTATCCAAATTTCAGAAAGAGAATATATTTTTTTTTAATCTGTGAAGTTTTTGTGTTTCTAATTTATTAGCTCATTTAAAATGCTTATGTTTACATATCAGTGAATTCCCAGAGTTTCTTAACATGATCAAAAGCTGAAAATTACAAATTGCTGCAATATAGGCATTTATCGGGGATCTGAAGGTAATCCTGTGAACACCATCTTGATTCTAGTATTTTTTTACTCTTGTTTTCTGAACAAGCAGGGATCTATTCTTGAGAATGTGAAATAAAAAGAAATTTTTATGGATTTATATATAAAAATTGAGCATTCTTTGTTACCTTTGGAAAAAGAAAGTCACCCATTATATGTGCTGTGTTACAGAGATCCCTTTCATGATTCAATGTCAGTCACTATATATCTCAGAGAGCTCACTTTTAAAATTTCGCTCACAGTTTAAATGGACTTTATAAAGCAGTTTGGTGACTTAAAAAAATTTAATTTAAATCTGCTGGGTCAAAATGTTACCAAATTATATTTATTGGTTTGAAAAATTAATTTTTGCTATAGGTTTTTAAAGATAGTCTTCACTTTCCACTTTGCTACTCAAATTATCATTGCCTTCTAGTAACTGCTCTAATAGCAACCATGACTATCTAAAGATGGTTATTAAAAAAATTATGTATATAAAATTATTTTAAGAACCTGAAAACCCTTAAAAGCATTTCAAAGTAGCACTTACAATATAGTAAAGATAGGAAAGCTGATAGGGAATAAGCTATGATTAAGAGCTGCTTCTGTTTTCAAAAGACAGCTTTAAGAATGTTTTTCATATTAGAATTTAAAGAGATAGAACTCCCATTGCTTAAGCCAATTTGTTAAATATGGGGAAATTGCATTCCCCCCCTTTGAAAGATACTGGAAGGGTTGAAAACCAGAGTTTTGCACTAGACAGCTGTTTTGTCTGGCTTCTGGTAGATGAGCTGTCAAGTCCATACTTCAGCTTAAGTTTCACTTGTTATTCAAGGAATGATAGAGAATACAAAAACTGAAAAGCAACTTCTCTTGGGACCTTTCAGAGCAGCTAATTATTATTAGCTACAGTATCTAAAGACCTCTTCTCATTGTGGCCTGTTATGATACCTTCTCCTGTGCACAGCAGTTTTTATTTTGCTTCCAATCATATTAATTATAATAATTTTTGTCATAGCAACCAAGTCTTACAATGTTTTGTTGCTAAGGGGTTTTTTAAAATGAAGGTAAAGTATACTTAATTGGGGTTTTTTTATTGTTAAAATGAAAGCAAAATACACTTAATTGGGTATTTTTTTAAAAGTTAGTGTGACTTTAAATGAGAATGATTTTTTCTTTTCAATGACTCTTTTGACAAGCTTGGAATCTTCTATTCTGCTGAATATGTAGGTTCATTACTACTTTTTATTACCTTTAGTAAAGGGTAAGATATGCAGGACAAAAAAAAATGAAATTCTTTAAGAAATACTATACTATTCTCTCTGTTGTTATGGAGGCACTGCAAGAATCTTTTGCTCCTAAGCAAATAGCTCATTTAAGGAGCCTCTTCAAAATTGAGTCAGTCCCATAAAAACATGAAAAATGTGGGTTTTTTTGGCAAAACCCTGTGAAAAAGCAGAATACTGTGAACAGTTATGCTCTGACTGTTGGAACTGTCCTACAACTGTTATCCTAGAACTGCAGTGCCAACCTGGCTGGGATGATTACTGTTAATGGGATATACAAAGCCAGTAATATTTTGGTGGGATAAGATGCAATGTGGAGAGTAAGGTTTCACTTCTATGAATGGTTATTTCTTGAGGTAACTAGTTAGGAAACCCACCTATAAGGAAACGTCTGTCTAGCCTTGAGAAAAAATATAATAATAATAATTATTATTATTATTGATAGCTATTTCCTAGGCATGACCCTGATGCATACCATGGAAGCAGTCTCACAGGAGTGAGATTTTTCTAGAGCAAAACAAAAAATACATCAAAAGGAACAGCTGAAAGGTTAAAGCAATTCCACCTAACGTGGACCTACCCTCCTGTGCAAGAGGGGTCTGGAATGATAAGCGTGAGAGGGCCAAGAATATCCCAACACCACTGAACCCAAAAGCTACTGTGATTCAAGACCAGAGCAAAGGTGACTATTAAGGAGGAGGAGGCCTTTTAAACAGGGCAAGTCATACCCTAATGACAATAATAAAAAAGGGAGTGAGAGTTTAAAAGACTAACACACCAGGCCTAAAGCATTAATGACTGAAATAAAAATAAAACCACTTCCCCTTGCCCCCATCCCAGACCCCCCGCCCTGTTCTCTCCACTCCTCCTTATTTCCTCCAGCTTTTAGAGCCATTAAAGCACCATGCTTTATGACATGGGATGCCCCTCTAGCCAGTTTGGTACAGTCATCCTGCTCGTGCTCCCTCCAAACCTGCAGCCTCCTTGCTGGTGGGGCAGTGTGGAAACAAGAAAGCCTTGATGCTGTGCAAGCACTGCTCAGCAATAGCTAAAACATCCCTGTGTTTTCAGCACTGTTTGGGTCAAATCCAAAATGCAGCTTCACACAAGGAAAATTAACTTCATCCTCTCTAAAACCAGCACAAATAGCTAAGACATGAATAACTGTAAAAAAATTGAGTATAAGAGATCTTCATCCCCTTCATGAGAATAAATTGTTCCTCTTGGGTATCTGAGTTCATGGTAAAGAATTGTGTGAGGACAAGTGTATGGATGATTCAGGTAATATTTTTTGAGGCTCAATAAGAAAAGTTTTGACTAAAGGTTCTTTGTCAAGGCTTAAATTTTCTCATGGAAAATATATAGAAAAAAGACAACTTGCAATTTATTTGCCTATAAAAAAAGAAATTATATGTAGGAGTAAAATTTGTGGGCATAGATCAGGAAGGTGAGGGAAAACTCAGTATTAATTTCAAAAAGAAATCTTCTTGAAGCTATGCACTTCAGCATCCTCACAAATGAATTAAAGAATTGATGGTTAAGTAAGAGGTAATTTTTTTCCAGATCGTTCAAAATTGTTTTGGATAATCTAAGTCAAAATTGCCTTTGAAAGGATGCAAAAGGGATATTCACAAGACTGAGCCAACTAAATTTAGTGATAAAAATATTACAGAATAAATAATATGTTTGAGGAGAAATTCCAACTATGATTTATTATCTCACGATGATCATGGATGATGGCAAAGGAACTTGTCAGGAGAAAAGAGCAGTTGGAGAAATTGTGGACTATCATTGCTCAAAAAGGTAATCATAAAGAAAAATAGAACATTAAAAACTTCAAAGAGAGAATTAATACAGAAAGAAAAAAAGCAGAAAGCTTTTTGGGGTTAGTTCTAATAGCATCAGGTTTTGACTGTTCTGAAATGGTGCCTGCCATACAGCCAGGTAAACTGTGGTTAAATAAAAAGGCAGTTTAAAAACAAAAAACAACTCCCTAAACTTTCAGGGCAGGAAGAGAGACTTAAAGGAAATATGGTGAATATGTGCTTACATTACATGTATTTCACAACAAGTGGAGAAAAGGGTATTTTCTTGCCATTTATGGTACATCAGGTAAATATTCCTGTAAGTATTTCTTACCAACAATTGATTCATATGTTTATGAAAATTTGTAAAATTGGTCAAAGTGTAAAGAGCAATTTTAGAGTTATATTTAATTTTGGAACTCACGTTTTGACAGGAGAAATTATATTTTGTGTCAAGTAAAAAGTAAAAGAATTTTGGAGCTTCTGCTTTGGAGAGAACATGATAGGATACCTTGCATAAACTTCTGGCATTCTTACAGAGGCCAGAGAGACCTATGCCATAGGTAATAAAATGGTACCAGTTACTATAGTTTAGTGTGCTTTTTTGGCTTTAAGCCATTTAGAGGAAAGGCAAAGTTGTCTACTCTCAACCTGTTCAACTTCCATATACTTCAGAATAAGTTCTAATCTAAAGGATTCTTCAGATATGAAACGCTGTCCATGTTGCTTAATGTCACCCTCACTTCCTGATGTTTTTCTTTAGTACATTAAAGAAGATGTCTTCTTTGAAGGTTGTAGTTTTTGGTCTTCTATTTTAACCATCTTTCATCCTGAAAGGGCAAACAATGAAATTATTCTTAATAAATATAAAGTATAAAATTTTTACTTAGTATCCCCTAAGCAATCATTTCCAAAAAGGAAAAAAATATATGGTTACCATCTTCTTTCTCACTGTCCTCTTGTTGACAGCATTTTCTGGCTAAGGAAACATACATCTCATTAGCTAGGAGATGGAAATCACTGACCTGCTGCTTAAAATGGCACATAGTATCAAAGAATTTTTAGAGCTTGAGATCTCTCCTCCCAATAATCAGATACCTCTGGATAACAAGTTTCTTTTTATTGTGTGGGTAGTATCACATTCTGATGCTTTCCTCTGCTTTCTCTGACTGGCATTCATGAATTTTATGTGTATGTGAAGAAGCATATAGATATACAACCTATTTTTCCAAAGAATGTGGTAAAAGCAATCTGCAAGCCAAATAGATAAAACTGTCTAAGTTCCTAGTGTTGACCTTGAATCTACTGCCTAGATGTTCAAGAGAAGACAGAACTGATATCTTCTAGGGGATGCACAGCAAAAAGATGAGGCAACAGTTATGAGTCTGACAAGATGTAGGGAAAAAATGAGTATTTAAGCACCAACATTACCATTCATGCCAACATTTGTATTTTTTAGCTTTATTAATTTCCCTGTCTGCACTTTGCACACCATCTTGATTCTATGGGTGGAATATATCACTGGTACATATTTCACGAGCACAACTTGTCCTGTGAAATCAAGAGCCAGCTCTTGACACCTTGCTAAATAAAACCAGCTACTCTTAGTTGCTGAGGAAAGACTTGGAGCTTTCAAGGAAAAAGGAATGAATGAGTTCATCACTGGCATGATGGATTAAAATATAGACAGGCAGGAGGAGAATAATGGAGGCAAACACCCTCTCTATGTATGGAATGAAAAATTTGAAAAAGAGGTGCAAAGATGACTCTTAAGGAGCAGAAGATTACAAAATATGTTTGAATTGATCACCATAGGAGGTTGCAGAGTATAAGCTGTGTGTGATCTTCATGGGTGGGCTGAAAACATAACTGCTAGACAGTGCTCTTTGCTGGCATTTACATATGATGGCTCTTTGATTTGTATAAAATAGATTTATATTTTATTGATTCATAGCAAGCACATTTTTATAGCAGCATTCCGCTTATTTGCAAAGGGAAAATATGTAATGTAAATGACAGTGAGTCAAAAGAAGCATTTCAGAAATGTGAGCAGTCTGATATGCCAGTAAAATAAATGCTTGTTTGTTTGTTTTCAGTATGTGCTGAATCATACACATTGAGCCTTCTTAGGTAAGGAGAAATAATTCTAGGTAGATGGAACTCCAGACAGATTATGAACTACTCTTTAAACAACAAGCCCAAAACCAAAAACTGAACAGACTTCATTCACTTAACTGATAATGTAGTCATTAATATACATATGTATATTTATAGCACTGTAAAAAGTAGATCACTTATAGGTAAAAGTTACCAGGTAAAATAATTGCTGTCTCAGATGCAGGCGTTTTGAATTAATTTATGATAAAAATACTCTTTGTTTTTAAGAATAATGATGTACTTTCAGTAAGGCTCCATGGCCCATGAATATAAAAAGATTCATATTTCCTAGTACAGATCATGTACATTCCCTGTGTCTGTGGGCAAAGCAGCAGACCTTCTCCTTCAGGAAGTCCTGTGCCATCTGTCAGCAACAGTGTAGAGGCTGCATTTTCAAACCTTAGCCTGGCAAGGTTTCTGCTTCCTGTCCTGCTGACACAATCAGATTTCAGACCGCTTTTAAGAAGCATGATCACTTTTGTTGTATATAAGCATGAAAAACAGATGCAAAATCAGAACAGGTAGAAAAGCCCTGTATGTACAAAACAGTGTAGTTCCAGAAGGTAGGACTAGAAAACAAACCAGTTATGGTTGCAAACTTATCCCAGACAAAGGCAAAGGATCCTAAGGTTTGACTGTAAATGGAGCTGCTGGATAAGTGACTGTGGAACACTGAGGAAGAAGAGAATGTGACCACTTTTGTGTCATGTCAACAGGTGACACACAACAGGCAGTATAGAAGAAAGGGAAAACATGGTTTCAAATCCTTTGAGAATTTGCTGTAGTTGGACATGATTTTTAAGCTTAGCAAGAGGCTTCTATTAACAACACAGGGAAATGGCCAAGAAATGCTTGCCTGCTGTTCAGAAATACTGTGTGAACAGGGCTTTTTGTTTCACATATATGTTTTTTTTGTCTTTTAGGAGTTAATTTCGTGCTTTGTTCTTAGAGAAGTATGTAATTGCTGCATTTGCTGAAGTCAGTTATTGAATTGGTCAAATTTGCCTTAGTAAACACAGAAGACTTTTTGTTTCAGTGGAATATTTAGCCACATGTGTTTTTGAAAAGTGGCTTTCAGGTAAATTGGTCTTGCTGGTTGGATCAAAGTAAGCATATGCTTTGCTGGCAGGGACAGCCTCAAAATGAGTTAAAAGACTTTCCTACCTCCCAGGGAGAAAATAGTGTATAGTAGTTAAGAAGCAAGATTTCAGGCTTTTTTGTCTAAGCTTTTAAGCTAAGATGTTTAACTTTTATACACAGACTCCTGCATGAGTGAATTAAAAGGACATTAACAGGTATTTTCAGTTAAGCATGTGAATAAAGGATGATTGGAGTTGATGATCTCAAGGTCTTTTCAATCCTAAATGATTCCATGATTCTATTAATTTATTTTTGCTTTAAGTAATTTAAATTTCTGTTCCAGACTTGTGCTGCCAGCTATAGGACACTTGCAGCCTCTGGCTTTATTTTTAGTGTACTATCTCATAAATGAAGATATTATTTATGTAGGAAGCTTTCAGATATCTGTTTGAAAAATATATCAATACTCTTGAATAGACGTCTCATGGCTTTGCATGAATGAAGTGGAGCACTTTAAATGAAAGAAATCAAATTACTCTTCTTAAAATTCCTTTCAGAGGATAGCAAAAGATACTTTATCCTTTGCAGAAAGGGCAAGAAACAGTGAAAGAGGAGATGGTCAGGGAGACTGGAGGGGAAAAAAAGGAAATTGTTTGGGAAGTAATATTTTCATGAAAAAAAACCCAAACTGTACATCTCTCTTTATGTGTACTCTGACTTGAATTGAGCAAACTTAAAATGAAGACATCATCTTGAATACAGTGGCCACTTTCTATGGAATGCCTTTTTCATTAAGTGGCTTCCTACAACTGATTTGACTACAAATCTACGAAAAGGGATGCTACCCTTTGGTTTGTGAGCGAAAAACATTTTTACTTGGCCTCGTTTTATTGTCAAATTTATTCATTAATGGCCTAGATGAGGAAGTTTGTGTTGTTTTGGTTTTTTTTTCCTACTTTAGACTTACTGATCAAAAAAGCAGCTAAGTCGAAAGAGACAACCAATTGAGGATGATGTGAATTCATTATAAAAAATGTTCATTTTTAAGTGTGTTAGATTTTATTTAAATTTTAGAAGAAATTTTAGTCATTATCTCCATGTAGTTTAATTTAGGTATAAAATTATTTGTATTGACCTGTCAAGGTAGCCCTTGTTATAAACCAGGCTATTGAAATGGTGTCTTTCCCAACTTTTACCTCGAAAAGTTTGTGTATGAAGTATGTACTCTATGTCCTTGTCTAGCTACTCATGTCTGACATCTAAGTAACAATCTTACTCAAGTGTAAATATTGGAATACAATCCTCAATGGTTAGTTTTTAGAGAGGATATGAAAATTTTTATAGATATAATATTCCATTCCTTATTTCCACTTTCCTCGGGCTATGTGTACTAGAAAACTTAATTTCAGCTAACTGCCATGAGCTTAATTTTGCATTGTATCAGTTTTAGGAACTCTTGCTGGAGTGACAATTTTTATCTAATCTCTTTTTTTTTTTTTTTTCTTTTCTTTTTTTTTTTTTTTTCTTTTCTTTTTTTTTTTTTTTTCTTTTCTTTTTTTTTTTTTTTTCTTTGTAAATACATTTCTGGAAAATGAAAAACCGTTAAACCAACCAAACTCAAGCCCTGTTTTTCTTTCTGTCTTATCCCTTGTTTAGCTCCTCCACTGTTCAGGAGGTAGAAGAAGAATTTGAAACGCTAAATAAAAATTAAACAACTGAGACTACATTTTAAATATTGACAGTTTTTGATGTATGGATGTATAAGAGCATGGAGGAAGTGCCTCGAAGAGCATTTTCAGAATGAATGAGCTGGTTTTGGTGTGGTAGTTAATGTAATGGTTTATGTTAGAACTCTGTAAGCTGGTAAAAGCACAACATGCTGTAGTGACTTAATCACACATAGACACAAGGGTCTGCTGAAGATAACTGTCTGGAAGTAAGCACCCTGTGTCAGTGTCAAATGCATTCCCTTTAACGGCACTTTTGGATTTTCCCCCTTGGAAATGAAAATGTTTGATAATTAAAAACTAGTTCTTTTTGTATATGACATATGTCATATGTATTTCCAGTTTATGATCAGTTTGTGGTAAGGATATGTTTGGTTATTTCTTTCAAAATTATCTAAAATAGCCTTTTAACGTACATCCAGCTTATCTATTTTTGTATTTGTTTAACTCATAATAGCAGCAGGAGAGTATTTGAGGCATAGAGAGATTCTGCTGAATCTCTGTGTTTTGCACTTCACAGAATTGTGCTTTAAAGTCCTGGAGCCAAATGACTTTTTTGTTAATAATTGTGTGCCTCAATCTTCTGCTACTCATCAAAAGTTTACTTTGGATACAAGATATAAAGTTTTTTTCTAGGTTGAAATCAGACAAATCTAAATGTCTAAACCATAAATAAATCAGCTTGATTATTATATACCATCTGTTCATGTTTCCCTAAAGTTAATTGTTATGGTAATAGTATACTTACTTTTCTACTCTGGACCCTTATATATTGTGTGGATAAAGTTTCTGCAGCAAACAGAAATTTTTATTGAAGCTCTCTTACAGTGTCTTGAAATCTTTTATGTTGCTAGAGAGAGTGGCAATTAAGACAGTGAGGGGAAAAAACCCCTATGCGCACGCACAGGTGTATGCTAATACTCCAATATGTCCATAATAAATTGCTTAACTCACAATGAAAGAATTTTGCCCTCAGAAGTTCATCCTGGATGTAAGATTTGAGGCATTCAATACCTTACTGTGAAATAGCATAAGATGAAGAGGAAAGAGGAAAAGAAAGCATGACGGTTAGTAAGGAATTGTTCTCCATATCTCTCAGGAACAAGATGAATAGCCCCTGAGTTCCCTAGATATTCTGACATCCACTGAATTTATTGTTCTACAAATACCTTGAATTTTTTCCACATCCAGAGACCTGTTTACAGCACAGAGATGGATCACACAGGTTTTTTTCTTTAGTTTGTATTGTCCTTATTCATCACTTGCTTTTGTCAGGACCGTGATGTTTGACTTTGGTTTTGTGCACAGGATTGACTAAGCTTAAGCCAAGGATAGCCAGATATGCCAAAGGACAAAAGGACTATTACTCAATTTGTCGTATCTGCCATTATTAAACAGTAATCACTGTAAGGGAGGGGAACAGAAATGCTTTGAATAGCCCTGTCTCATCACTGTTTACCTTGATCAAAATGGAAGTCTGCTTTGCCAAGGTACACTGTTTATTTCCCACTCCGAGTACAGCTTCCGAGGAGAAGCTGTTCGCTTATATCAGTCATTGTAGCTATCAGCAAATGCTGGTAAATTAAAGCTGGTCTTTGACTATTTTGTAGTATTTTGGTGTGTTAGTTAGTGAAATGCCTTCTCTTTACTGCCTATAAAGGAGCTGGCCTTAAAAGTTACTGAATCATATTTATGGTTTCCTAAGGAAGGTGTGCAAAAGTAATTTTAGCAAGTGTTATGAAATAAATTAAAAAGGCTAGGTCTTGTGTGGTGTTTGTTTTAAAATAATTAAATCTGGGTCACGCTTCTGTGCTCAAATGTCACGAGTCGAGGTCTAAAGTAAATATGAGCATTGAGTTAAAGCTACTGTTCAGGTTTGCAGTTTCAGCTTGCTTTTCAGAAGCAATAGTCTTGCTGCTTTAGGTGACACATGATTAACTGAACCTCTCTGGGGCATTACACCACCATGAGACTACATCTAATCACACCAATTTTCTTAAATCTTGCAAGTGCTTCTAATTTAATATTTTATAAGTATTTGGTTACTCTTCTTGTTATTTATTATGCACACTTAGCCAAAATATAACTTACCTGACTGAGAAAGTAAAAACAAAATTTAATGGTTGTCGTTTCAGGCCAGGATAGCTGAGGAGAAAGTGCAATGCAGGAGACAGCATGTTTCTCTATGTGAGTGTGTATGTTCTGGTATCTAGTTTCCAATAATGGACACTTTATCAACTTTCTGCAATTGACACTTCTCAAGCTCTGGTTAGTGACAGGACAGGGATTGCCTGAACACGGCCAACTCACTCCACTGAGAGAGTATAATTGTTGGTGCTGTATGAACACTGTGGGGAGATTAGATCTGTTTAGAATTCTGGAATCCAGAGAACTGGGTGTTGTAACTGGAAAGCCTTAAAACCTCAGGCTGAGGTTTGGCTAACATAGTTGGCAATATCTGGCTTGAAACTGCGAGAAGAGAGGGTCTGAAATGCATGGCTGAGGTACTTGGAAGCAAAACAAAATCCTGTTTATCAAATAGTTTTTATATGTTTCTCTGTCTTGTTAAGTTTTGCCTTCACAGACATATGGTCTGTTCATATCAAGAAAGAGTAGAACTTGCCTTTCTTATATACAGTGTGAAGTGTGTGTGAGCACAATTTATGTCTGTGGATGAAATGGAAACAGGCAGAATAACTTAAAAAAGTACTATCAGCTGAGAAAGTGTTAGGGAAGCAGCAGCAAAAGAAAGTACAGCACTCCAATTTCCAAACTGATTAAGAGACAGATTATTGAAAGAAAATCTGAAGAATATGAAAAATACAAATAACTCATGAAATCTGTGACTATTTTCTTTCCACAATTCTTTAGGCACTGGCTCTTGTATTACTAGATGTTTTGAAAGTGAGATAAAATCTAGGACTTTCTATAGTGGGATCAAGGGACATTACCTGTGTATTTTTTCCTCCCTATTTGGTCATACCCATTTTCATGACAACAGTGAGCACCATCAGACATGCCCATCACACCACATGTGACAAAGCAATCGTTGGAGTTTGGAATTTGTGCCAACTGAATATTAGTTTGGTGTCTTTGTTGCCTTGTGATGCCTTGATGCTTGTGTTTCCAATCTCATTGTTTCATTCATTTTATTTGTGTACTGGCCTTTCAATCAACTGTCTTGGATGGAAGAAGTTTGCTTACCTCACCAGAAGTTTCCTCATCATTTTAGCTTTGTATATCAAAAGAATAGAAATAAATTTGGGTTTATAACTATTTTAGTGTTCGAGGGTGTCAGCAATGAGGAAGTAGAGAATGAGACTTAGGCTTAGTGTAAAGTGCCTGTGAATTTCCAGTGTTTACAGGAACAAGAGAAACCTCAGGTGACATCTAAATAGAAGACCTGAAAGAAAAGTGTGCTATGGAAGCTAAGTGCATTCAATTTTTGAAGAGAGGACACTAAGACATCTTGTCAGATGAGGATGGAAATGAATCTTAGCTTTATTGAGGGATGCATCTTGGTGATGGTAGTTTTGCTTTGAAAGATGAACCAAGGAAATGGAGTAGTGAAATTATTGTTTTGGAGATGCCAACATTGAAAAGAGAGAGAGAGAATTAAGGAAGATGGAGCTGTAGTTGCAGGAAGCCTTGTTTTCACATGTGCAGATTGAGTATATTCTGGGAAGGAGTGAGGGGAAAGAGATACTTGAGGTGGCAAATGAGGAGAGAGTCTGGAACACACAAAGCTGTCAAGAAATGCCTGATAGAAGGGAACATTGTGTTGAGGAAAGCAAAACTGAGGAGAAATGAAGTTTGCATAAGGGGAACATTACATGTTAATTCTCCCCTGAGATTATTTGTATTTCCTAAGAAGGATGTTAGAAAGTCTGACATTGAACAAAAACATTAAAGATTGTTTTAGGATCTCCATGTTTGTTTTGGTAAGGTTGTACTAGTTACCTTTGAGTTAAGGGAGCATTTCTTTTACAGTGTTAAAACAAGGGCTTATTCAGTGTTGTATGTCAGGTGCAGGTATTACACATTGCAATCAGTATCATTAATTCAAAGCTGCCAGGAGAAGTGGCAAGGAGAACCTAAAAGTCACATGGAAAAGAGCTGGGTCTGTTTTAAGCAAGGGAAAGCAGAGAAGAATCTGGTAACTCTATGTGGATCAGTGAAATTTATAAGAATATCTGAAAAAGTTGCTAACTAAAAATGGCATCATGAGTCTGACAATTTATCATCAATCATTGGATAAATATAGTTAATATTTACTGAGAGACAGTGCCTTGTTCATTGTGTGTAATCAATACCTTGTCCAAATTCAAAATATGTATTGGCACATGCAAGCTCATTCATGCACACTTCTCTATATCAATTAATAAATGCAGAAATATTTTAATATGCTATAAGTGGATAACTTGTTCTCTCCTATTGTCTCTAGTATTTCCTTTGGAAGTTATGTATATATAATCTGATGTTACATATATGTGTGTATATATATGGTTCAACCTTGTGCTACATTTAGGCTTGTGGTTTTATTTAAAAGATTTTTGAGAATTGATAACCAGAAGAAGTAACATAAACAGATCAAGACCTGTAGTTTTTAACAAGGAGATGGATTTGGAATAATTTTTGTAGCTCATCTTTAGAATTGTAAAAATAAATATTATTGCACATGTATTTAAAATGTGAGCATAAAGTAAACGTCTATTCTATGGTGAGCTTTCTAATTTAAATCTACTTGGGTTTTCTAGTAGGAAATGATAGAAAAATTGTGACTGATACTGTCTCTACTTTCTCAATATTTATTGTGACGGAGTAATGTACACTTGGCTTTTGCCTGGTATTTGTTTGTGGTTGTTAAAGCTGTGTTTTAATGTCGGGAATTTCTTGTGGTCTGTGGTGTTTTGCAAACCTTTGTGAACTGAACACGATGATAATCGCCTGTGACTACAGAAGCCTGAATCTGGTGAGGAGAGAAATCATCATTCCAGTCACAAACTCTAATTTACTCCCACTTAAGAATTGCATTTGTCATCTTTTATAAAATGTCATGTAACTCAAAAGCACTGTGTTGAACGTAATGCAGAGTGCTGTGATACAGATATCAACTGGATTCACTGGTGGGATTGTGTCCCCACCCCCTCACTGGAAAAAAGGGCACTTTAAATATAGGTTTTGACTTTCTTTTAATAGCCAGTGGCACAATCTTTAGTAACTGACAATGGCTTGCAATAATGAACAATGAACCTTGAGAGCAGAGATTCTAAAATGTGTTTGTCTTGGGCTTTAAGTTTATCTTAACCTATCTGAAGGTTACTGGTAAGGATGTCCTTCTCTCTTATCTGCTCATTGTAGATAAAAATTGTAATTTTATGAGGTGAAAGGTTAGTACTCATCTATGCAATCTTTTTCTGCCATTTAATAATCCATCTGTTAGAAAATTATTTTATAGGCATGTTAAAAATATGTGTTTCAAATTAAAAGAATCCATGGTAAGTTTGCTCTGCTCATTATAAAACCTAAGTTGTTTCAAGAATAGTAATTGCTTGGTGTTTCACATCTATTTCTCTGAATAATTAAAAAAAAACCAACTTGGTGCACTATCCTGAAAAAGTTCAAATAATGTGATTATGAATGATTCTTGATTGTGTCTCTCTTTCGAGAGACAATATTCATTTGGGAAGTATTTTTGCCTTCCTTTTTCTGTGGAGAAAAATAATACTTTCATGTGTAATATCAGAGACCAGCAGGATTGTTGAAATAGCTTATGGTGGTACACCTACAGAAGAAACAAAGAAGGTCTGCTCAGTATTAATCTTCAGCACTTAAAAAAAGAAAATGAATTTGTTTTGAGAACAGAGATACCCTTTTCTCTTGAATTTAATATTCATCATTCCTTTGTTTGTCTTTTAAGTTTAACTTGTTTGTTCAAAGGCTAGTTGAAGTATCAGATGTCTTTGCAGATTGATAATAGAGGGAAGGTGGAAAGGAAAACAACTAATAAGACTTCAGTGGATATATTGAAGTTAAGGGTTATAAGGGGGGCAGAGGAAGTTTTTTGCCCCCAAGTCTCTGTCTGGTTAATTTTTATCTTTTTGTGTGATGCGCCTGACTTGACTTGTCAGTAACTTGGCTTCTCTGCTGTGATCCAGTTTCATTTGTTGAGCTCTTTAATAGTACCTAACTCTTTCCTGCTTCTCCCTGCAAACTGAGAGTATGAGTACCTTTGGCTTTCTCCTCCAAATAAATGGAAGAAACTACAAAGAGTCTGTACTTAATTATTTCACTGTAAATGATATAATGCCTGAAATCTCTAAAAATATCCCAGAAAAATATACCTGGAGAATCCCTTCTGAGTTAATTTAACATATTGGTCATGGCCAGTGGCAGGGAAAATTTAGATCTGATATCATTCCTGACTGATGTTTATCTACTTAACATCACAGATAGATTCCACAGCTATTACTTTTGCTGCTTCATCTTCTTTACTACCTATTTCTGATGTAGAAGTACACTGAAAAATAAATATTTCACTGTCACAGTCTCAAATACAAGTTTCTGCTTTAAGTAGGAAATTAGGGAATTAATCTGACATGTCTGATTTCATAAAGCAAGACATGTGATATTATACATAACCAAGTAGTAGTGACAGTTTAAATGGTTTCAATGTTCCTAGTCTAATATTTTCAGAAGTAGAAAGGTAATTTTCAGAAAGATTTGTTGAAATTGCATCTTAGTATCTGGATGCCTGGCATGTCTGGTGTATTTAGACACCTTTTCAAGGTCTTTCTCTTTGTAGCTTTCTAGGTAGTCTAAGTGAAGGCAAAATCACCAAAACCTGGTCCTGAGTGTACACCCTAGACATGTCATGTACAAGGATGTCAGTCAATATACTTTGAAAGATTCATTTAGTTTGGTTTGTTTGGGATTTGTGGGGTAGTTTTGTTTTTGTGTTTGGTTTTTGTGTTTTGCTTTTTTTTTTACTTTACAAAATTAAATTTTAGAGTGAAAATCTGGGGTAACATTTTATATATATGGAGATGTATTCTGTTGGTTTTTTTTAAAGATGTATCTGTTTATGAACACAGAAGCAAAACTTTAAGCTCTTTCTTCTTCAAGGTCTCATTTTCAATATATTATGCTATTGAGAACCACCTGGTTCTTTTTTTTTTTCATTCAAAAAACGAATTTGGTAGGCTTTGCTGTCACTTTACCAACCATGAGGAATTAATTTCTTTCTGTTGTAGCAGAAATAAAAAATAAAGGAGTTGAGTTAGTTATTAGATGTGGCTTGGGGTTGTTCTTCTATCCTAACCCTATTTGGAAATTTTGCTCCTTACACTAAAGTAAAGGTGCAGCCTGTCAAACTGATTTGTTCAAAGCTACTGTGGAGCAATAAATCAATGGTTAACAAAGTTTAGCTTGCATTCCATTGCTTCCCCGTGACAAAAACTATTTTATACTTGATTTCTTTACTGTAATGTGCTTCTGGAGAACTTGTTTGCCTTGCCTTTTCCTTGCAATGGTTTTACCTGTAAATTTGGGCCCTATGATTATCCTTGATGAATATATGGATTTGCTGGCTCTGTAGTTACTGCTGATAAACTGTCATCACTTAAAGACAGGTGATGAAGGTAGGGCAAGACTGTTGGAAGTACATTGCATTGTCTCTTGAATGTGTCTCTGGTTCTCTGTGGCTAAAAATGGTTACTGGAGAGCCTTTTATAGCTCAAAACTTTGTTGATGGATGATAGCATGTTTTTACTAGGCTATTAGTCGAAGGGGATAGCAAATCTTTCCAGGTGACTTATACAAATATTGCTTCCATCGTCCCACAAATGATTCATAGGCAAGAATCATCATAAAACTGACAGGTGTTAGTTGGCACCTAGCATTCTGGCAGAATACAACTAGTAAATATTAAAAGTTGTAAAATGCATACATGAAAATTTTCAATTAACACTTTCTAAAGAGAAAAAGACTATATTCAATTCAACCCATAGTGAGTATCTAGAAGATAGACAGTCAAAAGTGAACTTAAGCCGTTCTGTTTAATATAAGTGAAATAAAACTATTTTGTAAGACAACAGTTTCAGAAAATCAGAATGGTTAAAGTTGAAAGTTGAAACTCACCTCTGTGGGTTATCAAGTCCTGCTCAAAATTTTTCCAAATGATAGGGAGTTCCCAAAGGTCATTGATAGTTAAAAAAGACTGATCTCTGTTCCAGGTTTGGAGAAGTGGCATTATGCCAGGCCTGTATTGCTGTGTTTTCAGGTGGCTACCCATGTTCCAAAGGACTACTTTTGTGCTACTGGGAAGAGTTTCCTTAAAGTTTTAGTCTATTGCAAAAATAAGGAAAGCATTGAGTATTTCATATGAATTCTTAACTTATCTCTTACTGCTACTCTCCCAATTTTAGCCTTGAAATTTACAGTACTATCCATGTTTAGTTGCCCATGGTTAAGAGTCATGCTTTTGTACGTGGTATTACTGTTAGTTTAAAATCTCAATCATTTAAGGGCTTTCACACTTAAACAAATGTTTTGGTTTATTGAAGATCTGGTGTTTATGGGCACGTAAGGATGTTTTTTCTTCAAGATCTTCAGTCAGTCAAGAACAGGGTGGATTTTATAAAACTGTAAGTATTCCCACATGATAATCCACTACTGCTCCAAAGCCAGAGCAGCTGTAACTCATCCATGTGTGGTGTTTCATCCAGACACTTTCTAGGCAGGAGTCTAGGAACATTTGGCGTGAGCAACTTGAAAAGAGTAAGCAAAGGTAAGTGCAGAGATGTGATTTTTTTTTCTGGTGTTCGTTACTAACACAGTAGTTTCCAGGGTCACTGAGTCTAATTTATAACTTTTCCTGCCATCAGGCAAATGTCATACAGGTCCTTTCAAAGGCTTATTATACTTCACATTAATTATCTGTTTTGTTGGAACAGGTATCTTGTTTGTGGAAGTAAAATATTGTTATTGACTCTCATCATGTTTGAATTGTTTAGCTCAACAGTTTTTGCTTTCATGTAAAGAGATGATTTTACACTTGTGGTGTGGCTTTGTTTTTGTTTGTTTTTTTTATTTTTTTCCTCAGGGATTGAATAGGTAGCTAGGTCACTTAACACCAATAAATTGTCAAAGAGATCGCCCTTTAGGACCCTTTGTAGGAATGTTTTTTGTGTGTGATTCTTCACCAGAGAGCACCAACTGAGATGAATCTTGGAGTACAGATTTCCCTGTGTCAATTGAAGCTTAAACGTAACTTTAGGGATGAGAGGAGTTGTGAATGTCAGGGCTCCTTGTAAATGACTCTGAGATGGTCAAAGAATCTGAGATGATCAGCTCAGCTGGACACCAGTTGGAAGACAGCCTTAACTCCTTTGGTTTCTAATGTCTGGAGGTGTGTGTTATTGAGAAATAAAGAAGTAACAGGATGTTAGCTGATCTGACAGACTTGAGATTCCAAAGTTTTCACCCAAGTGTTTGATTTGCTGTGCTGAAGTTCTCTTGGGTCGTGTCAGCTGCAAAGGCTGCCTCACAGCATTCATTACTTGAGTATTCAAGTGGAATTAATTATGTTTTCGTGATTTCTAAATTAGTTCAGCAAAATTGTCTGTAACTCTCACAAGGGAAATGCTTTTTAATATGTCAACAAAATTTTTATATGTTAGATAACATTTCTTTAGCTATCCCTTTCAGCTAGCTTCCATTAAGTGTTTCTTCTGTAACATGACACTGTTTTCATGTTTATAGTAATTTTTTGAGTCTTGGTAAATAAAACCCTTGATTCGGTGTTTTAAAATGCCTTTAACACTGTGAAAGCGTTGAATAGGGCTAGAAATTTGTCAGTGAATAAGATTTGTTACTGTTTTATATATAATTGGTCTTGCTCTACATGGCATTTCATCCTCAGAGAATTATTTTATTGCAAAACAAACTTTCTTCTGTGTGCTGTTTAACCTTTATCAATTCTATTGCAAGTACTAGGTTTGAGTATATCTGGAATATCCTAATGTGCTGTTACAAAGTTGAAAATTAATCAATGAAAGAGGTGTGTATGAAATAGAAAAAAACTTTAAAGTTTTCTTTTTATATTCTTATGAAAGAATAAAGTTTTATATCTGATGAGGTTAATATAACACATCTGGTGAAGTCAATATAACTTCACTGCTTCTTTTGGTTTGAATTTTGGTTGAGTTTTTGGGGATTTTTTGTTTGTTTTTGTTGAGTTTTTTCTGTAGTTTGTTTTTCATTGTTTTTGGAGGGGTTTTTTTGTGTTGTACTGTGGTTTATCACAGATGTGATAACTTGTGTCTGCACACAGCTCTCTAGTACATCTTCCCACCAAGCACTGAAATTCATCCATGTATAAGTTTGATTTCAGATAACCCAGCTAATAGAAACCCTACTATGCCTGAACAAAAAGATGTTGTATGTTGAATGCTTTATGGAAATTACAGTATCTGAGTTTTTCCTTTTAAAAACTTTTTTATATTTTCGTCTCCAATTCTTCTTTACCTCTCTCTAATTATATGTATTAGAGCCTAGCAGGAAAAAACTGTCAATGAAATACTACATTTCTGTTGTAACTAAACCTTTCTAAATGCTCACTTTTATCTGAGGCATTGCTTTCTACATATGATGTGGCAGGACTGCTGTCAAAACTGGGAGATTGTGCCTCCTTCATTACCATGACTGGTCAGAACTAGTCAAGTGGAGAAAGGGCAAGGAAGGTCCCCAAACTGTACTGAAAACACCATTCTTGTTGGTGGTGCTGATGGTGCATTGCTTACAAGAAAACAGCTTTTACAAAACCTGAGAAGAATTGTTTTCCTAAGGGTAGACTTTGGGTTACAGAGTTGTTTTCCCTCTCTCCTACATTTTGTACTTAATTGACTAGGTATGCTTTGGGAGTGCTTATTTTGATTAATGCCTCAAATGAGCTAATGATGATGATACTAAACTTTTGGATCCTGACAAGAGTTAAAAAATCAGGGAGGCCAGTCCTTAAGAAATACCTTTTGTATATTCTTGCAAGTGCAGGCTTAGCCTTTGTGAGGATTACAGAATGCACTGTTAGGGCTGTGAAACAATGTGGAGATTGAAGTATTTCTTAAGCATTAAACTTCAATAACTAAACACCTGTAGGAGTTTCTGCTGTAATAATTACTACTTTTTCTGTTGCATTCAAACACTCTTGACTATTTAAATTGGTCAAAATGTTTATTTCTGGAGTAATAGTAGATAAATAATGATTGTTATCTTCTGGATTTTAGAGCTGGGGTATAAAAAAGTATGTGTTATTTTCCAGTGCCTAAACCAAAACAGCTCCTATTTTTTAAAAAAAAAATTAATTTTTAAAAATTTTGTTCTTTTTATCATGTATCTAATTTTTGGCTTGTAGCCCTTTACAGGTTGACAAGTGTATAGGTAAAGAGTGATGTGATTGACAGAATCTAGTTAGATTTCCAAATATCCCTCTGCACAAACTTATAGAGAAACTAACCTGCCATTCTATGAGATACTTCCTTAGATACAGAATTGTCATGATGTTCACATGGGACCAGAGTGGATGCCAAAAATCAATGCAAACACAGAGGTTTGTAGGTAAAGCTATATTGGAATTGCAAGGACAGTATGTAATTATGAGGTCCTGTAGAAGGACTCACCAACTGTCAGTGATTGAGAAATAAAATGACAAGCAAATATTAGTGTTCATAATGAGATATAAAAAATGTGCCCTCCATAAAAATCTAAATTTCACACAGAAAATGATGGACTCAGTTGAAGCTTGCCATTGTCACATTGCAGCAAAATTGTGGGGTTCATATAAACATCAGCATAGTGTCCAGTGATGGTCAAAAAAAGGAAATGAAGTATTAAGAACAGTTAAAGAAGTTCAGTATAAATTAGGTAATGGTATTAAGCTGTTGAATAAATTATGACTCACCCATATTTTGATTACTGTGTGCCAGCTCTGCTCTCATTATCTTCAAAGAATATAGTGCTGTTAGAAAGAGCTTTAGAGAGAAGGATGAGCATAATCAAAGAAAAAGGAATGGCTTTTATATGAGATTGGC
Source organism: Polioptila caerulea (assembly GCA_013397295.1). Lineage (NCBI taxonomy): Eukaryota > Metazoa > Chordata > Aves > Passeriformes > Certhiidae > Polioptila > Polioptila caerulea. The sequence goes on from VYXF01009740.1 coordinate 503,503, forward strand.
TGAACAATCTGGGACTCTCAAATTTGAGACAAAATTACTTTTACATTTACATTTGGGATATATACTAGAGGTTTACAAAGTTGAGAATAATATAAAAGTCTGACTGGGATCAATTTGTTACTGATTTGGGTCATTAAAGGAAGTCTGGTATAAACTATACAAATGGAAATGTCTCTTCATGCTGTCAAAACCATGGATTTTTCCAAAAGACACTGTTTCACTGAAAGCTTGCATAGTTTTAAGGAGAATATGACCCAGTGCATGGACAAAAGATACATTAGGAATGGCTAAATATGTAGGAGTGCATCCGGTTCAAGGAGTTCTGGCACTGGATCTTCATTTGTAGCTGACTGTAGGTACTTCATAAACAAGGATATGCAATTTTTTTTGGAGAAGTCAATGACTATTTATGTATCATCTTGGAACTATGTAGAAAATTCTGGGATCAAGTCTGATTCCCTTGAGTAGCATTTGAATTACCTGAAATATTCAGCGCTTCCCATTCTCATTCATTGTGTCAGTTCTTGTACAAATGAGACAAGATAGTTGTCTACATAACCCTGCTCTGTGCCAGCCCAATTCATCCCCTGGAAACATTCCTCTCTCCTCTCCATTAAAGAAAGTGAGCATCTCTGAGAAGTGCAATATATGGGCATGCAATTAAATTGTAATAAGTGTAAGGAGATTTATGGTTGCACAGACAAATAATGTTTTCTGGCTAGAGTGGTAATCTGAATTATTTTTCAGCTAAAATAAAAGTGTTGAAACCACTCTTTCCAGGGCTGTAAACTGAACAGCAGTGCAGATATAGCACAGGATTCACTCACAAAGATTTGTGTCTGATTAGGATAAGCCTCCTCTGGTGAAAGCAATGGCTCAAGAGTGTTTTTTTCTCAAGTTGTTTGTATTTGAGCAAAAGAACTACCTCAGGTTCTTTTCTGACTTGTCAGCATTTTTAACTGTTGTTTTCACCTATGTGTGCAATTCCCTTTTTCCATTTCCCATTTTAAATGTGAACAGATGTTATCAAATTAAAGCCTAATAATAATTTTTTAAACTGAGATGCACTTTTTTCTATATTGTATCTATAGTTATAAATGTTTCATAGTTGTATTTGAACCAATTATGAATATAAAAGAAATTATAATATATATGAAAGCTCTCTAACATCTGTCGTTTTAGGCACTATATTTTTCTTTTGCTTACCTTGTAAACCTTGTCCCTCATAACTTTTCAGACTTCTTGCCTTTCCATGTTTCTCCATGTTTTCAGGGTTTTTTTTGTTGTTATTTTTCTTCTTCTTATGGATCTACATGTCTTTATCTTCCTATTTTCTGTGGTTTTCTCCTTTTCTGAAAACTTCCTACTCCTGCTGGGTGGAGATTGCTAGAATTAATCTGGCAGAGGTAAATAAAGGGAAGTAAATTAATTCCCAGCAGTATCCCAAGAAAGGTAGCTTTCTCTCCTCTGACTCCCAGTGTAAGAATGTACCAACACACAGGAGAAAGGCCCACTTATATAGGCAGAGCTTTCCTGAGAATTGGATCTAAGTCATTTCCAAGTGAATTCATAACAATCCATTTAGAGTGAGGTGCAAATTTAGTTCAGCTCTTAGCATTGGTGCTCAAATTTCATAATTAGACTTTAAGAAACAATGTGCTTTCAATGTTTGTGTATGTTATAAACTGTATTGGGTTGTAAAGAAGTGAGTCTGTCAGAAGGACTTTAAATACAATGTTTATTTCCTACTGAGTTGTCTTCCATATCTTGCTACCATTTAAATAAAAAAGATGATAATCCAATTATTAAAGAATTAAGGATATTTATATTGATATTCATTACTGGCTACAAGTGGCAGCTCTCTGAAAATGCCTGAAGAGTGGGTAGACATTATCAAACAGTGCTCAGGTCAGAAATGCCAGCGGACGAAGCGCACTGTGAAAGCAGGACTCCCAGACATTAAATTAATTTCCATCACACTGTTGTTGGCCGAGGCAGAAGGAAGAGGCTGAGAATGGTTTTTGTAACTAAATTCCATTTGAATGCAAATAAAATTAGAAGGAAAGGAAAATAAAAAAAAAGAAATTGGCTACAAGTGCAGTCTTAGCAAGAATGGAGAAACTGGAAGAAGAATTGTAGTCCAGTGCTATCAAAATATACATTCCCCACAGGCATCCTCTTTCTGCAGTCAAAGCACAGTTTCAGGAACTCTCTGAACCACCACCAAGCAATTCTTTGTTGTTAACTGCCCGTTTGGGGTGGGACGAGACACTGGATGTGAAGACAGTCTATTCTTTTCCTTCATGCATAGCAATTTCCTCATTGCCTTGCAAGAAGGAAGAATGAAGCTATTGACTACTGCATAAATCTCCTGCTACAGCTGTTCTTTTTGTTGCCACTGGGGGAGTGCCGCACTATTTCTGTGTTTTCCTGTGTAACTGCTGCAGAAGGTTACAGGAGAGGATATTGTGACTCCAAGGAAGAATACAAATTTTGTTAAAATTGGTTGATCACTTGTGTGCTGTGATGCCTAACCTTGTCTGGAAGTAATGGCATTTTTTTCAGAAATGCATCATGTTTGCACATTTAGCTGAGATAAAGCAGTATGCAGTTAAACATATTTTTTCTGGTGTGTTATGAGCAGCAAATCCAAAGCAAGCCATATATATGAATGGTATGGAACTGCACCACACTGAGTAATAAATATTCCATTCAGTTGTCAAACCTTGTAGGAACTTCAACTAAATGAAAAAGGCAATGTATCTTATATCTACACGCTTGCCACCGGGGGAATTCTGTAGAAATGAGTGTTGTAAACATTTTTTCTTTCATTTTGACAGGTAATATTTGAAGCTGAAGTCTCAGATGGAAGAAATGGCTACATTGCCATTGATGACATCCAGGTCCTGAGTTACCCTTGTGGTAAGTAATGATTAAGAACTGCATTTTTCTCTGTCTTTTCAGGACATATTAGATATTGCTGTGGACTGCTCAGTTTTCATCACTTGATCACTGATATTCTTTGTTCTTTCAATAGTATTTTTGTTGCAGCTTCCAGGAAGAAATGTGATTGCAATAGTAATTTACTTGGGTGAAATCTTTTTCCACCAGGAGTAAATGATACAGGGATTAAAAAATGGGCATCCTTCAGTGTCTTTTTAGTCATACGCAGTTGGTGTGCATAATCAAAATGAGTTTTAATGTTAATGCGTATACTCACTGATTAAAGAAATCTGAGTTGGCAGATGCTTGTAGGAGGTTTATCAGATTTATACCCATTTTCTTTTTTCTCTTTTTAATTTTTTTTCCTAAACAGACAAAATAGATTAAAAAAAAAAAAAAAAAGGCTTCTGGCTATTGAACTACTGAGGGATTGCATTTTTTTAATTTTTTTTTTTTTTTAATGGACAGACTTCAGGCATTTATGTTTGCCTTTCCCTGCTAATCATGGGGAATAATCACACACATGCAAACACAAGTTGTGAAATGTGAGTATTCTACTAATAAAAAATTGTGAGGAAGAAATTGCAATGATTATCATGGCTGATAATTTAACTGTTTTCTGAAATGACCAGGACATAAGAATATCCTGCTCCAACTTTGCAAAATGATGCCAAATAATAAAGTTACAATGGCAACCTCTCATCATCTTCTACATTAAACCTTTCAAAACTGTAGCTCTCAGGAGCTACCAAGCTTACAGGGATTTGAGTGAGTTACCTTTCCAATATTTTAGCCAGCCCAGCTATCTGATGTCTGTACTCAGCAAAGCTCTGCTTGGATTCAGTATCTGGCTTTTATACTTATTTTCTTCCTCTTCTTTGTGTTTTGTTTTGAAGTGCCAAAACAAAAGGCACTTGGGTGCAGTCATCCCAGCACATTATCAGTATGTTACAGTATTCAGACAAGCTCTTTTTGTTACTGATGTTTAAACCCTGTTTGTTCCAACCTAATGTTTTTTCCTGTGTGTCATGTTTTTTTAGTAAGCAGAAAGAAAGAACCGTTCAGCTACTGTTTTCTTTAGTTGTTCTTGAGAAAAGGGTGGGTGAACTGTGTAATGTGCCCATTCCTCAAATGTTTCTGTTGGCTTTTGTAGGTCTAGTACATTCTTCAGGTGGTTGTGCCACTGAGATTTCTCACAACCTTTCTCAGTATGGGAAAAAGATTTGTCAGCTCCTGAAATACTATATTCAATGTCACAAATTATTTTGTTTTCCAAAACAAGAGCTCTGAGTTGCGTTTCAAGTAATGTGAGTGGTATCTATTTGCTTGAGCAGTGTACTGCTAATGGATTTTTCTCTGTATGAAGAATTTCATACAGTCTTTGAGATAATTATTTTCAATTCTTGAGATCTTTTGGCATCTGATTTCATTCATTTGGCTTCTGTTTTAAAGAGACTTTATTACAACACATGTATAACAAAAGTTAGTAGAATCACCAGGGGAGAAGGGAAGGGACTGAAAGCACTCCTCAAACACAGACGAGACAAATAATTTTCTCTTTTATGCTTCTTTTTTAGACAAAGATTGTTAAAACATAGAGGTTGAGGGAGATAATAATGTTTTTAGCACCTTTATTTTATTGTAATGACTTTTATTTGTAATTTTTGTTTCCCTCCTCTACAGATAAGTCTCCACATTTTTTGAGGCTCGGGGATGTAGAGGTCAATGCAGGGCAGAATGCTACATTTCAGTGCATTGCTACAGGGAGAGATGCAGTGAATAACAAGTTATGGCTCCAGGTAAGGCTAACTCATGCAAGCCTATTTGGCTAGAGGACAAGCTACTTTCTGGAGATGAAATGTTTAAAATTCAAAGTCTTTTATTCTTCTGCATGAAAATATGTAGTTCAAATGGAACTTTATGTCTGTTCAATGGAGAAAATTATCATCAGTTTTGCAATGTTGTAAGGCTTGGATTAAAAATAAGAACTGGTGTGGGCACAGGGATAAGGGTGATCCTTAAAAGCATTATATGCCTTCTCTCATTGTAAATCAACTCCTCTGCATCCAAATTTATTATTATTAAATGCAGTTAATTGATATTTGGGATCTAATAATACACAGATGTAACAGCTGTCATGAATTTTGAGGATTTTTTAATCACGTAAATTATCTGTCCAAGGGCTGGAGGGACGTGGCTGCACTTCTGTGTGCATATCAGTTTTACTCAGTAGCATATTAATTGGAACAGTCTAAAAGGATTGTTACATGTCCTTTTTCTCTGTCTCCATTATAGGAAGAACTTTAACTTTTACTTGTGTATAATTGTAAATAGTATGTATATCAGAATTTAAGAGATGACTATAACCAGTGTATAACCATTCTTACTATGAAATAAAGAAAAAAAAAAGAAATTAACACCATCATTCCTCCAAAATAGCCAGTCTCCTCTGTATTACGGCAAAGGGGTACTTAGATTTAAGACCACTCTTTGAGAAGAATGATGACAAGGTTTCCAGTTGCTAATAAAGAAATTAAATTTTACCAATTTAAAGGGATTTAAAAAATCACTTTAGTGGTCATGTACAACTTATGTGCATTCTTCAGTTTATATGTAAACCTTAAGCACCAATGTTGCTTCAGAATGTTTCCTAAATATGTCCTCTAAAATTTTATTTTTTTATAATGTGTATTTTTGTTTATTTTCAGAACTAAAACAATGTAATTTTTGGGAAACATACTTTTAAATTATCTATAGACAGAACTTTAAAATATGTATTTTTGGTCAACTGTGTTTTGACGTGAACTATAATCAGTTATTTCAGTCTGATTTCTGTTTTAATAGTGGAGCTGATGAACCTTGGCTAACTGTTGCATATAAGCATGTGATAAGCTTGAAATTTTAAAGAGATTTTTAAAAAAGATTATTAAGATGATATGCAAAATGCATTATTAGACAAATATGCTGCAACATTAAAAAGGAACAAAAGCAGTAACTGTGTTGTATTTAGTGAAAAGGTATCACAGGAGTAGGAATGATTTGTACTCCGTGTCTTTGAGCAGTAATTTGTTTAAATTGAATAAACATGTAATGCATTCATTCAGAAAAAGCAGCTTGATTTCAGACACTTGCCAAAGAGAGCACACAAAACACAAAAAATGAAACTGGCCTGGGTTTTGCTTTATCCAAGGCAAGACAATAGCACAAGGAGTATTCCAGCGAACCTGTGAAGCGCTGCTTTCATTTGATTGTGGGTCAGAAAGACTCAGTAGAGACAGCCAGCTGGAAATCTTCCCTATCACTCACTCCTTGGAGTCAGATAACTCTGACAGATTATCCTTTCTAACTTTCGCTCCCCAGAGAAGCCCAGCTAGCAGCCAGATCAACTCAGAAAACATATGTTTTGTCCCTCCATATGCTTCATGGGTAGTTTATTTTTTTGTGTGTGTGTATGTGGATCACAGATGTGATAATTTCTCACAGTGTGATAGATGAAGTACTTTAGAGGTTATAACTCTGCTTGCCTGGGCTTGTGAAGTGGCCTGATACTCTTGAAGATACCTTGATACTTGAGCTTCTGTCCTCTTTTTTGTTCTCCTGTAAACAGTACTGAATTTTCACCAATTTAATGATGAATTTTTTTACACTCATCGTTCCACCTTGCAGTCCTACTTGCCCAATATAAGTGTGAATCAGCAACCTTCCCCATATGGATAATTTTCCTTAGATTGCTCTCACAGTTACTATTGTGGTACATAGCTAATAGCGAATTTAGTCCTTATCTTTAAAAACTGGCGTGGATATGTATGGGCCTCATGAAACCCTGGAGTGTAACTTGGAAAATGTTTGCTTTAACCAAACCCAAGACTCATAAAGCCCAAATAGCCTGAAAGGAAGAACTGGCAGATCAAATCAAATGCCTAAGTAATTGTTTTTGAGAGCTTTCAGCTGAAACATTCCAGGAATGTATTTTTCTCATAACAAGAAAAGCCATTTTAAAAAAAAAGACAAAGTGAAAAATGAAAAACAAGTGGACGATGGAGGGGTAGAAGACACTTGCCAAGCACATAGTTTTAGAGAAAATAGCTTTTGATTATGTCCTTATTGAAAGAGAAAAACTACTTCCTTGAGGAGACCAAAAAAACAGCCAAGAATTTGCTATTAAAACACATTCTTTGATAAGGAAAAGTTTGAGGGGCAATCTGGGACACTGGGCTTTTTTGTGTCTGAGGAGATCTAAGATTTCATTTGTTTGCATTGAAGTAGTACACACGTGCAGGCAGATATTTTGTTGAGGACTCTACCAGTATTCTCTAGCTCTTGCAATCTTCTGTTTTGAGAAGTATTAAAGTAAATTCAGTAGCACATAGAGGAAAATAGCAGCCACGCTGCTCTGTGGTCAAAGTCCTTCAGTCCCATGGCTGCTTCAGCCGGGGTTGGTTTGAGCTGCTGCAGTCTCAGCTTTACCCTCTTGATCCCTCTCTTCATTGATCTGGAGCTTTTGCAGCTCTCCAGTAAGTCAGTTCAGGAAAGTGATCTGATTGAAAAAGATTTTGATTCTGATTGGATTTTCTTTTGTTGTGGGGATGGAGGTTGGGGAGGACTGTTTGTGGGCTTTGTTGTTTGGGTTTTGTTGATTTGTTCTTGGTTTTTTCTGTTTTTGTGGTTTTGTTTTTTTTTTTCTTCTGATTTGTTTGCTTGGTCTTTTGTTTTTTGGGTTTTTTATATGTGTCTTTTCCTCAGCTTGATTCATGTCTAAATTACGCATATAAATAATACCAGCAGGTGGAAAAAGATCGGGATTTGATTAGAAGCAGAGAAGACGGAAAGACTGTAACCATGTGATATAAAAATGGGGATTATGGTAGCGTGTCTCCTTGTAGACTTATGTAAACTTCAATTCTGTTTCAGTTATTGGGCCCTGATCATATACTAGATGTTCTATCCGCAAATACACTTCCATGCTTATATTTTTCCTAGTGTATATATAATTAAGTGCACATAGCTTTATGTGCCTAAAAATAAAAACAGACAAAAATAGGCACAGCATTTTAATACACTGTTTCCTGTGTGTTTACTGCTGTAATGACAGTATTTTCATCAATACCATTTTCTATAAATGTATGTCTGCAAACATTTAACACAAATAGGGATTAACACTGAATTGAACTTCTCCTGACTTTCATTGCTGCAGATTATGCTCTTGTTTGTTTGTTTTTGGGTTGTATCTGGTATCTTGTCCCCTTTGATATTCCTTTTCTGCCACCACTGTATTTTGCAGCCTCAGTGGACTAAGGTTTGGGACAGTCAAAGATCCGTCATTGAAAGATAAGCAGTAAAGATAACAGAAGTTTTCAAAAGTTGATGCTGCATTAATACAGAACAAATATTTGCATAGATGGAGAGATTTAACTGGTTGAACAAGATGATCTGGAACACACCTTTGTGACTGTGTGAACAGTAGGTGTGGGAGCAGGTCAGAAATGCAGCTCAGATTCTTTTGTTCTTCACCTTTTCAACCTGATCTGGTATCAAATCTTTTACAGTTATGAGCTAAGGGATTCTCTTTATGACCTGCAATTCTTAGCAAATTCTGAAAGGTTTTCAAAGTCCTTAGTTTTTGTTTAAGCATTAAACAATATTGGTGTTGTTTCTGAAATACATTCAGTCATTCAGCATGCTAGGTATCTTTTTACTTGTCATTCCCTTCAGAATGTAAGGGGTGGGGGGGGGTGGCACCTTTCTTTCTCAGTATTTTCCAACTTCTCTTAAAATTTCCACTGTAATATGCCACATGCCAACAGTTGCAGTTTTGTCTTATTGCCCACACTCTAACAGTTGGGTTGTGTGACAGGAGTCCCTAAACCCAAGGTGGTAACCTAGGTTTTCCACCTGTTATGATTTTATATTTTCTGATTTGTAAGCTTTAGGGATTAGCAGGATTTCTTGCTGAAAAATGCTTTCCTGTAGGAGGGGAACATAAGTGTGTGCATAGATTTAAAGAAATGAATATAGTGTGTATAGATAGATATAATAATTAATCGGCTTACTGCTGATTTTCTTTCTTCCTAAAACCTATGAATTTTCTTTCTTTGAAAAGATGCTTAAAGAATAAGGTATTTTTTTAATTAACATTTGATGCACCTTGCTGCTTCGTGCACATTGATTTGCTAAATTAGTGTAAGAAGGGCCCCTGTTTTATTCTGTTCATTTCCCTGTGAAATGTCATGCATTCCACTGGAGTTGTGTCAGTAAATAAGCTTGCAAACAAGTTGCTTCTGCATGGTAATGCTATGCTCAGAATGGATGTGTGTTATGTATTAAATTTTTACAAGAATAGTGCACACAGGGCATTCTAAACATGAAAATGCAAAAGTGGGATGGGGGCTCTGTTTGCTTATTTCATTTGATGATTTTTGTTTGAAGAAAGCTCCATTTCTTTGCTAAGATAGTAGAGAAATAGAATTGTCTGGCTTGATTAAATAGCATTTGGGTACACCAAGACTCCAGAAAGCAGCGTATGTACTGTCCAGCATTTGTTTTACCAATCTAATTGGGATATCAGAGCAATAGGGTTTTTTGCATAATCAGGCTGTGTTTAACAGCTTCCTGAGCTGGGAACAATTGTGGCTCCCAGAAGCCCAATACGATTTTCAGCGTCTTATCGATGTCCGGTTTAGCTGGACACTCGTACAGTGCAGCGTAGAGAGCTTTTTGCTAGAACATCTGTTAAACCATATGTCTTGGCACCTGGTTCAGATGGCGATAACTGCGGCACTAATGAGTCCATCCATCATTGCTGAGCTTTGCATTAACATAGCATTGGATTAGGGAAAGCGGCTTGTTCTGGCTTTGCAGTCAGATGTGTTTCGCCACGGTCTGCGGTGATACCATTTGCCTTGGCGGCTCTGAAATTCAAAGGGGTACCGGCTGCATGCATTTAAAGGTTTAATATGCGCCTTGTAATCCTGGGCAGATTTGCCATCTGAGCGGTGGCGAGCGGGCCAATCCGTCAGCAATAGCTGTGGGTGCTGGCTAACCGCCCTCCACTTGGGCTGCCAAGGCTGGCACGGCAGCCCCGCGCTCGCCCGTGGAGAGACTCGTCAGCGTTAATACGGTCTGATGCAGCCTTTCTCTCTGCCAGAGGAAAGTGTCTTTCCTCGTGGAATAACAGATAATTAAAGCAATTGCCTGAGAGTAATAATTGAAAAAGTGAAATTAAACAGCATTATGGAAAATAAAATGCAAATTGCTGTAAAAACAATGGAGTCGGGCTGACCTCCCAGCGGTACCAACTGTTACTGGAGGATGAGCGAGCGTCTGTTCAGGCTCAAACAATTGGCTGCATCCTGCTCCCTTTGTAGAGGGAACTGCCATAATCCTCAGTGCCCTGTTCACCAGCATCTTGGGTTTTGGTTCTGATTGCCACACAGAATGAGATGTGATATTTAGCATTCATTTTCCTTGCTGGGTACAGCATATATGCGCTCTTTAACAAGTCTTTGGACTGGGCACGTGCAGATGGCATCCTGTGATGATGCATTGTGCATCACCAATGTAGTATTCCAGGAATTTAGATTAGAAAGGCTATATAAGAATTCATGCCTCTGGCAAAGGGTTGAGGGATAAAACATTGACTATTTTGTTTTGCTTTCTGGAACGGCTATTTCCTCTCAAAGGAGAGAAGTTATGCAACAGGAGTCCTTTCCTCCTGCTGTTCCCAGGTGAAGACATAGATTGGTATTCAGCAGGAGGGTTGGAGTGTGGGCTGTGGGCCCTTGGGGTAAACCATTTAGCCAACCCAAGAGCGAGTGCTGGGAGGCTCACTTTTGGTCTTGGAAAAAAATGCATTTCTAATAGAGTCATGTCCAATTTGACTTTGTTTTATGTTGTTTGCATGTTGCTTTCTATGAGTTTTCTAAAATAACTTTGCTTTTTGAGATACCTTTGCATTTTGATTCAGTTAATTAACTGGTTAAGATACCTTTTCTTTAGTTTGATGATAAAACATTTGCTGTTGCAGTGCACCTGCCTATTCACCATGTTCATCACATTTTAGTTGGTTTGCACAAATTTTATGATCCCTGAAAGCTAAGAAGAGCTGAATACACTCTGAATGTTAGAAAAGGTTTGTTGTTTTGCTTTTTTATTCAGTGCTGCCAAGAGAGAGTTCAGAGAAGATGCCTTGCTAGCATTTGCAGGGTTTCAGCCATGGAGCTGTGATGGAGAGTTTTGATCCCCTTTTTGGTTTTGGTCAACTGTCAAGTTCGATGCTTTTTGGTTTTGAACTGAAATAAGTCAGTCAGGCCTGCTTGCCCTAAGGAGGAGTAGGAGCTATGATGTTGTGTGGAGGCTGCAGCAAGGGAGAAGGCCTATGGCTCTGGTTTCTCTCTTCTCCCTGGATTGCAGTGGGTGAGCCTCTGGGAAGACAGAAGACTTTTTTGGATTATCAGCATCATCTGCCTAAAGCAAGTACTAATTTGCACAGCAAACTCAGCTCTTTGTGCCAAAGTAAAATCTCACTCAAGTCTACATCATCTTACCTTTATCTTGAATACTGACAGTGGCTAAGCAGGATATAGGTTCTTTTGTTGTTGTTGTTGTGCTTGAGGCTTGCATAGAAACTTCACTTTCCTCGTTTGTTTCATATTAGTTGCTTTTACTTACAGAAAAGATGTTTTTGAAAGGAAGACACAGTATAGGGAGGCATAGAGAACTCTTTTGCAATGACTTGTCTATTCTACCTAACTTTCACCTCATCATATTTATGGTCTGTAATAGACATTCTGGTTTTCCAAACCTTTTTTTCAAAGTTGTATGAAAATATTCCTTGAAGTGATCTACTAGGCTCCTTGTAAATAGCTTGACTTGTAGTTTATTCTGTATCACACACTCCTGACTCAGACATGGTTATAAAGAATATTTAACACATGAAAATTACAGTATTCATAACTTGTTTGTTTCACAAAGGTTGTTTTTTTTCTCTGTTTTTTCCCCTTCTCTTCACCTTTGATGCTATCTATGTCATTTAACCCTGAGTGAACCATTCTTCCTCTCTCCTAACTCAATTTATTTTTTTTTAATATAAATATGGCAGTTTCCCCTAGACGCCCGGTCATCCTAGGTTTCAGCAACATGAAATACTCTAATCCTCCAGGTCTTAATTTAATTCTGCCCCAGTTAGCTAAGTCCTCTCGTCTGCATAGCTACCAGTCATTTAGTTAACACAGCAGCCTTTGGAGTTGCCCTCCCTGTGGGCCTTCCCCGGGGTCCTCTGGTGGCTGGAGCATCTGGTGCTGGGGACTTTGCTGCTGATTGTGACCTCAATGGTGGCTCCTTCCCCTCCTGCCGTTTTGTACTTTACAGGTAGAATAGCTGCATTGGAAGTTTTGTCCTGTGTGTAGTCCTAGTAGCCACTCCTCAGTCAGCCAGTGACTAAAGCACCCATGTAAATGAGACACCTGAAATAAAGATGATGTTTACAAAAAGATAGAGTTATAAATTCCTTGGCCATTCTGTCCTGTGACTCTTGTCTACCACCTGCATGCACGTTGTCTTCTCCTCAGTGGTGTGATGTGTGGTAGGTAGCCTAATACCCCAGGTCCTAGTTTCCTCAAATAGCTGTAGGACTTAAGTACAGAATAATCAGAGCAGCTGGTAGGCTTGGATGCTTTTAGAAGAGGGTAAAATTTTCTGCTGAGAAATTTTTGAGGGGCTGTCTTGTGGTGTGTTTGCCCTCAGTGGTGGGCTTTTGTGCAACTTTTTTCCTTCATTGTCTTCTAACTAAGCAGGTTTTTTTTTATTTTGTGCTGTAGGATAAATACTGTGGTTCAGTGTGCACTGCTCAAGGTGATATAGACCTTAAATCACTATGTCTGGAATCAATACTTCTGTGAATGATGCGGTTTTGGTTGCTTGTTTTTGTTTTTTGTTTTTTTTTTTTTTTAATCAGGAACACTGCATTCAAGAGCCAAAGCTTTTTGAAAAGTTCCTTTATTATTATTAAAAAAAAACTTTTTGTTTGTATGTTCAACATGTGTTTGATTAGGCCCAAACACTGAGGCTTTAAAATACTCAGAGAAAGTGAGTGTTGCTTTTATTTTGTGGTGACATGGCCGGGGACATGGTAGTTTGAATTTTGCTCGTTTGCCTCCGGTGGCTTTTATTATTATAAAATAAATTAGAAGTGCCACCTCCAAAGGGCCAGATGGCTCTCAATTAGATCATTTCATCAGGACCCTTGATTTCTTCAGTAGGAGGGTCAGTGCAGTGTGGTAGAAATTTGAGCTACTTCAAAGGGGACAAGTTTGAGTAACAGCAGTGCGTGATACCAAGACTTTTAAAGTAATCGTGGATTTTTCTGTTTGCTATGCACATAGGAAAACAGAAAGTTAAAACAATCCTACTAAATTCCTACTTTAAAAAATGTTTAATGCTACCCCTTAATAGTCAATCAAACAAAGGAAATTGCAGTTCACCTTCTTTTATTCTAAGAAGATAGGACTATTTAGGCATTTTATTTTAGCTATATTTCTAATTCATGATCTGCTTGAAAAAACAAAAATTTCTTAGTGTAAATTTTGTGCTTATAAATAAAAATGGAAAAATAATCTCACTTCGTTCAGCAATTAAATCTTTTTTGGGGGAAAAATAATTTTTTTTTTAATTTCCCACAATTAATGTATGTCATACTTTATTACATTCCTAGTATGTTAATAAATTTCAAAATGCCAAGAATATGTTGAGACATGTGTGTAAAAGAAGAAAATAGAACAATAGCAACAACAACAATAATAATAACAACAACAATAATTTAGAAATGTTTTTTATTTGTCTCCATTTGGAAATTGTGTCTTAAATGCTCTACAAGAATATGTATGTTTAGAAAAGTGACAGGTGCATATAAAGTAAAATTTAAACACTATTGTTATTTGTGTTTTTTACTGTTTTTTACTCTCCTTACTTTTTTTTTTTTTTCTTCCAATATTTATTTATTTACTTATTTTTTTAAAACACGATCTGGCAGAGATTGCGCACTATTGCTGGCATTCAAACTATCCACAGTCAACCCTCTTTCTTTTTTTCCCCCCATCAGAAAGAGACATTTCTCCCTTTACATAACGAGCAAACCCAGGAATGTTTCGGAACATGTTGTTTACAAATGCCCCTTTTCCTCAAGGCAGCACAGGTTTAAAGCCCTGGGCTACTGGGGGCATCTTTCCAGCCCTTGTGCCGCTGGCGAAGTTCTGATTGCAGCTTTGGGGACTGGGCTGCTCAAGACAAACTGTGGGCTTGTGCCCTGCTTGCCACGTGTAATTTGCCCTCTCCTCCGCTCCCAGTGGCCATGCAGTAAATCCCATCGCAAGCTGATCCGTGTGATGAGGATAATATATGGGCAGGGGGGGTGTATTCAGGAAGGCTTTTCGTGTTCCAGGTTGTTTGTTTGTTGTGAGCACGGGGGGGAAGGTGAGGAGGCAGCGAGTGCAGGGCAGCTGATAGGGCACTGCTGCCAGAGTAACGCGGGTGTCACTGCAGCCAAAGTGTTGACACCTGCTGATCTCTGGAAGCATCCTGGCATCCAGCCGAGAGCCTGAGGAGGCAACCCGAGTTGAGGGTAATTATTAGCAGTAGAGCAGACTTATTTTAAGGTGTTTACAGTAAGAAAAGGATGGGGATGTGTAAGGTTGAACTGTCCAGGCTTATAAAAATCACCGGTGCGAAAAACGGGTTCTGGAAAATTGAGAGGGAACATCGCTGCGGACAGGTGTCTCATTGCTATTTAAACTAAAAAAAGCAAAACTCAACACTTTTCAACCTGAAAAGCTGAGGGAGAAAGGCTGATAAGTTTTAAATTTGTATAAGATATGCATTTAAATTCTACCAATTAAATAAGATGTTGGAGTTTAGATTCTTTTGGTGCCACTCAGGTTCTAAAAGATCCACTAAAATTGCATTTCATATTTATTAAATGCTTGGTTTCTTTCATGAGCAAAAAAGAAGTATTTAAGATGAATTGTTAATTTGCCTTAGATTGTTTTTAAACTGTTTATGCTTTGCTGTTGACTTTATTTAAAATATAGATGATCTAATTTCACTGCCTGAAAAAAGTTTAATAAAATCATGTTCCTATCAAATTAAAAATAACCTTGAAGTCAGAGTGATTTATGTAAGATTGTAATTTTAAATGCCTGAAATGCCCGAATTAAAGAGGTTTTTTCATAGGCTAATATTTCTTTTAATCAAGTGTTTATAGAGAGTAGTTCTTTGTGAAGCCCAAAGTTATTTTCACAAAAGGGGAGAACTGCCTGGTGGTGACCTCTCTGAAAAGAGCAATTCAGGGTTATCAAATCAGACAGCCAGAGACTGGAGCAACCGAGGATTGCACAGGGTACAGCCATTACCCATTAGTATAACTCCACATTAATTTTAAATTGAATTTTTAAAACTTAATTGAGCAGCGTTTTCAAGCTCTGTTCAGTGTGAGCAGGACATAAATTGAAACAGTATGTACCAGGAACCCTTAATAAGCAGAGAGCACTGCTGCCTTTCTTCCCTCTCCTTTAAAATCAGTAGCAATGCTCTGACGTTAAAAAGAAGAATTTAATTAAGAGATCGTGACAGTGCATCTGAACTCTGACTGGCTAATGGGTTACCAGTGTAAGGGATATGTGCTGAAATGAATGCAGGTTTTTTTCTTTAACATCCGTTTTTAGATGAGAACTCTCTTCTGTTTGAACTTTTCATCATTTTAATGATGGAGAAATATTCTAATGGATAATCTGTACATGAAGAAAGACTGAAAATGTAGTTGTGCAGTTGGATTCCCAAGAAACAAATTCTAGTACAAAGAAATTAGAGCAACTGCTCCAAGCCTTGTAAGATAATATGGTAGGAAATCACTGATATAAATAAAAAAGAAAATATGAGGTGTTGTTCTAAAACTGTAAAACTTGTCAAATTTTATTTTAATTAATTTCTCTGAAAGTGCATTAATATTTCATTTTGAGTAGAAGCCCAATTCACTTTGTTTCTCAACTTGCAACATGCAGATGAGCTTAAGTAAGCAAGTTCTGATCTTCGGAGTGTAAATGATTTTATATAGTGTAGTTTGGATGTGCTTCTCTGCTGCAGAATAAGTGTTTGGCATTCCAATTTAAAGCACTGGCTGACTGAAAAGGAGTAGTTTATTTTAGAAAACTCCCTAATATGTATTTTCCCTTCATAGCAGAACAAGAATGACTGCATTACATGATTTACTTGTCAAGTCTGCTATCACATAAGGTTTAAAGATACACCTTTGGTTTTTTACTGTCTGCTTGGTATTTTTGACATTCATATGGCAAGTTTGTGATTAGTGGGAGAGTTTGGCTTCCTTCTGCTGGGTGGCTTCGATATGGCAAGGCCATCAAGGCATGGGGCAAGCTTGGGAGGATGAAAATACCATGAGGTTTGTTTATTTAGGTTGCTTCAGGCACTAGATCCAAGGTTTATATTAAGTTATCATTTCTGACAGCCCAAATCATTGGTTGATACTGGAGAGGTGGTAGGGGTGAGGAGGGTAGGAGGATGGGGAGTGCAAGGCTTGAAAGTCTTGCTTTCAAATTTAATATTTTCTATCAAAAGACACCAGCTAGCTGGAGGGAAAGGTGCACTACCCACAAGATAATTTTACTATTGTTTAAGCATCACCGAAATAAAGCCTTTAACATCATCCCTCATTTGCTTGATATTGATATTTAATAATTTCATTGATTCCTGAAATTCACTAAGGCCTTTCATGTGTAGGAGTATTTGCAGGCATCAGAAAACTTCCTTAATTTTTCTAAATCAGAGTCAGATACCCACAGAGCTGAGGGTGGAGCCTGTGTCTGTCACAGGGTGACTTGGCTGCACCACCAGTTGGTCCAGGTGTCGTAGAGGCCAATATCCATTGCTTTTGCCCTGGGAACACCCTCTCAGAGACCACCCCTGTGATAACCAGGGTTGTAGCTGTTATGAGATTATGATATTTTTCGGGAGAAGTGCTGCTGTGGGTCACTCACAAGGACACACTGGACACACGTTCTCAAGAGAAGGTTGAAAAGGAATTTTATTTATCTGACTCCATATTATATAGTATTTCTACATGGGCCAGGGATTGGAGGAGAAGATGGACACTTCTCCCATCCCATTGGTCAAGGTAATTGTTCATCAGTTGTTTTCCACTCCCAAGGGAGAGGAATTTCCAACAACTTTGTCTTAACATAAACATGCTTCTAATTATAGCATCTAGGTGTGAGAAGTGAACTAGGAACTACCAAACATTGAGTTAGAAAGTGCATCAGGAAAGCTTGGAAGAATCAGGGAGACAGGAGAAGCAATAAGAGTACCTTTTGGAAGTGTCTTGTGTGCCATTTTGTTCTGGAAATCTGGTTTTGCTCTTGGTATCTGGTGGCTCTTTCTGGCCCAGCCCTGCAGACAGAGCTCACACCTGAGGAAATGGCAGAGAGGGTCACTGGATGAGGGAAACTGGATGGTGTCTTCCTGCAGTGAGAAAATCACACCAATAAACCTGCAGTTGGTAAAAATAATGGCAAGGTCTTTGTACTGGAATATGAGTGACTGAAATCTGCCTGCTTGGTATAAATAGAATTAATCTGTTTAAATATGTTAATAATTAGAGTGAATACTTGTTTCAGTGGTGATGGACCCCTGGTTAATCTACCACAAAACTATTTTAAGTGACTAAGCCATGCTAGGACAACAAAGAGCAGATGTAAAACGAAGGGTCTGAGTGTTACAAAGTACTCCTGCCTGTGACAGAAGGCTGGCTGATATGCAACATTAAATCATCTCCTTTTTCTGCCCTTGGTGTTTTGCCACAGGCTTTCAAGTTATTAAATTCTGTGGCTCAGCAGTAATGCTTTTGTGTTAGAAAGCTTGGAGTTTAAAACTTCAATGAAGTTTCTCATTCCAGGGGTTGATTAGAGCTAAAAACGTCCACAGAGGTCACGCTTTGCTCTGTGTTGAGCAGAATGGGGGTTACAAGCAAATGCTTCCATCTTTCCAGGGACTGAGCAGTGCTGAGTGCTCAGAAACTGTATCCTGGTCAGGAGATAACATGCACTTGATCCATGGGAGACAGCATTTTGACATTGTTTGTTCTCTTTGTGCATGTTTCTGGGTGTTTTTTAATGCTGACTTTTGGTGGAGGGTCTGTTTTTCAACTGAAATAAAAATTGAGCATTTAATGTGAATGGTAATAAGGAAAAAGGATTCCACAAGAGCTCAAACTGTTTCTATCTCACTGACCTGTCACCTGGCCCCGCAGCTCCAGACAGATTAAATTTTTCAGTGATTTGTGGTAGCTATGCTTTTTTTAAGAACTCTTTAAGCTCCTTCCTTTAAATGAGATCTGAGTTATTCCTCTTTTAGTGCCTTCCTGCCCTCTACTTTTTATTTCAGCTAGCTTTAGATGGATAGGTGGTGCTTAGTATAACAAAGTTAAAATTTTAGAAGGTATTGAACTTGGACAGATAAAATGTAGCATTAAAGAGGAAACATTGGTTGGCTGGTGAAAAAGAACTGTTGCAGATCTTTGAAATCCTCCAACGCCAGGTTTGTTTAAATATATCTTACAATACACTCAGTGTAGGTGTTGAAAATCTGCTTAAAGTTGAATGAATTTTCTTAGGAGTACAGCCACTACTGCTGGGCTCTCCTAGGATGATTCCAGCTATAAGGCAGTTTTAGTCGGGTATGTCACCGTCGTGTTTTGTGCAGTGTAAAATCCTAATGGTACTTTTCACTGCCAAACTTGATTTTTAAATGCTGTTGAGTACTGATTGTTTCTTGATGGGACCTCAGAACTGAGCTCTTCTACCATGGAAATGCATGGTAGCATGGTCTGAGTGCATTTGGGTTGTGGTTTTGGTTTTTGTGTCTCCTTTGTGTGATAATGATAAATGTCTTTTATAACTTTTGAGTTAACGCTGCGTTGGTTTCTCTTACTTTCAGAGAAGAAATGGGGAAGATATTCCGGTTGCTCAGACTAAAAATATCAATCACAGAAGATTTGCAGCTACCTTTAAGTTGCAAGAGGTGACAAAAACCGACCAGGATTTATACCGCTGTGTAACTCAGTCAGAGAGAGGTTCTGGAGTCTCAAACTTTGCTCAACTTATTGTTCGAGGTAAAGTTTTATTTACTTTCATTTTATCAAGTTAAATGCTTTTAATGCCAGTGCTTTTTGCTTACACTTTTTTTTTTTAGCCTACACATGCCTTGATCTGAAATGATCATACCAAGATAGCCCTGTGAAACTGTCATAAGATGAAAGACTGATTTGCAAAACTTCTTACAATTGCTTTCCATGGAATGCACACGTGTAAAATCCTGATCGCACAGGATCGCACAGGTGTGTGGAATTTGCCTAAATGCTTTTATGGGACCTCTATTTGCTGAATTTAAGATGCAAATCGGATTCCACCTATACATATTTACCATTCCCTTTTAAAATCTGTTGCCTTGAGCACACTGGTAGTAGAGCAAATAATACATTGTTCTGTTACCTGGAAGAAAGGTAGATAAAAAGAGTTGTAAACTTTCACCTACCCAAGGACAGGGAGCATTGTGGACATGTTCTGTGATGATTTCCAATACAGAAGTAAAAGGAAAGAAAAGAAAACTTGCTTTTCACTCTTGAAATACTTATTTGGTTGAAATTAATTCAAAAGCCTGCTGGTGTTCAACCATAGCTTGTTTGTGGTGTGATCGATTTTTGCATTTTACGCTCTGGAAACATGTAGTCTTAATGGGAAAAGCATATGGTTAAACATAGGAGTTCAGTTTTCATTTCCAAAATTGTGTGCTCTATGGCCTGGAATAAGCTATTGAACCACTTCTTACCTAAGTTTTCTTACCTCCAAAACTGCCTGTTTCTTTCTTAGTTGTGATGAGGTTTGCAGTTTTTTAACTATGAAAAAGAAGCGATGTATAAATCCTGTTTGTGGGGTTGCTGCCTGGTGGAGGGGCAGTTTTGGCCAGGTAGGTGCAGGAGTCTGTCTGACACACAGTGGGCTCTTGCTCAGTTCGTTGGTGAAGCAACAACCTGTTTGCTCAGTTTGGCTTCTTGTAGTCAGACACTGCATCTGGAATGAGTACAGGGCAAGCAAGTTTGTCCTCAGCTTGTAGAAATAAAAGCAGTGTAGGAAATGCCCTGACCTATTTTTTATCTGGTTTTTGCTGGCAGAGGTATTTTCCCTGGGAGACCAGTTGATTGAGGTCAACCAGGTTTTATGGCTGCTATAAAGCATCAATAAAAATGGGCCTTGCTGACTATACAAAGATTTAGACAACATGTTAAGACCTTCTTTTTATTCTGTTAGATGCAACTTCTGTCTAGCAAACTGCAAGATGGTCTTCATCCTAATAAATTGAAATAAGTTCTATTGAAGCATGAAAAAAGGCTTTTGTTGTTAGAAAGGCAGGGCAAATCAATGTATTTATCCAATAAATAAAATTTTCTATTTTTTTCTACTATAAAACCACAATAAAATAGTGTTAAGGATACTATTTATCTCAAAAAAGAAAACCCAACAAATAAAAAAAACTAACAAGAATATAAAATTTCATACTACCATCTTTTAAAATGCATCATATTGTCCGGCTAAAAAACTTAGGTCATTTCATAGATAATGCCATAGTATGGCTCAAAACATAAATTTGATATTTAGTTACATATATAACAGTTCTAGAGAGGTTTTTTTATTTTAAGGTTGAAGGTTTTGCTTTTTGTATGTTTTTTATTGGAAGTCCAAGAATTGTAACTTCTTTTTTTTCAAATATACATATACACACACATACATACATATATAAATAAAAATATTAAAAATGCCCTAAAAGATAAACCTTCCAAAACCATTTTCATCTATTTGACATCATGGCAGAGAACAAAGATATATGTTTTATCGTTGGATTTATTGCTTGCCATTGTATTTGAAAAGCAATATACAGTAATATATTTTCTTGTTTGTCTGGATAACCGCTAAATAAATCTTGTTAGCCAAAAAAGCATACCCATACCCTTAGGGATCAGCTACCCTGGTGTTAAAACTGTAGTGAAAATTAACCATAATGACAGGTCCTATATCTCAGTGGCACTTTAAAGCTGACATCCTGCTACATGGATACAAAAGATGATAATTTTAAAGGAAATTTTTGGGCCACTGATATGAATTGCCTTTAATAAGAGCTGGCATAGTATTGCCCATTGTCAAAGATGACCCAGGGGGAAGAGTTTATTAGTGCATTTCCTTCTAAACTGGAAGTGACAAGGCATGCTTGGGGCTCTTTTGTTGCTGTTTGTAGCAAATGAAAATTTCGCTGCAGAATTCTCATGCTGAAGAGTATTGATCTGTGTGTTCTCACAGCCAGAGGAAGGGAAAAAAACGTTGAAACACAATTTACTTTGTCATGGCTTTAGTATTGCTTCCAGATAATTCTGAGTAACGATAGGGTCTTTGGTTTGTAGAAGCCAAATTTTATTGACAACACTGTTTATTAGAGAGTGAGGGATGAAGAACAGGAGTTGTTGCACAGTAGCTCAAAACCTTGGTGTTTGGATTCATGGCTAAGGTATGGATATATCTTGGACATATCCCATGTCTATACAGATGTGTGATACCATAATACAGGTGTAGAGGCTTTTGAAATTTTCCTGATGATCTAACTATAGTCTTGATGAGCAATGAAAGTTTCCAGTTCTATAATGTACATTATGTTGAAATATCTTTATTTAATTTTGAGCTTTAGCAGAAGAATTACTTTTAGTGGAGTTCTAAACTCTATTACAAATGTAGTTACCTGAGAGGGATGGTATACATTTCAAGACCCTGAAAAGGATAACTCAATTACTCTGATTAGTTTTTTGAAGAAAAATTGAACTAGGATAGGATTTGTAATTAAATTATGAGATTTTACCAAAAGTAGTTCCAGTCAATGATTTAATGTCTCACCTTTGTTTAGAGCTGATCTTCAGCTCCCAGCTCAGTGGCTGCACAGTATTGATTTTTTTTTTTTTTTACATAGTTTCTAAGGCATTGCTATTAGTCTCGGATGCATTTAGAGTGAGTTTTCCCTTTCCCCTTCCTTTTACAGGAAGTTTGGTGCTGTCAGTACTGTTAGTTGACTTAACCTCTTGTTCTTTTTCATCTGATTATTTGTCTACTTATATTTTCCCTGGTAAATTGGCAATTTCTGGGAAGGGAGTTTCTTGAAATCTTCAGAATTATTAGTACTGGAACTTAAGGGAGATACTTGGAGGGAGGGACAATGTCTATGATAGATAAGGGTGGACAAGAAGCCACTGATGATTTCTTTCCTTTTCACTTGTTTCTTACTTGCTTTTGAGAACAAGTGTTTCTCAAAGTCTCTGCTGCATAATGTGGAATTGTAGAAATGAAGTGCCCAAAGAGATCACCTGCGCCCTGGCTTATGTGTATATTTGATATATACAACTGTGTAGCCTTTCCAAGTTACAGTATCAAAGGTTCTGTTCTTCAATCAGTAGAGGATTTTGCCCTGTAATCAGTTCTTGTACTGCTTCATTGTTCGGTGCTCTTAAAAATGTACTGGAACGTTTCTCTGAAGTTGTCAGTATTTGCCAGAAAAGTTACTTTGTGCATCAAGAAAAGAGGTTGTGTCCAACATAGCAGCTGTGATCAGCTTCTTAGTTGACATGACATGTTAAAAGTGGCTGTGAGATGGGGATGAAGCTGATGTTACATTCTTGTGTGGTTAGTTAGCAAAACTTTGTAAAATAATCTGAATTCAATTTGTACCCATTCGGAATGTCTCTCAGGCAGTCTTGCAGGGACCATGAATAAAATCACCATTTTCTTTGGCTGCAGTACATGGAAGGTACAGGTGATAAATCTCTTTTTAATATATGTTCATGTAATAACAGTTTTTTGGTCTGATTTTAGAAAAAAGGAACAAACTACTTTCTTAAATGCTACAATAATGAATTGCACTTTATATAAAGTGTTTGTATGCTTGCCCAAGTTTGGTTTGTTTTTTAAACTAGCTGAACGTTGTTAGAAAAATAATTGTACAAAACTTGACATTATGCTATCAAATGCTGCAAAATCAGCGGGAAATATGGTTAATTTTATTTTTTGTAGCGGATCTTGTGCATATGGTTTGGAAGAAATGTTTGTTAAAGTTAAGGTAGAAAAATAAGGGATAAAACTCTCAAAAAGTGTGAATCAAATGTAGCATTTGTTAATAATAACAATGTGGAGAGTTCTATCATTTGTCTGGTTCTACTGACAGGTTTGTAAGTTTTATTTGAGCCATAAATTACAGCATTTTTTATGTTTTTACTACATGATTTTTTTTTTTTTTTCTTTTTAACATTTCTTCATCCAGTCAAAACATCTGTGCTGGTTTCAAAGAAAGGGGAGCTCTCTGCCTGGATTTATAGTTTCAATATGGAATTGTTGTCATGCACCAAGTAAATCCAAGTTTGTAACAGCAAAAAAAACCAGTTTTCCTCTATTGTCTTCTGAATGTTCTCCCAAAAATTCTAAGTTCTGAGGAACTGACCTGTTTCTAGGCATCTGACCTTTTTGTATGAGTTTGTGGATATCATTGTTTCTTGTACTTGGTTTAACATTGCAAGCAGTCCCTCTTCTAAGTCATCAGGTTCAAGTTTTGGTGGGATTTGTGATTGTGTTTGCCTCTTCTTTGTTTGCCTTATTGGGCTGAGTTTCCCATCAGAAGCAGTTCCTGTTACACAAGCCTAGCTGTGACTTTTCTGCCTTTCTTCTCTGAATCTCTTTAGGGATTTTATATAGGAAAACTAGTAATTTGGCTCTTCCTGGTGATGCTAGAACACTGTGAAGATGAAGTTTGCCCCTGGCAAGTAATTCTCATGGGAGCATTATTCTTTTTCTCTTACAAGAAAGCTTTGAAATATTTCCATTTGAGAATGCTGTGGACTGAAATGCACTTTCCAAATTTCACTGGTACTTGTTTTGTCTGGAAAAAAAAGTGGAAACTCTAAACTTGCTTCAGAAGTGTGTACCCAATTTTGTGACTTGGTTTATTGTTCAGTATAATAACAGACTTAAAAATACATCAAGGAGAGCACTAGGTGTCAGGTAAAAAGTAAATACATCAGGTAGCCTGAATTTATATTCCCTGCTTGCAAATAGACTGAAGTATTTTTATACTCATTTCACAAAATGCCCCATATTTCTGCCCTCCATTGTTAAGTTCTCTGATAAATAGGAAATTCGTGAAAAAAATTTTTCCCCTTTGGTGATATTACCCACCATCATAAATATTAGACAGTTCAGGTTATTAGTGATGCTTTGTAATGTGTTCAGAAATTCAGTCTTCAAGAGACAGTGACTTTGGACTGTGTCTTTGAAAAGTCATGAAGAGGGCCTTTGGAGTGTGTTTTTCTGAACTCACCAGACCAGAGAGGAAATTGAGGGGAGAGATTTTGCAGTCCCAGTTATTGAAATCTGTGGGCTTTACTCACTACCTTGACTAAGTTTCCTTTTAATTCATCAGTGGACTTCAATAGAGGTATGGCAATATTTTATTTGTGTCAGAAGACTCCTCTGGCTGCTGTGCTTGGTTCATAAGATGCATTCCTGAAGTATTGATATTAGTACTGGTGTACTTTTGGTACTACTGGTGTACTTCAAAATTACTTCATACACTTAAGTTTCTTCATTAGTTGTAGCCTAATTCTCTCATGGCTATATTCCTTCAGGAAGAACAGATAACAATGGCATAATTACTTTGCAGTAGTTGGAAAAATAAGGAAATTATTTTGTGAAGTTTTTCTAAACCTTGCTAATAAAGCAAAAATTATATTTTGGGTGTATATTTAGGTATAAGCCTTCATCAGAGAGTCAAGGATCCAATTAACTTGATCTTTTTGTGGCATTCTCTGGTTTTAATTTCTCTACTGTATTAAGATCTTATCCTCTTTAAGTAGGTTTAACATGTGAATCTTCCTATTTTTCAATCTTCTGTTTCTTACAGCAGGTAAAGAGGGTCTGTCACCCTGAAGTCAAATCCTGCCTCCTTTACATAAAAAGAATGAAATGCCTCAGAAAGTCTTTATGCTCATCATGAATAAATTGAACCAGATAGGAGTCTCAATTTCGTCATTCATCTACGTATCAGAAAGAACAGCAGCTTCACTTTCTGCTCAGGCAACTCTGCTGGGGAAGCAACACTGCTCAGCTCCTTTGCTCAGACAACATTTGTCTCTAGTTTATATAATTAATAGGTGCATTGCTCATTTTCTTTAGGAAGTGTAGGAAAGCTGCTTTTGCTGGAGAAGCAGGAGAAAATAGTTTTGACAGGATTTTTCAAAGAAGCCAAAGAGACTGATTCACACAAGTTAACATAAATGCCAGGTATTTGGCATCGGCTCCATTCCATCTTTCTGTGCTGAGCAATCTTGGTTGCACAGGTTTACATTTGAAATGACAATCACAGAATGGCTGAGATTGAGAAGCACCACTGGAGGTCATCTGGATTAAACTCTCCCTGCTCAAGCAGAATTACCTAGAGCCAGTTGTCCAGGATCATGTCCAGACAGCTTCTGAAAATCTCCCAAGGATGGGTACTCTGCAGCATCCTTGGGCAGCCTATGTCAGTTCTCAGGCACTCTCACAGTAAAAAAAAAACAAACGTGTTTCCTGATGTTCAGAGGGACCTTCCTGTATTTCACTTTGTGCCCATTCTGTCAGTGGGCACCACTGAAAAGAGCCTGGCTCTGTCCTCTTTGCACCTCTCTTCAGGTGTTTATACCCCCTGAGCCATGTCATCTCCAGCTGACTCTTGAAATCTTTCTAATGTGAGCTGGTGCTTTCTTGTAGTTCTGATGTGTTCTCCAGGAAGACCTGAATCATTTAAGATAAAGCACATGTTTTGCTTTTATTTCATATTACATTAATTTTGTACTGCTTGATATAAGCTAAATTAATATTCTCATTAGACAAAAACTAGCAATTTCAGTGCAGATACATATCTCCTTAATGTGTTCTCTGAACTTCAGTGTGACTGGTCTGTATCAGAGCAAACCCAAGTCCTGTAGCTCTGTGTCCTGCCCCAACAGCCAGTGATTGGGGCAGAGTATCAGAGAAAAGTAGATGTAGAAGTCTTTGCTGACTTAGAATTTTTCTGTCCCAGGTGTCTGTGGTTCAGACATTGTCTAAGTAAAGGCCAATATCCTCTCAGCCTGGACGTAAGTGCTGTGCCTTAGTTTCTCACTCATAAGCATGCAGGAACCAAAACAGATTAATGATTAACTAATTCACTTGATGCAAGGGCTGTTTTCTTTTTTATAATTTTCATTGCCTGGTGTATATTTTTCCTGCTGTTTCATTGCCTGGTGTATATTTTTCCCTGACATCCATGATGGATGTTGATGCTTTGTGGCACTTTGATTCATGACTCCAAGCAGCGTGAGTTCCCCTTGTGTTTTCTGCAAGGCTTCATACGGTCTGCATGAGAGCACATGGGGTAGTAAACTCTATGGAAGTCCTCCTTTTTCTTTGCTTGCTTCTCAGTGGCAAGAAGCGTGATGAGAGTACTCTTTTCACAGACTCTGAGTGGAAATCAGAACAAAAGAAAAAAGAGGTGGAGGAAGGCTAGGAATGCTGACAATTAGCTGGATCAATGTTTGCATGGCTATTTCTGCTTTTTTCTGAGAGCTGCTTTTCTATATGTCACTATCGTTCCATTTCTAGGCATCTGATCACATCTAGAACTACAGATAGCTTTTATTCTGTCACTCCTAATTAATAGGTGTGGCACAATTTTGGGTGTCATTAGGTGTGACACTACTTTATGTCCAGGAATGAACATGTAGCAGGCCTGACTGGTTTTCTGACGGTCATCTTTCACCATGTTACACAAACATTCAAGCAGGAACATATTTTCAAAGCAAATCTCCAGGAAAGGGCCCTTCCCTGCCAGTCCAGTCAGTGGACTGCTACTTGTTCTTGTCAGCTCTTGAGGAGACCTTGCCATGGCTTGGCAGCAAAGTAAATACAGCTGCAGGGACAATGAAAATCAGTGGGAGCCTACAATGGGTGGTGACCTGGGATGATCTTGACCAAGTGGCTTACGGTTGCAGAGGAGTTAGCTCTGTGCTGTCAGGCTTAGTGCTCACTTTAGGTAACATTCCTCACAGGTTTTCTGCCTCTGTGGCACACCAGGTAATATCAGCCCCCTTAAAGGAAGCATAAACTGAGTATCACCTGCTCTGCCTAATCCAGCAAAACCAAGATAAGATGCAGCTTCACTCAGCCTGATTCAAAACAGTGTTGCTGGTGATTCCTGTGGTGTCAGTGACTGTATGAGTGAGATCTCACTGTTGGGGTACTCTCCTATACCTCTGCCATTTTCCATGTGCCTCCTTATTGTGAAAGTACTTAAGGGAATACAAACATCACATAAAGCATTTGGGAAATTAAAATGTAATCACTTTGAATAGTGGGATTCTTGTTGGCCTTTAGGCTTTATGGGAGTCGGTGCAAAGATAAAAAAGAGGTAAGGGAAAAGCTTTAGGCAGGTGTCACTTCAAGGAGAAAATAAGGGGATTCTTTGTTTCTTATATCTGTGTTTTATCCAAGTACAGTGACATGAAGATCATTTGCAGTAATGTGATTTTTCTCATCTTAATTAGGATGAGACTGACTCCAGACTGCCCCACCACATCACTGCTGTATTTCACTTAGATAATTTCCCTTACAGTATCTGGTCTGTCTCTACATTTATTTAAATCAAATATTTCATTTGAATACTGTAGCTTAGGATGGTCTCTCTCAATTTAAATGCCACTGACATTACCGTGGAGGTTAAAATATTTACTTAAGTATAGACGAGGTTCCCTTACCTGCCATAATTTTCCAGTTTGGGGGAGGGGAAAACCCCTCTAGGTTTGACATCTCTGTATTGTGCAGAGTTGTTAAAAAGGGTGCCGGTGAGTAGATGCATGGTAATGATGAAAAGGAGTGCATTTGGAATTCAACATAGATGGCAGAAAATGCAGGATGTCAGAGAAGCCATATATTAAAGGGAATTTGAATTGGAAACTGAATCCCAATCTGCCACTGGGGGCATTTTGATCATTTTGATTTATTAAACTTTTATAACAGCATTCAGACGAAGCTGAATTAAAACGCTTCGTCTTGGGTGGTTTATGGTACACAAGTCATCATGCTGGTGAAGTCTAGCCATGATCAATGTAGAGTTAATTTAAGTTGCTTTTTTAATGCAGGTGCACCTGTGTGCTTTAGTATGTATTTAAAAACCTCTCAGTGTTCTAATGCTGAATCACTTAACAAAATACAAAAATGAAGCTGCACTGACATTTATTTTCAGCTGCATTTTAGTGAATCTTACTATTAAATTGTAGTTCAAGTGCAGGAAAACAAACTGCATGTATATTCCTATACCAATTTTACATATTTATAAATATGCATGCATTATAAAATAACTAGCAATGAAAATATAACAATTTCCTCGAAAATGGGTCGTACTGCTAAAGACATAGGTGCTTGCACTGTGCTTTTCTGACCGTCTCCCAGCCTCAGCAGCCGTACGTAGTCTCAGTGAGCACGGTCCCTGCAATAAAAAGAAATCAATTACTATTAGAGTGGCACTGCAGGTTAAAGGCATTACAGGTTCACACTCAGTTTTGCAGCAAGGAGATGATACTTCGCTGCAAATGGGGAATGATGCAAAAGATGGATGAGACAGAGTTCAAGGAGCAGTGCTGTGAGGGTCTGGCACTATCATTCCAAGCTGTCTCCGAGACATGATGGATGATTCAGCGGCAAGAAGCAATAATACCCGATGATGAGAGATTCATCTCCAGATCTTGAGCCCGCTGCATGCTGTCTACCTGTTGGTGTTCTAGTGACATAATGATTCCTGATGTGTTATGAAGAACTAAACTATTGCACTTAAGCAGCTAATTTGGAATGTTGAATTTAGTAACCTAGATTTTTTTGCCAGCTTCTAGGAAAGCAAGTAGCATATCAAATGCTCCAGCACATGGTGAATTTAATTACCTCTTATTTATGTGTGGTACCTGTTGACAGGATCTTGTAAGCTGTGCTAATATGATAGGTAATTTGTTACCTCCAGAAATCACTTTCTAGGTGCCCTCTCATCATCATCACGAAACATGATAAATGATCTAGCCCATGAGATGTAAATGAAAATGAAATGGATAATTTGATTCTATGTCTAAATTGTCACTGGAAAAGTTGTTGCAATTATAATGGAATTTATCTCATAAAAATATGCTTTGCAATGTCCCAATGACCTTTAATCATCCTGGTTGGGGAGTTATTTGAGGATAATTTTAAAGAGATTATGAAAACTTTGCTCAGTGTGGTTTGGATAGAAGTTTTTTTTCGTTCCTAAAGAGTTTTCAATATTTGTCTGTTTACTAATTCATATTGCAGGATTTTTCTACAGCGTTAACTGCTGGAATATTTGCAGAATTATATAGAAAGTGGTGGGAAACATTTGCCTTTCCTGAGGAAGAGGGAAGTTTAGCCACATGCAGAAAGATAGATTTCTTCCTGCTGAGATGCAGTCTTGAATTTGGATGTGCTGGTTTACTAGAGACCTTGTCATTGAGATTGATATGGAACTGCTAACAGGCATGTCTTGGAGAACATTTAAGGAGTGTTACAAGGAAAATGAATGTGTTTCTCTCCCCTGTTCCCCAGGTATGTTCACAGTGCTAATGGCAGAGTCTGTGTCCGACCTCCTTCATGAGGAAGGATGACTGCTGCATTAGGACTGAAATTTGAATTTTTATCAATACCTAATTTTTTTTGTGATTTTTATTTCTTTTTAAACTTCTTTGTTTCCAGGACCTCATCTGTAATATTTCATGTAGTTATTCTGTGTCCATTTTCTTAGCTTTTTGGAACATCTTGTACTGCCAAACGCTTCGAGTTTACCATCCCAGTTGATGTCTGTACATGGTAACAAGTGAAATTTTTCACTTTTCTGAATTCTTTGCTATTAAACAGAAGAGAAAATTTGTATTGACGAGTTTAGGCACTAAATAGAGACAAAACTCAGTGAACAGTGCTAGGAAAAAGTGAGAGTGCCTTCTTAGGAATTAAAAATTGCTTAGAATTAACTTATATTAGAAATCTTACAGACTAATAAGGATGGTCAATTGGGATGGTAGGAAAAAGCCTCTCAGCAGTCAATTTAATGTTGCATTTTTCCTTCAAGAGAGGAGGATGTAAGTACAAAATATGACAAAATGATAGAATTTTCAAGATTGGAAAAGACCTTTAAGATCATCAAGTCCAACCATCAACTCAACACCACCACTGTAACCCCCAAACCATCACTCAGTGGCAATTCCAGACATCTTTTAAACACCTCTGGGGCTGGTGACTCCATTGCCTCCCCAGGGCACCTATTCCAATGTCTTACACATTCCAGTGTAAAAATGTTTTGCTGCTATCTAATATGAATCTCCTCTGTCTCACCTTAAGGCCATTTCCTCTGGTCCTCTAACTATGGGCACAGCAGGAGAGATCAGTCCCCACCTCACTGCAAACTCCTTTCAGGGAGTTGTAGAGAGTGATGAGGTCTCCCGTGAGCTTCCTCTTCTCCAGACAAAGCAAACCCAGCTCCCTCAGCTGATAAGACACGTTGTCTTGACCTTTCACGAACCTGGTTGCCCTTCTCTGAACACACTCCCTAATCAACATGATCTGAAAGGTGTAGACATTGCATGGTGTTAGTTTAAGGCTTATAAAGCAGAGATAATTTTCAATGAGTTCTAGTTTTATTAATAATGATTGTCCTAACTTTACATAAATTACTTAATTTGAATAAATAAGTGCCAGGAAAAATACTTTGCTCAATTAAGGATTTTTGTCTGGAATTTTCCATTAATAAATGGATTATAAAGTAAATTAATTTGAACTTTACTTGAATGTACCAAGCATCATATAGTTTGTGGACTCTGGAAGAATCTTTTATTCATTTTTTTTTTTTATATTTACATTAGCTTTTTGCTCCTTGTGCCTACCTTGTGGTAGATCCTGTAAGCCATATGGCATGGTAACTGTTTGTGGACACAAGGTAGAATATTATAAAGCATTAATGCCATATATGTTTTTAGCAAAGCTATCTTACTTCAGTACTAATTTGTCTTACTAATCTCCTGAGAAAATCAAGAATAGTATAATCTATTGTTGACCTGATCTAATTCACCATCCAATAAGAACAAAGTCTAAAAATAATTTTTTTCTGTTTTACTTTTTTTTACCTGAAGTTGCAGTTTTGAGTTTATGTGAAAATCTCAGCTTTATTCTTATATTGACATCCTCATGGTAACATAAGTTGTGTTTTTTAACAACTTGAGATATAAAGGCTACCGCTTTTGAAGGGAGATAGGGGTAAACTTTTTCTTTGGCTTAAAAATAGAGATTGACATCTCATGACTTTTAATGCTTGCTTTGAACTTTACTCTGACTTTGAATTGCGTTGACAGCAGTTGGAAATGTCTTGACTAACGATTTATTCTTCAACTTTCCACTTCTCTTGGACAACATGACTTGCATGTCCTAGAAAAAACAGGATACTTTTAGTGTGATCAAGTCTGTGATCTATGGACTGCATCACTGGCCACTGCAATATTTCCCCGTTCTTTTTTTTTTGAGATAGAAAGAAACAGCTATTTGGCAGTGTAGGAAGCACAGCTTCATTTTAGCAGCCGGATACCTTTAGGGTACAGTTGCAGAGTGGTTCGTTGTTTTCCTTTGGTTTTTTAATTTGTGTGTTGCTGAGGCACAGTTCCTGCTTTGAATGTATGCAGCATGGCACTTGGCCACCTGAGTGCATGGAAGGGGAGAGGGCATCTGCAAGTTCTCACAAGTATAGCATGCTGCAATCCTCACTTTAGCCAATGCCTTCTCTGTTTTTCGGTTTGTTTTTTTTTTTCCTATTTTACACTTCTGGACTTTCTGCAATGTAACTTAAGTCTGCCATCTTTTGTGCCCAACTTGTTGGTTGCTACTTCTATCAGTGAAGCAAAGAAAATGCTGTCAGGTTGAATGTGCCAATAAATGGCAAGGGCATAATGGAAAGGTGATAAAACATCTTTTTTTGATGAAAGATGCTTGAAAGAATAACTCCTTTTCCAAAAGGTTTTGTAAAGGTAATATAATTGGACACTTCAAGAAAAAAATTGGACTGTGTCTGTATTCTGGCTGGTTGCAGACATGTTTAAGATGTATTTTGAGTTATAGACTTCTCTTCTTTCCTGAAATGTGTCTTTGCTTTATGTGGGAAGCTGACTCCACCTTTTAATTTTTACTTTTTGTTGCCTGAGTTCTTTATCTTCAGCTATCTCCTAATGCCATTTTAAGAATATATTTAACCTTCCTCTTGCATTTTTCTTTCAACATGTCTGCCTAAAGAAGTATTTAATGAGTTTTATTTTTCCTGGGAACACCTCCAATACCTACTTGACCTCTAAATACGTACATGGACTACGCAACACAAAGAATTGTGCCCTAGTGACACTTCTTTTCCTTCCAAATTACTGCCATTATCAGTGACATTTTCACAATTAGAAACAAAATGATCCTGATTTTTTTACTTTCAATTGTTCCAGGAGCAGCTTTAGCCTCTTGTTTGAATTATATTACAAAAGGTTAAAGAATTGATACAGAGAATACAGGCTGGCTTTTCATTCAGGCCAAATCAAGTGATGGTTTCAAGAAGTTGACCAAGCAACTTTCTGGAGTTTGCAGATAGATAAGAGTGGTTTAATTAATGTTTTGTTTTGTCCAGATTTTGCTGCCCTTTACCAAAACAAACCCTAAAGCAGGAATTTAGTGATATGTCAGTGCTTCCAGATTGGAACAAAAATTTTTTTAGACAAGTGTCATGATAAGAGGACAGTGTTCTTGCTCTGAAACAGGATGTTTTGTACAGGTGCTATTTGCTTACATTATAAAAAATGGGGGGGACAGGCAGGGGAATGTATGTGCCAAACAGTTCGTGCAAACAGTCACCTTATTAAGGAGACTATTCCCTAAGACATTTGCATCATTAGGACTTCTGATAATTAAGATGAACTATATTTCAGTAGGAAGACAGCCTTCTGGCCAACTGACTAAGCAGATGCCAAGTGGAAGCAAATGATGCTAAGTTGAGCTCTCAGGCAATTAACAAAAATTAATGGACCAGGTACCTACAGTCTGTTTCCTGTGGCTGTCAGTTCAGTGTCCTTGCCCTTCCTGCACTTCCAGCTCAGATGACTTTCAGTGGTTTAACACCTGAGGTTTCCTTATCAAAATTTGGCAGGGTTTATCCCCTGCTTAGTGGAGCTCACAGAATTCCTATGATGGATTAAAAATTTCACAGAGTTCTGGAATTTTAATCAATTGAGTGGGGATAATTGAAGCGATTCTTCGATGACAAGAATACTGTTTTGACTCACAGCATAATGTTACAGAGGAAGCCTTCTAGAGGGACTTGCACTGGGTAAAGAGCTGAAACCTGTCACTCACCATTTCGTCTGGTTTCAACCTCAGTTCTGAAAAATGCATCTCCTATTGCCATAATTTATGGAGTTTCCTAATCTGTGAAGGAATTTCTTGTGTACCCTGTGTATGACTGATTCTGTGCCTCATGAACAGATCTATACACCAATTATTTATTTATTTATTTGTTGGACCCTTCCTTAAAGATAAATATGTAGGCATGGGCAATGTCTGTTTATGTGCAACAGCATCTGGTGTTACAGCAGAGGCAACAAAGGGCATGGTCCTACCTCCCTTTTCACTCTCCTGCTCCCCGTGACTTGCTATTTCCTCTTCTTTTACATCAGAAGCATGCTTGAGCCTCTCTCCAGTGAGCTGACTGGGGAGCTAAATTAAAAAATGCCTGACACTGAAGGAAGAAGTGGGTGTTTTTGTGTCAGACTAGTTTACTAGTAGCAAAACCACTGGTGTGGAAAGATGGAAAGACCAGAGAAGAGGTGGTGATTCACTACCCACAATGATGTGGTCATTTTGGGTTGGCTTAGATACAATGTCAAACCACATCCTCAGCCTGCTTTGCAGGTGGATTACACAGTGCTGCAAAAATCTTTGTGCCCACAGGGAATTGTGGTGTGGAATGGTTCCTGAGATAAACAGTGTTGTCTTGGGGGTTTTATTTGGTAGCAGCTTCCTTGCATGAACATGCCCTTAGAGGAGTTGATATAACAGAAAGGGGCTGACAGGAGATACAAGTATGTTCCCTCAAGCCCACATTATCTTGTCATAGCTGAGGAGATAACCAGATACCAGAATGATAGGCCTTAATGTAATAGGCCTGAATAGAAAAACCCACAGTAAACCTCATATTTAGGTTAAGGGAAAAAGCAGCTGGACTTGGTATGGAAGACCAAGAAATTGACCAGAAAAAAAAGATAAATAAAAAGAAAGATAAGTAAAATATTTTTCTTGAAGTGGACATTTGGTTTAATTTCAGAATGTTAATCAGACCATTTAAATACATAAAGACAATAACACTTGGAGTGGCTTTTCAACAATATATTAATGAAGTAAGCTATTATGATTTGTATAGGTGTAATTAAAATAGTGAAGTGTGGAAAAGCAAACATATCAGTGTAGTTGTTTTATCAGTAGTATTCAATGAATAATAAGATAGACAGCTATGCACACATCACTGTGCTGCTCTGAAATGTATTTGAAATTTTCA
>VYXF01009740.1:543925-640235 GCA_013397295.1 Polioptila caerulea
CTCCCTCCCTCCCTTCCATCCTCCCTTCCATCCTCCCCTCCCTCCTCCCCTGTGCATCAATGATTTAACCCATAGTTTGGGTTCCTGGTTACAGTAAAATCAGTCTTGCCTCTTGCACGCTTAAGTTTCTCTAATTGCTATTATATACAACTGTAACTGCTTGGAAGCCAAAGCCATGCCAGCTATTCCTGTCATCTGCAGGTGCTATAGTGCTCAGTACCCTTCTGGTACAAGGACCTGCAGAGCTCATTGCGTTTATAGAGCAGGATCCAGTTTTGAATCATGCCTCACAATGCTACTGTCCCAATAGCACATGACACATTTTTCTCTGCCATTTAAAAGGCATGCAGGAGACCTAGTGATAACAATTTGTGTTAGTGCTGGCAGGTTATAATGTGACTTCCAAAATAATGCATACAGGAGAATTCCAGGGTAGGCAGGAGTGAACATTCAGGAGGTGAAGTTTTTTAGCTTTCAAGTTTTATAGATAGGTATAGCTAGTGTGGTGTAAATCTGTGCTAGTTTTTTTGCCCTCTCTATTTTTATAGTTATCTATCTATTAATTTATTTTTGTTTCACTGAATTCTGTTGAAATGCTCTGGTTTTGTTGCAGGCACTTGAATTTTTTTGAGTTTGATTATAAATATGTCACTGTAACTTTTGTCCTTTCAAAAGTTTCTATATTTGGGTTGTTTAGGCAGTAAACTGAGTGTGTGAGCACGACTACAGTATCAACAGATAAAAAAATAATGCAAAAATCTTCACAATCTCATTTTACTGGACCAGTTCAGATTTAAAAATTAAAATAATCCAAATATTTAGAAAATAAATATATTCCCATCACACATTACATCATCATATAAAAGAAAGTTTTAGAGTCTCTAAAACAATATTTTATTCTTCTTCAGGCATTGTTTCTGTAATCTCTAATTTCATTCCTTCTCACCATCGACAGCATGTGAATGTGCTCACAATCACAGTATTGTCAAATTGCAAAGCCTTGTAGAGTTGAGAGTAATTTTTTCTTGGGAAGTACCAATTTTGAAGAAGACATTCAATTTTCTTCTCAACCTGCTGGTTCCTGACAATGAAGCAGATAAAATATTTCTTTCCAACAGTAATCTCAACATTGAGATCTCGAGGGCATTACTGTTGCATGTGGATAATGAAGTCATTGTGATCAAGTCTTTGCTGGAGACATTTCTACAGCTGACTCATTTATGCTGACTGATTTTATTATTTTTTTTATTAATATTATTTAAAATTTGAATGTCTTCTCATTACAGACACCTCTTTTTCTTACATTTATTCATTTTTCCTCTAGGAGTGTGCTGCATAAATGTCTTTAACACAATGCAATCTTTTTGACAAAATGTGTCATAATCTTCTAATTGATTCCCCTAGTAACGTAGCCTACTATCATTCAAAAAATAGGCATGTGTCCTGATCATAAATTGTGTAGAGAGATGACATATTCCAGACATATTTTTAGACAGACTTTTTTTTTTTTTGCATGTAAGCTGGGCATGTTTTTAACCTTGTTTACAGTTTCTGCTGACAATGCTAAAGCTGCACACTGTTCCTTTATTTTAAAGGAAGATAATAAAATGAACATGGTGGTGTTTCAAATCAAGATGAATACAATGCCACGATGATGCATAGGATATAACATCACTATGCAGAAGTTAGCAGTTTTCACTGTTGAAATAATTCCTATTTCAGCACTTTAGGTGGTCACTAACTGCCACGTCACCTAAATTAAATATATTTTAGCTGCATGAGCTTGCAAACTTTCTTGTATCTACAGCACAAACTTTATGTATTAGGTGCTCAAAGCTAAAAGAGTAGCTTGAAGTGAGCTTGTGACATACTACTTCTGTTTGCTGACCCCAAATTAGAGATATTATGTTGAAATATGTCAGTACCCTACCTAAGCCAGAATTGCGAGCTCGCTGTTCAATTTGCCATTTCTTTGTTGTTGTTTCTTCTCCAGTGACTGATTCTCTTGGTAGTTACCTGAATTTCAATGTTGCAGATCTTTATTTTTAATGTTTATTTAAAATTGATCCTTTTAGTTTTTCCATTTCAAGAAATAAAAGACAATGAAAATGGTCTTGCAAACTCTCTGAAGAGAGTTGGATAAATCACTTGATAGCACCTGGTCACTAAGCCATTACTTAGAATGAATTCTATTGTTCCAGACAACTAACTCTCTTAATTAAAATGTAACATTTGTAGGTATTGTGTCTCAACCTCCAGACTAGTAGCTAGTGCCAGATTCTGTGCAGGTTTGATAAATTCTATTTTAAAGTCACAGAAATAATCTTCTGAAGTCACAGAAATAAAGTCTTCATAAGTGGAATTAGAAAGAAAAAAAGAGTTTGAGAAAAACCTTTATAGCAAAATCATAGATCATGAGCTGTTTAAGTTTCTCCATGCAGCCACTATCACTTATAGCCACAGGACAGCAGCTGAGATAAGCTGGAATTAGTATTTGGTTGTGTTGGAGTTTGATTTGGTTTTGACTTTGGGGTGGTTTTTTTTGTTGTTTTGTTTAGTTTTTTTTTTAAATAAAGGCAGGCCTGTAGCCATATGGAACACTTCACTGTAAAAGCCTACTAATTTCTACATGAAGTCGTTCTATGGTGTAACATATCAAACTTAGTTATTTTTATAAAAAAGTCTGCTGCCTTCTCATCAGTACAGTGCCTTCTCCAAGCTACCTGTAGAAGACAAAGATGGGAGCAATAGAAATCTTTTTATCAGAAAAAAAATTTAATGATGTACAATTGTTAACAATGTAGAAAAATAAAGCAGGTATTAAAATGAGTGAAACTTGATAAACAGAGAGACATTTTTGTCCTCTGGGAGAAAAAAAAAAGAAAGAAACAAATAAATTTATTTATGTAAAAATGGTACATGAGTTTATGAACAAATAGAAAAGCCAAGCGATGCCTTGGGGAATTATTAATTAAATGGCCAAGGCTTATGAGAGCACCAAAGGACTTGCAACCCGTTGGGTTTTTATTGTGCTAATTTCTCAGTAGCATTTGGTCTTGCAATAGTGGAGGTGATTGTAAAACTTCTCTGAGGTGAGTTATTTCGAGGGTTGAAGACGGTTTAAGAAAGTGTGCCTTCCTGCAGCCTCTGCTCCTTTATTCTGATGTTTTTCAGATACACTGTGTCTTTTGGGCAGGAGTAATCTGTGTAGCTGGTGTGTAGTATGTCTGGCTGGGAATGAGCTTGCACTTGTTCTTCTCCTTTGTCACAAGAATAAGGTGGGCTGCTGAGGTGAGAAAAGCAAGTACCACTATGTGGTGTGAAGGCAAGAATTCCATGAGCTAAGTCTCAAATGGCAGCATTTCTCACCTAAGGTTAGGTGTGTGTCTGCACCTATGAATTGGGTAGTTGATATTGTCCTGCAGTAATTTTGTTTATTGGACTTCCCATGTGAAGTCTGATTAGTGGTTAGAAGGTTTTGGAGCAGTGTAGACCAGAGGTGTATTTTTAATAATGCTGAAAAAGAAAATATACCAAATTCTTGTCTTGTTTTGGCTTTGGGGGTTTGTTTTCAGTCTTTTGCATTTCCTAGTTTTCAGAAGCCAAGGAGAGTGCTCATCTCCCATTATTGAACTGTCCTCAATGGGTTGCACAAACTATTCGAGGCATAGGCTTCTGTGTGTTTTTATTTGCCTTCAATGTGTTATTCAGCAAAACCACTAAGGACCAAACTGCTCACTAGAGATGGAGCGTATAGGGTGGCAGACTCAGCTGTGAGTGTAGTCTGTCATACACAGAAAGAGGAAACTTGAGATCTTGTTGGAAATTTAAAAATAAACTGCAGAGGCTCTCTGTGACTTTAAGGGTCATGGTACCTCTGCTGTTCATCAGGTCTGTGCTTTCAGCTTGGCATCCCTCAGTCCTCTACATTAACCTGCTTTTTAACTTAGCAGGAGAATTTCTTATCAAGCAAGCAGTGTTTTCTGTAATGGTTTCCCCTTAGTTGGCAAAGTCCCCCGTTTGTGTTAATACATCTTATATTGGTGCTGAAGGGTGGCTGGTCTTGTCAGGCTGCTATCAGTGTAGAAGACAGCCAGGTGCCCTTGCAGACAGGCCGAGTCCAAAATAAACTTATTTGCCTTAAATTCTGATTTTTTTTTTCCTGTCAGAGCAGTACTTCTTTACAATTTTGGAGACCTGAATGAAACATTTCCAGTCTGTATTAAAGATAAGCCATATGCACAATGATTTTGCAAAAATGAAAAAAACCCCTGTGTTTAGGCTCAAAGCCTCCATGGCTTGTTTTTATTTACAAACTGTTCATAATTTATTTGTCACCACCTTAATGACCACATAATTTCTTTCAGTTATATTTCTTCAGAGCCGTAAGTATAAGAAACATCTTCTAATTTTTCTATTTTATTTTTATTTCTATTTTTCTATTCCCCCAACTTATCATTAAGAGAATGCAGAATTTCCTAATGTTATTGTTTTTCAGTTACTATTCTCATTGTTCCATTTGTGGCTTAATACTTTATTTGAATTTAAATTTTTGGTCACTACTTCTTGCTAATTCTTTTTTTCTTCAAGATTAACCAACATTTAAAACTGAGAATGTTGTTTCCCTGCTAGTACTTGATTGCCATAACTTTTTCTGCTGAATGTAATTCATGTTCTCCAAAATTTAAACAATTATTTCTACTTGTTCTGGTTTTCAATACTTTGTAAATGAATCTCTAGAGCAGTATGTAATCTTCAAGTATACAAGGAGTATTGAAATAGTGTAGATCTTGCAAGGAATTGGAAGCCTGCTTCCCCATGCCCTTCTGCCCCATACCATGGTCACTCTGATGCAGCTTTGCCACGACATCTCCATGTGCAATCTGGAGCCCAGTGCAGAGGCACGCTTCTCCACAGGTCCAGCTTCTGCCAAGCAGGGATTTACCCCTTGCCCCTCTATGTGTTGGGTGTCTCAGATTGCCTGGGTGTCTCACACCTGGGGCCCCTGGTCCCATAAGGCTTCCTATGGTGAAGATTGTGCTCTAACTATGCACAGCCAGTGTGGGTCAGGGTGAACCTCAGCTGAATTCAACTAGAAAAAAATAGAGGTGTAAGAAATATGCAGATATGCTTAAATAGCTTTGCAAGAAATTTCCCTAGAAGAGGAAGTGAGCTTGATATAGGTGGGAGCTGAGTAAGTTTTGAGTCATTTGTGAAGTTATCTTTGCTATACTCCCTAGAACATCCAGTATTAGCTGTATTTACATGACTTTTTATTTTTGTTTGTTTTAATTACTGCAAATTTTAGAGGAATTTGGTATTCTTTTCGTTGACCTACTTTATAGCTTATGGCGTAATTAAAACATAATTTTTAATTTCTGTGGAGGTGAGGCTGATGTTTGGCTTCTTATAATGAACAAATGTTTTGTTATAGTTGTAAAAATTAAACTTTTTATGATTACCTTTGTTATGTGTCTTGGGTTGAACAGTGAATACTCATCAGCATTCCAAGTGTATGGCTTGGTGTGAGATATTTCACAGAGCAAGCTGAACATGCTGTCAGCAGAGGGAAGGCACAGTGTGTGCATGAGTGGAGGGGACTTGCAGACCATTACTGCACAGCATTAATGTGTGCAGGTCCTGTACAAGGCATGAGTGGGATGAGAGTAGATGAAGGCATGCACCTGCTTTGAGTGTTCGGGCTGAGTGATGACCAGCCCTCTCCTCCCCACCCCTCCAAACCCTTCTGCTGTGTAGAAAGAGTCTCTTGTAACTGGTACATGTTATGTCCAGCAAAACATGGCTCTTGTAAATGAGATTTAAAAATAAGATTTTATCAGGCATGCATTCAGTATCAGCTTTTGCTCCAAAATGGAACAATATGTAGAAATCGGATTTATTTTTATTTTTTGCTTTGAACTGGTCATTAACAGTATATGATTGCCAGTAAGGTACAAATGAATCTACCTTTCTTTGTTTTAAACTTAGGAAGTGTTTAATCATGGAAGACAATGTAGTATAGTATGCATATATTACTTGAGCATATTGGAAATTTAATGTATATTAGTTACTATAATAATAACACTAATGACCTTTTCTGGTTGTTTTTTTCTGCCTGTGAATGCGCAATTTGCATACAATGTTTCGTATTAAAAATATGACACAACCACTCAAGTGTAGGAAGACTGGTAGAGGAGGTTGAAGCTGCATGCTTATTCTAGTCATTGGTGCCTAAATATCACACTACATTTAATATACAATGTCATATACATACTGATGTGAGCATAATGTACTGCTAGTAGCTCAGCAGAATGAGAACTTATTACTGATGAAATGTCAGTCTTAATTTTTTATTACCTTAGCTGTGGGCATTTTATGTCAAAACCAGAGCTGACCAAATACTGCAACATGCTATGCATGAAAACACTTTCATTTATTTAATGTCTTGCAGATGTACAAGTGGTCTTTTAATATAGTCTTTCTGAGATGTCAGTGGCCATGAAAAATAGAAGAGATTTCATCAGATTTAACACCTTTAAACACTGGCTAAAAATATAGGCAGAAAATGAGTCAGTAATTAAACTAGTAACTTTGGATAAGGAATCTTAAATTTTGTGCTTAGCAAAGGAGGAAATGAAACTCACCATGCAGGGTCTTTGATCAAACCTTTTAGTGTATCTTAATATACCTATTAAAATGATGATTCTACTGATGAGTTAAACCACCAGTGGGTTGAAATATTTTTTTATCAGTTATTGTTTAGAACCTTATTACTTTTCACAGAGAGTTCATGGCTAAGAAAAGGGGAACTGAGCTCAAGGAAAATTGATTGCTAGGAATACTGTGTTCCTTATCTCCTCATAATAGTTAAAGAAGGTGGGTTCTTTTTGGCAGACATAAAGGGCACAGCTCTCTGGTTAGGGCAGGGAGAGGTTGGAGGGACATCACCATGCTGCCTCACCTGGCTTTAGTCTGGGTGTCTGCAAGCCAAAAAATGCATTTGAGTAGGAGCCACTTGTATTGGAGCACATTATAGGGCATACATACAGGACCAGGCAGGAGGGAGCTGCTGTGGTGGGTACCAGTGAGCCTCAGTTCCCTGCAATTCTACCTCTAATCCAGGTTTTGAACATCTAAGCCATCACCTGGCTTGGCTGAGTTTTTATGTTGTTTATAAGCCAGAACAAACTTCTGAGAGGGTGATTTTCTACAAGGTACTTTTTCATGCATCTCCTTTTATTTTTCATGCCTATATAAGAGGTTTTTCATTTTTGGCAGATTGTCTTCTCAGGGCACTCTGAAACTGGATTATTTACTACAGGTGGACCCAGATTGCTAGGGTAAAAAAAAGCCAGCAACATATACTTCCTTGAAGGACGTAAATTGTACTTTAAAACACACTGAAAGAAAAGTTTTGTTGATATGTGTGATATTTTCTATGGGAATGGCAACCAAAACATTAATAATGGCTTTGTTCTATCTTTTTTAGCTATCAATGGCAATTTTTAAACTGTAAAAGTTTCAGATTGCTGTATATACAAAAGGAAATTGTGATTTCAAATTATAATTGGAGATGTGGTTGCAGAATAATGAATGGGAATAATTAATAGAAAGCTAATTGGGTAACATCAGAAAAGTTTATCCTGGTATATTGGGATTGCATGCTTCAGTTGATACTTAGTGTACTTTTGGGATTTCTGGTTGCACCTCACCTCTGGTTCTGATAGTATATTGTATTATGAAGAATATTAATAATGCTGCAGAACAATTACTTGTTCATTTGCTAACTGATTAAAATTCATGCATAATTTATTGGAACTGGGAGAGACTTTATAAATAAGTCTCCTTGGCCTCAAGAGCTTAAAAACAAAATGCGTATGCTAATATAAGAGTGTGCTTTACTTCTTAACATAAAAACTTAATAGGCGGTGGTCTCATTAATGTGAGGTTTTATTTGTGATAATCGTGCTCTTAATCAAAGTGTATACTTTTAAACATAGCCATATGTTTTAGGAGCTTATAACTTGGAGTTGGTTGTGCACCATGCTCATCATTGATGATGTTTTCTGCTATAATATACACTGACCTTAGAATACATTAGTTTGACATTTAATATGTTAGCTCCACAGCAAATAAACTGCCCTCATTATGCCCAGCTGCATTTCTGAGCTTTCACACAGGTAGGGATCTAAATTAATTCATAAGCACATATATTGCCAAAGAAGGGTAAAATGTTAATAATTAATTGAGGTGCTTCCTGTAGTTTTGTATATCCTGAAGCAGAAATGGAAACGCCTTGGAGCATTCACCTTTTCACTGTGGGAGGAAAAAAATCACTCCCATTACAGCCACTATGACATGGCTATGGACTCCCTGGTCTCCAAACTGAGTGGTTTGAGAAGCAGCTAATTTAGAAAAAAGTCCCAAGATATGTGCCAAAATCTTGGAAACTCAGTTGCTTACAGAGCTGGTAAATGGAACAAGCTGTGGTATCTGAAAGGGAAGCTTTGTTGCTAGAAATAGAGAAGCAGGCAGAACCAGGGAGTCAGTAGCTGAACTTCACCATGTGGAGAGGATGGGATGTCAAAGGACATCCACCACTCTCCATGACCATGTGTTCTGTCATTGACACTGATGGGATCATCCCTGGGAGGCAGAATATGTGCAATGCGTCTGTATCTTAACTTCTGTTGTGTAGGGTGTAAGGGTCCCCTGCTAGGGAAATCTTATGGTCTGGGGTTAGAAGTTATTTTTAATGGACTGGCCATGAGATCCCCTCTACCTGCCCAGAGTTGCTGATTTGTTAGTTCTGCATCGTTGCTGTGTGAAACCCCTGTGTGCACTGAATTTAGCACTGTTGCCTAATTAACTGAAACAAATTAGCTGAAATATGAGCCATCTGGAATGAAAATGAACCTTCCATGTTTATCAGTGAATTCATTTTATTAGAAAAATACTTGTTGCTTGTGATTGTTTCTTAAAATAAATCATGCTGAGGCAATGTTTCTATGTTAACATTTCTCAGGATAGGGGGGACCACCCCTTCCTGTTTGGTCTGTCATTACCTTTTTCACTTTGCAGCTGCATTGAAATATGTAGGCAGGCAGAAGCTGCTGAGAAGAGGGGATGACAAAAGGCAGCACACATCCTATTGTTCAAGTTTCAAAATCAGTAGTAAGTTACTAAAGAATAAAATATTATATGTTGTTGCCATATGCCTTTATTTTGTCATTCTCCTGGCAGCTTTACTCAGTTCTGAGTACTCTGAATGCCTGTAACAGTCATCTGTATCCTTTTTTCTAACTGCATCTGGTGGATTTCAGATTAACTGCAGTGATATTAATGTTTAAGAATATTCTGTGCAGGGGTCATGTATCATCTCTTGTAGCTCTTTCTATAAGGAAAGTGCAAATATGGTTTCCGTCAATAAAAGAAAACCTCAAGTTATTGGTATAGTAAATTATATAAATGAGCATAGTTTTTTTTTCAGAAAAAAATCTCAAGCACCAGCAATATATAAAT
Source organism: Polioptila caerulea (assembly GCA_013397295.1). Lineage (NCBI taxonomy): Eukaryota > Metazoa > Chordata > Aves > Passeriformes > Certhiidae > Polioptila > Polioptila caerulea. The sequence goes on from VYXF01009740.1 coordinate 553,448, forward strand.
CAGACAGGATTTTGTGGTCTCTAGCTGAGATTTTTAAAAGGAAAATATAGCATTGAGCAGATGCCAGTTGAGCACCACTCACTTCCATCAGCCGAAGTTCTCCTCATCTCTTCTTCACTGATGTCAGTTTGAATTTGTTTCTGAGGTTTGGAATCTTTGCCGACCAAACTCTGACAGCTTCCTGTGTAGAAAGCCCTCCTCTTTGTGGGTTTTCCAGCTTTAGTTTTAGCACTGGCTTATGTTTTGTCTCCCCTGCAGAGCCGCCTCGGCCAATAGCACCCCCGCAGCTGCTGGGCGTTGGGCCCACGTACTTGCTCATCCAGCTGAATGCCAACTCCATCATTGGGGACGGGCCCATTATCCTGAAAGAAGTGGAGTACCGGATGACGTCCGGGACTTGGACTGAGACCCATGCTGTCAACGCACCCACGTACAAGCTCTGGCACCTGGACCCTGACACCGAGTATGAGATTCGGGTCCTGCTCACCAGACCGGGCGAAGGTGGCACGGGGCAGCCGGGACCACCACTCATCACCAGGACCAAGTGTGCCGGTAAGTGTTGCTCTGGAAAAATTTACAAAAAACCCAAAGCTGTTTACTTTATGGTGTAATTGATTGGCAGGCCTGTTGGCTTCAATTCATTTGTATCAGGACTTAGGGATTCCCTTCACGCCCACAGGATCCCCAAGTTTCTGGATCAGTAAGGATTTTCTGTGTCCTCTTCTATGCTTGGTCATTGTCTAGGTTGCTAACCCTTGGAGGGTAGATTAGGAGGCGGGAAGTTAGAAATCTAAGAAAACTTTTTGTTTCTCATCACATGAGGAAGGGGGCCTCTTGATTTCTGCAAAGTCCAGACCTCCCTGTTTCTTCACCTTCATACGTTCATATTTTCAGTTACATTTTAAGTAAACTTGCATATAAAGCAAATTGCATGGGGAAAAAAAGGATATGTTTAAGAAACAGAAAAAAAAAAAAGTAGTATACTTTTGCATAATGTGTCTTTTCCCTAGCAGTTACATATGGACTGCTGAATCTCTAAGAACTAACTAAGATACAAACACTAAAATCACTAGCTATGACTGCTCCCCAGGGAAGTGGTCACGGCACCAAGCCTGCCAGAGTTCAAGAAGTGTTTGGACAACGCTCTCAGGCTCATGGGGACTCCTGGAGCTCTCCTGTGTGGGATTGGGAGTAGGACTCAATAATTATTGTGGGTCTCTTCCAACTCAGGATATTCTATGATTCTCTAAATTGTAGAATACAATTGAAAATAAAAATAGAGTATTTTCTCCATTTTTTACTACTATCAGCAAAATCATGTGCTGCTGAGCCCTGCAGTCTGCTTCCTGTTTCCTTGAGTGCCCCTGCATGGCCAGCACCAAGAAGATTAGGCACTGTCAACTTGTGTTATATGCTGTTCCTTCTAAAGCTACTTAAAGTTATTTTAATCTCAGCTTTCACAAGAAGAAAGATAATACCTACGTCTCATAGTTTCAGGGGAGAAAAATTATGGATTTGAATCTTAGACTGTGAGGAAAATAAACATAAATTAAATTATGGGTTTTCCCCTCCTAGTCTCAGGGCTTCTAGGGCCTGACAGTATTTTCAAGTTGGCACAATATTAGATTTAGCAAGTAGTGCTGATAACCATCTATTCAAAATCACATTAAAGTAATCAGAAGGACAAGCTGGAGTCTCATGTTTCCATGTGTCATGTATACATCTGCAAATTTGAAGCAGAAATACAAATAACTTTTTCACAAGTTGGAGACGGATCTCTGATGGATGACCACTCGTTTTGTTTACTTAAGGAAGAGTGTCAGGGTCTGGATCAGAAGCCAGAAATTCCAGCAGACTAGGTCGGTGGGTTTGAATTCCAGAAAACTGGAGAATCTTTTTTAAAGTTGCTCATAGTACTGTCAGAAGCTGATGCATGAAGCTGGAGTAAGACTAAACTGAAGGCATCTTTTGGAGTTAGTAATCGTTTTTATAATTTATTCTGTCTTTCCAGCGAAGTAGAAAGATCTATGTGTCTATCTCAGTTAAGGTGTCAGTCTTTGAAGCCAACTAAGGTTAAAGTTTTGGTTTATTGCACAGAATTGGTTTAGACATTTTTCTGAAAAAGTAGGAATTGGAAAACTGCTTCTGTTTTAAAAAGGCTGAGCTGAGAGTAACAAATTGAAATGTTCTGGTCGTTTTCTAGCACTTGAAACAATGTAGCCTAATTTACCCAGGTAGTTACAGAGTAAAGATTTTTAGTGGGAAAGGAAGTAATGACTTATGTGACATTTTTTTAGAAGCCTGTTAGGGGAAATAATGTTATTGTGGGTGTGTTTTTATTTTTAATTTTTATTTTTTTAGCATAACACTCGCATGCAAGGCTCCAAAATCTAATCTGGCTTGAGAAAAAAATTCAACTCAATTAAACCCATTATGAAATTAGGTAGATAAAAAAATACTTCAACAGAAAATTCTAAACTTTCTGTGACAACATTATTTTAATAATAATAAAACTTCAAGCTGTTTACCTTGCAGTGACTCATTCTTCCTATTCCACTAAAGTGAAGGCAAATAATTGTTATTACTAGCTAGTTTCAGTTAGAAGAAGGTATGACAGCAAGGGTTTGTGAAGACTGAGATATGGTGCCCAGCATCATGGATGAGTCAGGCACAGAACTAGATTGAATGCCCTGCTGCCTCCTCACCTGTCTGGAAAATGAGACAGACCTTCCTTTCCTGCAGCATTCTCCCAAGGCCTCTGATAGATAACTGCAAGGCCTCGTCAATATGATTTTTTGGGTTGTATGTACTTCTATTTTGCTTGTAAAAGGCAAATTATAAAAAATTAGTCTCTCCCGAAGAGAAGATTTATAAGAAAAGGTAAAGGTAATAATGGAATATCTCACCCTGCAGTCTCTGCTGCTGCTGGTATTGTACTAGTGACTGGCAGGTGATTTACTGTGCTATATTAGATGACATCTCTGCAGCAATATCTTTTTTCTGGAGTTTCTTCAATTATTCCTAATTCTTATTTCTGACAAGCTCACTTATTTTTCAGACAGATACTCTCTTTTCTGTCAATGTTCGTCTTTCCATAAGTTTTATACATATTAGTTCAAATTCTGAAACAAGTTATAATTGATTATCTGCTCAGTATCAGATGGAATGGTGGGAAATAAATGAATTTTTAACTTGAAGTTTGACTGCTCTCTATACAGATTAAAAAATGTACATTGGTGAACATTGATCTGATAAGATTGTAAGGATTAAAGCTTACATTCCAAGTAGCAGCAGCAGCAAACTCGCTGAAAAACTAACGAGAATAAGCTAGGATTCTGCTCTCTGTTAAATGCTTAAGCAAATACCAGCATTGTTTTCAAATGAAGTTTAAAATACTTTTTCATTCAGTATTTATAATTTCTTGCTATTTCTTAATAATGTATTATTGATCAGTTGTCACCTGCTTTGCTGGAGATGTATTCTACTCCTTAGTGATTTGACTGATGATCATACTTACCTCATTGTCATACATACACTTTTATTATTAGGTATTTAGATCATTTTCTGTCTCCCTCATAGCAAAACTAGTGTCTGGTGACTCATTTTCTAAATGTTTCCACTAATGCTAAACAAAATTGTTCTTTAATGAAGGGATAATTCTTCCACTAGTTAAGTCCTCTGACAGCCTGTTTGTCTATCCAGCATTTCCCAGGTAATCTTTCCTGTGCTGTAGCTAAGGCATCTTTTTAGATGGATTATCAGTCTGTGATTAAAGACAGTGCTGAGCAATCAAATATATGAAACCACTGAGTGTTTTTAAATGGCTGAAGTCTGAAACATCTGAAGCAAAACACTATTTTCTTACATTATCCTCTGTAAGAGCCAGATGCATGCTTTGTGATCAAGGCATTGTGTTCCCAGCCCCTGATGCTGAAGAGTACTCTCTCCCCCTCGGTCCTCACAGGGCATCTGAGCTTTATTTCATTCTGACTTTGCCTCTTTCCTGGGATCATTGCTCAGATTATTCACTTCTCCAGGATTCTAACACCAAAATAAAAGGCAGAGAGTAACACTTTAACCAGAAGTAATCCTTAAGGCTGTTTTCTGTGGCTCTGGGGTGTGTTGTCCTTCTGAGCGTATACTCTGAGTTGTTATTACCTTTCTTCCCTTGAGGGGGTAGGGAGAGAGGGGTAGAGTGTAGAAAATAAATGATAATCTAAAATTGCCCACTTAGCCTGCTTTTTCAACTCTAAATTAGGACTTGTTCTCTTCCATTGGCTGCTGCTTCTGAGTAACAGCTCACAGCTCAGTTTTATGATTAACTGATATTTTAGCAGCAAAGGGGGTCAATAGTTCAGCCTGTCCAGAGCTTAATATATGTACACAGTGGAATTGCTTGCTCCTGCTTTACTGAAGTTCAGCACAAGGATTGTGATTTTTCAGAAAAGTGGGAAGAATTGTGAAACAGTTGGAGAAAAGAGTGCTGTTCTCATTTTTTGGTTTTGATAATGAAATGAGTAAGGGTAGGGGGGAAGATTTATAGCTTTAGCAGAGCTGAGAAAGGGAAAATATTTATTAATGATATTATTATTATTACTATTGTCATTATTGCTACTTCATTGTTCAAAATCTTTATCCATCACAGAGACCTGCTATTGGTAACAGTTTGCCTCAAGGCACGAGAGCAGGAGATGCTGGTTCAGCGATGCAATGCTGGCACATGAACACCTGCAGTTGAAGGCTGGGGAGCTGGGCTGCTTTCTGCTGCCTTTTCAGCTGCAGAATGTTTGTGTGCAGTTTCCACATGCATTAATTTAAAAAAATTGTACACAGAGTACAGGACACTGCTGAATTCTCCTCTAACAAATGAAAAAAGCAAAACATGGAAAAATATTGAAAAACAAAAGCAAGCTCAAAAGCTTTTAATCATTGTCTTGGGATTTATAACAGAGGGACCCCAGAGAGGTTGCAATTGAGAAAGTGACCCTGCATGGCCATCCGGAGAACTAAAATGTTGTTGTGGTTACATAAAAATTGTAAATGGTTTTTAAAATGAGTGGAGTGAGAGGGACACTGCAGTATAGAATCTGCATGTGGTGATGTGGGACGTGTACAGTGCTACTTCACTCAGTGTCTGATGCCTTTTACACTTGCAGAGCCAAAGCAGAGGGCAGGGGGGGACGGATCTGGATTTGTAGGCTTTGCTTTGTGCTGTACAAGAGAATTTAGGATGCTGGAATATGAGGCAATGTGTTTATAAAATTGAGTAGAGTCAACATCACAGGAGGCTCCTGGAATACTCAGCACTGAATAGATAAGCTGTGCTCTTCATTTGTGTCCCTTGCAGCAGTGCAACTGCAATTGGTTAAAACTTTAAAAGCTAATAAAAATACAGATAAGTGCATAATTTTCAACCATTTTTTATTTTTAATGGGGACAGAGAAAACAGCTGTCTTTACAGAAAACTTTACAGAATGTACAGCTTTACAGAAAAACAGCTGCCTTTATATTTCAAGCAGAATTTTTATCTTATTTCTCTCAAAGCATGTATTATTATGGACTTAGATTATAGCTTCAAGGGCAACATGAATACATTTTGTGCTTAAATTACGTGTTTTTATTGCTCATTTTTTTGTTGTTTATGGTTTGATTTTAAGGATAAGCTCAAGATGAACAACTTGAAACTAAATTAATATGATGCTTTTAAAAATTATTTTACATTTGTCATTCCAGAAGAGCCCTCATTACACCAATATTTATAAGTTACTGTTGTTTTTACAAATGTGTTTGGTACTTGTGACTGTTTCTGGGCTTTTGGCCAGGTAGTAATTGGAACCATTTAAGATCTTGCTATCAAATTCCAAATGCACCAGAGTCTTGTTCCATATAGATTTACCAGCTGGGTGTGATACGGGGAGGTGGAGCAGGGAGATATTAAAACAATGGAAAAAGTCTGGACTAAGGAACCTCATCATATTCCCGTTAAGACTGAATCTCAGGATTGTTATTGAGAAGGCATCCTGTGGAAGAGCCATCTGATTTGGACTATCATCTGGCACCAGCAACTGTGTCCTGCTTATTGTGTGCTGCTTGCCACTGCTGAGACACCCATACCACATATAGAATCCTAATGATGCTTATATCCATAAGAAAGGACTGTAGTGCAGCTGACTTACCTAGCAAGAGACCAGGCAGACTGCCCAGCCAAGTTCTTGTCAAATAGTGTAAATTAAGCATGGTATCCTCGTTTTCAAAGGAGTGCAATGCTGATGACTCAGTTGAATTGGCAGTAAACTGCAAGTTCAGACACTGACCTCCCCTAAATTAGTTTTCAACTTTTCTTTTGCTTGCTGTATTCAGCCTTGCTTAGTATCATTTATATGGTCCTTGCAGCTGCAAGTTCCCTCCGCACTAACTGGAAACTCTCTTCCCGCAAAATTGCGAGTGCCATGTTATACAAAGACATGGATTTCCTGAATTCTCACATGCTTCATTTTTGGGAATAATTTTGTTCATGGCTAGTTTTTTATAGTATAGTATCATATTGAGCAGTAAATCACTCTGACGCTCTTCACTTAGAGTCGGGAAAGCAGACTTAGGTCAGTGGACTCCTCTAGTACGGCCACCCACATTTGAAAGCCTCTGTTGTGTGCAGTGACCTCTTCTGCCTTCTTTCTGAAGTCTCTACCATGGGCAGGGAGGGACGAGAAACCTACAGCAAGCTGTGGTTGTGGCCATTGGCACGTGACACACTGGTCAGTCAAGGTTTTTGTGCAAAGACTTTGGTTGAAGTTACTGTCTCTCTTTCTGGTGGAGGACACGAGGTCAGGGTACCCCTTCACTTTGTGGTAGAGGCAAGGGGAGGAAAAGGAGCAGCTACCAACACCACACAGAGCTCCCTTGTCTCTCAGGCAATTTCTCCATCTCTTGCCTTACCTTGGTTTGTTTGGTGGCTTTTCCCAGAGCAGAGCATGCCACAGCGCACTGAGGCCATCATGATTTATCCAAAGTGCATGTAGCTAGTCAATAGATCACACTTCCGAGAGGAGCACTGTCTGTGGCAAGAAAATATATTGCAGTACATTAATCCACGGTGCCCATTCCAGCTGTAAAAGAAGGGATGTGGACAATAATTCATATTGCAGCACTTAAAAGTGCTGTGGGTGCACCCAGGCCAGATAACTCATAGCCTGATTAGAGCTTCTGCAAAGTTGGGGGACTGATGTTCATGGATTTTTGGTTTGTGTATGCTTCTAAAAAACATGTCTGCAGGTTGAAATAATCTTCCCCTTTTGCAAGACTGAAGCTCTTTTTTTTGAACTGTGACTTCTATTTTTAATTTCAGCTGAAGTAAATAATTTTATTTTTTTTAACATGATTGATTAGTGTGTTTGATGCTTTAGTTTGGTTTTGTAATTAAGGTCTCTCAGCTGTTCAGGAATGCAATATTAATTTTATAGTGTTTGAGAACTGGTAAGTATGTAAATAAAACAAACTTTTGTTGGACTGTCTTTTATTGTACATTCATTTATCAGTCTATTAAAAATTAATCAGTGAAAATTTTAATGAAGTTTTTTTAAGTTGCTCTGATCTTTGCAGCACTAAAATGTTTTGGAAGCATACTAAATTTTCAGTTATATTGGCACCTGTGGCAGGGTAGTGTGGATTAGATATGGAGGACTGTGAGCAGCGAGAGTGGAAGAGGAGAAGAGGAAAGCAGTACCAGCAGCCTGTGCTGCAACAGGGGATGCTGATGAGGTTTACCAAATACATTAGGCATTTTTCCTCTCTGCCCCATTGAGTCTCTCTCCAAAGCGATTAAAAAGAGATATCATGTCATTCTTCTCAAAAGCCCTGGTTCTTACAGGCATCAATTCTTTGGACTTTCTTCTGCTAGATAAATATTTGGTTTTTATTTAGTTCTTGTTTGCTTTTTTATTTTTTAACTTTGTTTCATTTTAATAGTGAGCAGCATAATTCTTTTCACCTAATTTGAACCTAGTCTGTATGAAGTAGAACTAAGTGAATTTCACTCTCTCCACTTTATTTCTCAGTAAATCCTCCTGCTGGTGCTGAGAGGGATAATGGACCATGTGATGCTTTTGTATGGAATGATAATGAAATAGCCTCCATTTTAACAATGAGTTGAGAAGCATATTAAGCAACAATTGATGTCAAGTTACATCTTAGGTGATCAGTAGGTTCAGAAACCTAAAAATGACTTGTCAAGGCTCTTAATGCTACCTGGTTTTGTTTGCTGTTTTCAAATAAAAATCTGGAGCAGTCCTGGAAAGCTCCAGATAACTTGAAAAACAGGCATTAAAAATACTGACATGAAGGCTCAGGATCACCCAATTAATTAAAAGCTTGTCATCTTGACTCTAATTCTGAACAGAATAATGGAACAGCCAATACCAAGCTTGATTAATAAAGAATTAAGAAACTAATGTAATTAGAGACAGTCAACAGATTTATAGAATGCTCTTGTCAGAATAACTTGATTTTTTAAAAATTAAATTACAGATTTAGTTTATAAAGCTGATACTGTTCTCTAATGCATTTAATTTGATATAAGGCATTTTAATTAAGAAATCATAATAAATAAAATTACCTCAAATGTAGAAGAACTGGCTTACATATCTAAAACTAGTTTTTTGGATTAATTGAATAAACACTTCTGTTTGTGCCCTATCAGGAACAGTTCCATGTATTTTATAAAGAAAATGTTACTATGGTAAAGTTGACAGATTACAGAATATTAAGAAACTGGTAGGAAAAAAAAACCCACTTGAAATAATACTTGAGTTCTAATTTACAGTGGTTTGAATTGGTTGAATCTTATCTATGTTTCAAGTATAACATTTGCAGTATAATAAAAACAAAGTAGGCCATATGTACAGATTGGGAAAAGAGATCTGAGAGTCATGGACCATTAGGGCTGAGACTTTGGCACTGAAACTAGAAGAGATCCTGTAGTCCTTGGCTTGTAAATGATAGCAAAATTTCTCACTCTTTCTTTAGTGTTGGAGAATGTTTTAAAGCTTTTGAAGGTGTAATCTCGAAATTACTTACCAAATTAGTTTTCTTCTGACCCAAGTCTTTTATCCCTGTCTCTCCAACTCCTCTCCAAACCTGTAGAATTAAATGTATGGCATTGTGCAAGCGTTTGTTTCCAGGAAGATTAGGAAACCAAAAGAAAAAAATATGGCAGAAAGTTAAAATCTGGAAACAAAATCTTGTTTGTATGTGATGTGACCAGAATTAACACTGAGTTTAGAGATACAGACATGATTTAAGTAGTAATTCCTCATGGGCTTGAAACTTATTTTCCGTGTTTCACATCTCCAAATCATCTGCGTAAACCTTTTATTCCTTTGTATATTATTATTTTTCATTTCAGGTTACCTTTGAAAACTATTTCATTTTTATGTATTGTGTTTTTCAGGTCATTAATTGCTAAAAGCTATTTCATTACCCTTGGAAAGACAACATGCTAAATTATCATTCAGATAATTAAACATTTCAGATACTACAACAGTACCATAAGTACATATTTTGCAGTTTATTACCTTTATTTTAGAGAAATTGTGCTCAATGATAGGGACTGGTGAAAATACATTTGACAATGTACCTTCTTTTGTCTGCAAAATGAACTCTAACAATTAGGCTGAAATGTCAGAACATGAGCACCCACTGGGGATATGATGTGGTCTATTCACAGTTCACAATCTGGAGTAGCTTTGATGATTACAAATAAATAAACCAGTTAAGTTGTATCATGTTTCCTTAAAGTAATGACCTTTGAAGACAGTGTGGAACTGCAGTTCAAGAAACCTGCTCTCTATTTACGGCCTTTGTCATCACCTTTGACAAATCAGTTCACTTTGGTGTCTCGTTGTTATTTAGAAAGAAGGATTGAGTATGAATGTTTCCTCAGCAATTTTTCTTAAATTTATTTTCCTCACATGATTTTTTTTTTTTTTTCAGCACAAGCACTTTTCTTACTTTTGTTGTGCTGGCTGCAATGAGATCTTGGATTTGTTTCTCTGAATACTAAATATTTTGTAAGGAGTATCTTATATAATGAAGATCATATATAAGGTGTGAAATTTTTATTCATACAGTTTGGGGTTTTATCACTGATGTATTGTCTGTATTCAGCTGGTGACCAAGACCTCTTTGTCTGTCCATGCAGAGTTGACTTTTGGTGTTGACTTGATATAATAAGGGGTGGATGGGGAGTGTGGGAAGAATGCAACAAATATATTGTATAGAAATCAGTGGAGATCAATTTATTCCTGAAGTTGTTGGTTTTGTTTTTTTGGTTTTTTTGGTTTTTTTGGTTTTTTTCTTAGCCCTTGTCTATTATCAACTGAATAGCCATAATTAAGGATCATGCAAGTTGAGCATGTTCTTTTTTTCTATGTGTGTTTGCCACTTAACCTCAAAGACTTCTTAAGTTGCCATTACCAAGGTTTTTTTTTTCTGATGCTCAGCTTTTTGCGTTTGGTTTTTCTTGCTCCTTTTTTTAACACGATCATACCTGCCCCTTCAGCCCTAGCTATTCCTTCCCTTCAGCCTTGAAACAGAATTTAAAAGTTTAAAGCAAATATGGATGCTTCTGTCTAAACAGTGGATGAGGAAACAAATAATCTCCTGTAGAAATTATTCATATGGTATAATATGCTTGTAGGTTTGCAGTTCATATGGTGATGAATATAGTGTAAGAACCTCTACAGAAAAGAAACATGAAAAATTTCTTAGATGTTACTTATCTTGCCTAGCAGTAATTGGAAAAGTTAAAGAATGTGTATCTGAAAGACAAGTTAAGATGGCAGACATTTTTCATAGTCACTTTACTGAGGGGCATATTCAGAGCATATACACATACTTTATACAATGAGAAAAAATACATACAACAATACAATTGTGTAGGAATCAATAAACCATTATGTTTATGCCTTTCTTTGAATTATTTAGTCCTGAATTTACTAGTTGTCATGTGCATTAAATTAAGGCAGTTCACAAATGTAGGGTTTTTTCTCCTGGGTTAATTTGATCAGGTCTCACAGTGGGGAAAATAGTGCTATCACTCTTCAATATTGCTTTCACAAATCAGCTTACTGTCTCTGTGTTTAAGAAAGGATTTGCAAGTTTAAGGTGGGAATTCTAAGTCTGTATAATAATTTCTGTGATGACTCTAAGGTGATTTAAAGATCTGTTAAAAATAGAAATGCTGTGGGTTCCCATGGGTGAGGCTTGAGCTAGACTGCTGCATCCAGTGGGGTGCAGGTTCTGTGGAAGCCATGATCTTTCAGTGCACTCTGAAAGTCTGCCTTGTGGACAGACTTAAACTAGAAAATAGTTTAAGATGTTCCTGTTGTGCATTTTGTTGTCCTAAAACTGATCTCTTGGATGGTTTTCATTATTCTCTCCGCAGACACATGTGCCAATGTTTGTTTTACCCACCTCTGAAGAGCAGCCATCCTGTTCTGGCAGTTCTGCATAAAGTGCTTGGGTATGATAGGCAGGCTTCTTTCTGCCTTTCTAGACCATAACACAGGCTAAGAATCAAATATGCAGCAATTGTAGTAAAGAACAATAGTTGCAAAAAAACCCTTGTAGTATTTGCAATATCTTTTTTCAGCCTTGAATTGCACAAAATCTGCCTTTAAATATTCTTCTGTTATTCTCCGCATCCTTCTTTCTGTGTTGCATGCTATGCCTTACTCCATCTGATGTGGACTTGTAGTGGGGGTTAAATATACCACTGACAAGTCACGAAGAAAATCTTCTCTCTGGTGCTAAAGGTCTATTTTTTGGAGTTGTTTTCTGCACAGAGCAGTTACTGGTGTGAGAAAATGGGGTACTGGAAGCACTGCAGCTTCTGTAATAGAAGTTCCTCTTGATGAATATGACGACATTTGAAAAATATGAAAGTCATTGTATATATGTTTTGTTGTTTGAAAATTTAATATTTCAATCCACTTCTTTAGATTTAGCAACATTAGGAGTAGTCCCCTTTATGATAAATAAGAACATAAAGGAGGACATTGGCCTGGGCACATTAGGATGCCTTGATACTTGATACTGAGGTCTGAGCATCCTTGCAGAGAGGTAGCATTGGGAAGCAGAGTTCTAATATAGTGTTCAGCTTCTAATATTTTAATTTCTGCAAGTAAAGTGTGACATTTCATCCTTGGTAAAGTGAGTGTCTAGCTATTTAGTAAGGGACAAACCATAATGCCATCACTGGAGAGATGTATTGTCAACTTGGACAGGTGATATTTAAGGACCCTGAAGAGAGAAATGACCTGGCAGTGTAACAAGACATATCACAAGTGACTGTCTCAGGAAGAATGAGAACAAGACGGACAATTTCCATTACTTCTCAGTGTTAAGGTACTACCATTATCCCCTAAACGACCATACGCTCCAAGCAATAATCATGCACTGTCTTCTCCTGTACTAATATGAAACTGGAATTCAATTTCTTTGACACATATTGCTTCAGCTTGTCTTGTCAAGTTGTTTCTCTGCTGGAGCTCAGCTGATGTATCGTGAATGGGCTTTGTACACTGACTGAAATGGGGAAATAGTTATCCGGTTTCCTTTGATGTTTTGATGCCAAGGATATGCTAGAAGAGAGAGGCTTTGTTTCTTGCAGCCTGTAAGTTATTGCCAGTTAGGAAATCAGTGAAACCACAAGCAGTTCTTCAAACTGGTTTCTCTTTTGCAGTCTTTTTCCAGTCTCATTGGTGTACCCTGTTAGCTGTGTACTAATTCCCATAATACCCTGGAGAGAGGCAATAGTTCTTTTTCCATTGTCTTCCCAGGAGTGAGGAAATCCAGCACACACTAGGTTTTATGGCAGGATTTTGTGCTTCTTTTTAGTTGTTTTTTTTTTCCTCAGTGGGAATCTGTACTTGCAGTAGCTGATGGAGTCTCTACATCATTTCTATCAATCAGGTTCTGCCTGTCAATTACGATATCCATTGTCATTATGGTATTCTGCATATTGGTGAAATATATTTTTATAGTAAGCTTGTTTTAATTCTGAGTGGATAAATACTATGCTGCAACTGTTAGAGTTCTTATAAGGACAAATTAAGTTATCATGTGTAAAAATGAGGAAAATAAAGAAAGTCCTCTATTATCAGTACCATCCTGGAATCAGCTGTTTTTATTTAACCTGTGGTGTAGTGGACAATCCACTAATTCCATATTTGAAACACTTGAAAATTTAAAATGCTTGATCTGAGTCAGATTTAAGAATATTTTAAATGCTCAATACCTTATGCATATTCATAATAACTTTTTTAGTAACTCAGTATCTATTTGTCATGCTTCTGTTTCTGTTTTTCTAATTTTAAAGCAGTCATGTAAATTTTTTCTTAGCTGACTGCATCAGTAAAGAAAACGGATAAACTGCCTTACCATATTCTGGATCATATGGTAGATTATTAAACTCATATTTGGCAAACATGAGTAGCTTACAGGCCAGGCAAACCTTTCAGGATGTTCTCTGATGGACGCCTAGTGGACTATGTGGTTTTATGTACAAAATATGTGTGAGGGCTCATACAGCAAGAGACAAGTGCTGCAGCACTTGTGCCTACAACTGTCAGTGAGACGTATTCTTCGATATGCCTTTTGTGATCAAGTTTGATTATTTAAAAGCTATATACAAGAAGTACAGGAAAAAGATATATAGTTGTATCTATTGCTATTTTTTTTAGCCTGTGCCACCTACATTAGTTGACATTGTATTTTTATGTATAGATTTTTCCATCTTGCCTCAAGGACAATAAAAATATAATACGTATGCATAAGGAAATTGAATGAAGGTTGTTACTGATATCTCAAAGCTGGCATTTCTTAACTTTTAAATACTTTATTTTGCTCTTTTACTGTAATATAGCTTTTGTGCATATAATTTGCTATAAACAACAAGAGTAGACATGAAGATCCTTCAAGTTCTTTCACTTGAAAGTTTCTTCTGGCAGTTAGAGAAGAAGAAAATTAATAAAAAATGCATTTTGACATTTAAAAGAGAATTCTTTCCCTTAAAATGCATAAAAGATGCAGACTCTTAAATTGCTTAAATTTGCACATTTTGGAGCATTACTCTGACGTTTCTTAAACCTGCATGTGTAGCAGATTTCTCTGTAGCAAGCTTCACCTTTGTCTCCCGAGCTAAATTGCATTAGAAGAAGTAGCCCTTCAACCCTTGAGATGGCTACAAAATTTTGTTTGTCATCTAATGTCTTTCCCCTTCCATTTATGATCTTGGATGTAAAGACAGACATAACCAAGTTTGTTTCCCTATGGCTTCTTATTCTTAGGGCTTGCACCATCAGTGTCCTTTTCACTGATCCCTATGGTTTTTGTTGCTGTTTTTTTGGTGTTCATGGAGAATCTCTAAATCCATTTCTTTCTAGCATTCTGTAACTTCTGAATTTCTATTTGTGGTACTGTTGTGTGTGTGCCAAGAAATAATTGACTTCATCCTCTCTAGCTGCTGGCCCTCAGGCCTTTTGGTTTTTCAGAAGGATCCTGCTGCTCCCTTGATGTTTACACACTGACAGAGAAAATCCCAGAAATGGTGAAGCCAGCATTTGCTTACCAAATTCCCTCCAACTCATCCTTTACTATAGAGAAGCAGCTTAAGTCCGTATGCAAGAGGACAGCATTTCCTATTTTAAAATAAAAAGTAGGGGAAAGCAAGAGAGGGCTTCAAATGCTCTCTGCTATCATAGATTTTCTTAGGAATGAACTAGTTGATAAACTTCACCACTGCAATAACTACTGGGGTTCTCCTCTCCCAGCTCCCTTTAGGCCATGCTGTTCAGTTCACGTTGCCTGGAACATGGTGCACTCTGTTTCTCTCCATGAGGCTGCTAACGTGCAGAGGCAGTTCCTGACTTCCTGTGTCCTCCAGGGGAAAATGTGTTGTGTGCAGTCTCTTGTGTGTTTGAGGGGCCAGAGGAGATGAAAATGATAAGACACCGACGTAGCAGTTGAGATCTAATGTACTGTAAAGCTGGAGAAGAGATCGAGGCACTGCAGGACATGAGAACCAACCTGTATCTTGCAAATCCCTGCTGCACTTCTGCTGTTGAAAGTCTGGCATGCACTGCTGTAACTGAGTGGCAGGAGTAGGCAAGAGACACATCCTTGAAGGCTGGGGTCAGGGAACAGCATGGGATAGTGAGGTCTATTCAAACAATATGTTTTCTCATCTACCTTTTGTAGTGAAATTTTTCATGGCAGAGATGGAAGAACCAATATGAAGAGTTCCTGAATGAGTCATGGTGAAATGCATGTTTCAAAACCAGTCTTTCTTGCTTAGCTACTTTACAGAGGAAAAAAGAAAAATGGCAGACTGATATTCTCTGTTGTGTTCAAAGACAGGAAAAGATCCAGCTAGTTTTGACTGCAGCACTGAATAGAAATCTTGCAGTCCCTGATTGCTTCCAGAAATTGCTTGTGAATGTCCATCACCATTCATAGGTGTTGCTGGCAGTATTTTCTGAAAAAGTGTTTGAAAGGCATAGAGAAACCTTTGTTTTGAGATTTAAAACAGTGTATATGCACACATAGAAGTGTTGAAATATATATAAATTTCAAGAAAAATATTCTGATAGCTTTGTCAAGAATAAAATAGTTTCAACATAATGAAACATTTTTCTGTAAATTTTTCTAACATCTTTAATAGCCAGGCAGACGGTTAGAAGTATTTTTCTCTCTCCCAGTGTATTACAATAGATATGAAGGTGAAAAAATCCATACCTGTAGTATTTTCTGAATTTGAACAAATAGACAAAACTCTATGTTCCTGCTAGGTATCATTTGCAAAGAAGCAGCCACTTCTTTTCAGTACATTTTTCTACATTGTCATCATAGTCATCTTTATATCTCAATAAGTCATGTGAGAGGGGTACATAAATGATACAAGCTACCTGGATGTCTGCAGCAACCTGAATTCACCTTATTATTTGGAACTCCCTGCATTGTAAGGATGGCTTAATATGGGAGAAAGCACTACCTAATCTTAAAAGTTGTTTCAAGAAATTAAATTAGGGGGTAAAGGGAAGATAAGGCTAAAAAAGCAATATAAATTATAAATAAATGCAGTTTGAATGTTGGAAAAAATTAAAAGCACCCAAGAAGTAGAAAGATTTGTTTTTCCAGTTGAAGATAGAAATTACACTTGCAGCATGAATGGTTGAGTATCCCAACCACCAATATCGAAGAGGCTGGACTTCCTTGCGTGATGCATGCAGTGCAGTAATTTTGTCTGTCATATATCACTGCGGGGCCCAAGAGTCACTGCTCTTTCTTCTCCCTCCAGCCCCCTTGGTGAATAACTTTCCTCTTAGATGTTTCTACTTTTAATCCTTCCTGTAAAGTATTGGTCACTGGTTTTGTGTTTTCATCTGATGTCATAAGAACTGGACCAGTCTTTGGGTCTGTGGTCAGAAGGTCAAACTGTTTTTAAGGGTAGACTCAAATATTCCATCACTGATTTATCTGGTAACTCATGAATGCATACTGAAAGACAAACGTTTCTCTCTGGAGGGCAAAAGGGTCTAGGCAGGATAGAAGAGTTTTTCAGTTGTTGCTATTGCAAGTAATTTCACTTTTCCAAGTACATGTTTAATGATGTTTCCCTTGCGAGCAGTGTTTAGTGATCTCAAAACCAAGCTCCCACTGAGGCATGGCCAATGAAACCTGACCTTGAAATGATAATGCAAGCTGTGCCAAAAATTAATTGCTGGTAGCATTCTCTCTGCTGTTTGATTTTTAATGAATAAAGAGTTGTTGCAAATTTTTAAGTTTTTATAGATGGGATGCAAATTTCCCCTTTTAATATTTTTTTAATTATTATTTCAAATTGATAGCTCAGTTGCTCTTGGTGCTGTTTATTGAAGGTATCTCTAAAGAACTATTTTGATTTTTAAAGTTTCATTATAGAATATAAAGGAAATAAAATGGCTTAATGGAATTCAGAAGCTTAATTCATTGGTTTAATATTATACTTGCAAAGCACATAATTTAATTTAACAGTGTTAGAAAAAAAAATTTAAGTCTAATTTATGTTGACAAAAGCAATACTAAAGTATTTTGCAATAAACGAGGCACTAATACAGTGCACAAGAAATCGATTTCATATTACACATTTGTATAATTAAGTAAAGTGCTAACTTTGAAGTATTTCTTATGACAGCCCATAAGGCTGCATTTTCTTACACTCTTGCAGTTACTGTTTAAGTTGAAAAGCTAATTTAATTTTAAAATGTTTGCTACCAAGTATGCCAATATAATTGACACTAGAAAAAAATTCAGCTTTACATATTTTATTATTAAGTAGAAGCAATTCTGTATAGATTTTGTCTCCTGGTTGCTGTAACTTAAATTACAATATTGTGAATATTCTACATTTTGAAACATCACTCAACTTCAGCTGCTCCAAAGGGATAGGATGTAAGATAAAACTATCTATAATTTGTTCCACCATATACTCCTCTCAAGTGCTTATGTTACCACTCAGCCTGTTCCTCATCCTCAACTGTCCTTTCTCTTTTAATAGTTGTTTATTCAATTTGTAAGTTTAGCTTTGAGTTTTAGAAGTAAGTTACAGAAGTATGTCTTTAGGAAGGCCTTTTCTTCCAGCTTCTTTTTTTCTGGAAGATATAAGTTAAGGTGTTTTGTGGTGGATAGATTGGTGGATTTTAGAGAGAAGTTGTATTTTCAGTTTTGTTCATGAAACGTGGCAGAGGATGCAAAAGGACTTTCCTAATTTTCTTCCTTTCAAATATTTTCCCTAGTGCTAATGGCAATGAATTGGATGTGCTTTACCACTTCACTTGTTTTTCTCATCCACTCTTCAACTCCTGGGTATTCACTTTCCACCATTCTCTGTATCAGGATTTCAATTTCCAGTTAAGCGTCAGATACGGGACCTGGAAATTTAAACACGTCTATGGATGTGAACTACTGTGAATCAAAGGAAAGCTGTAGTTCTGTCCTGTAAGCAGCAGTGTCTGCTTTTATTGTCCTTGTAGTCAGTCTCCTCTGTAACACCAATCCCAACTGCCTTTGCAATACCTCTAGTCTTACAGTTTGGGGAGGGTTTTGTTCTATATGGTTTTTGTTCTCTGAAAAAACAAAATATTGGAAGAAGATAGGAAGTCAACCCTTTCATTTCTTGTTCATGAACTCTTGAATGGTATAAAATAAACAAGATAAATCCAAAATAAGACTATGAGCAGTGATTTACTGTTTCAGTTTATTATGGAATATTGTTAGATTGTGCCTGATTTTTAAAGAATGTGTTCAGCACTTGTTGAAACTAAAAAGAAGGGGCTTCCCAAGACACAAGTTTCTGAGCTTTCGGCAGGATATTTATAATTTGTATCCTTTGCTTTAGGCATAAATAGAATGAAAACCAATGTCAACTTAATATCTGACATAAACCTGTTCAACTCTTTATGCTCTGCGGCGACCACAGAATTTTTGGTGTAATCAAAGCTCTGGCTGATTGGGATAACCTCAGTGCATAGAAGTGCCATGGAGTATGACCCACTGATATTTATAAATAAAATTTAAACACATTCTCATTTTAATTGGACTAGCTAGAAAACTCAGTGTTTGGAGAATATTGCATACCTTAGGTAGAATGTTTGGCTAATGCTTCAAGTTTATTACTAAGTATACAAAAGTGTTCAACAGTTCAGCTTTCAGAGTGCAAACCTGAGGTCAGGAAATTGCATAAATTCTCAAAACATAGAGTCTGCACCACCGGATTATTCTAGAATCCTATGTTTTCTGCTAGAAAGAAGATACTTTGTAGTGGTATGAATTTTACTTCTGTGTTGTTTCCATATAAACACTATGAAAAAGTTTGCTTCTGAAAAAACATTGTCTCTGCTGCTTATAATTGCAAAATCTTTGTGTCAAGTTGATAAACAAAAATAGCTTTTTCAAAAGCTGTTTTTGCCTCTCTAAATAGCTCAGTTCAGGTAGTTGAAAGGAAATCATAAAGATAGGTAATTTGTTTTTTCTAAATTTCCTATAGCTACAGTGCAATTCCCACAGAAAGTAACTGAAACAAGAGTATAGAATAACATTAAAGTTCAGATATCTCAATAAACTAACAATGCAGATTGATTGAAAGAGAACATATTGAATTACTATAAATGTGATATAGCTAATAAATGAAAGCAATAATTTCCTGTGTAAAAAAGCTACTCTTTGAAACACTAAGTTTGTTCATTCTACTGAAAAGTGAAAATGGCAAAAATTAAATAGCATCTTTGATTCATACTCCTTTTTTTTTTTCAAAAATGAAAAAAAATTATGTTATCAAGAATCATAAAAATAAATTAGTTGGAATAATCAACTTGCAAGATATTACCACTGCATAAGAAGTAATAATAAAATTTAATAGCCTAAAATGAGTGGAAAATCAGCAATAAAATACTGCATGATATTATTGTATTGATGTATCTGATGTCTGAAAATTTAAATACTCTAATATTCTTATCTTTTTAATCAACAATATTTTCTTTTCATTTTCTCCATTTCCAATCTCAAAGAACTAGAGTGCTTGCAAAACTTTATGACAGCAGAGTGATCTATGTCACATAAAATGGTCCCTGAATTTTGTAATGAAAGAAGTAATGTGGGATTTGTCACATGAGTGCTTGAGAAAAACTAACTCAGGAGAACAGGAAAATAAAATCATTCTAGAGGCCTTCAATGTGATGATTGCTTTTTTCCCCCAGAAATATGAAGGTATACCAATTGTATGGACATAATTAAAATTATCTGTCTTAAGACATCAGAAAATACCATTGCATTTCTGTACACATTTTTATAGCAGAATATTGTTCCAAGTGCTGGTGAGTTCTTTCCTTAAAACCAAACCAGGTTTTGCATTACTTAGCTGGCTTCCAATAATTCTATCTAATTTTGTTGGTATGTGCTAACTGCAAACTTTGCTTTACATGTATATGGCTAGAGGCATTATTGTCCTTTGTCATTTCACTATTGTGTATCTCCTGGATGTTGCTGTCTTGCCTTCCACTCACCAGGGAGAGCAGAAAAGATCACACAGGGCCCCTTTGCCTACTGCCAGACAAAGCCAGACATGTATATTACTGAGAGTCCCCCTTGCTGCCAATTTAATTGGATCTGCTTGAATTTTTCACTGCAGAAAATGAGATATTCTCATTGTACTGGTGGAGATTTTGGGGGAGGGAATTGCCAGCAGACAGGCATTAATTAAGTAACTACAACACTGCTAATGTTTTCAGGGCAGGACCAGGATTTTGATTATCTCTCTGTCCTTTCCTTGGACATACACCTGCAAAAGTATATTCTGCCTAGGCCATGGAATGTGAATATTTTAAGATACCTCTGATGAAACTGTCTAGAGGGAATGACATAGGCCAGATGGCACAAACACTAAAACTGGAATGTTTCCAGGTTCATGCTGAATCCCTCAGTAAAGGCAGTGATATTACTGTTGAAATAAGGCAGTAGGTCAAACTCTTTCAGAACAACTATCTGCTGTGTTGGGGTCTTGATATATATCTTGGGATTATAGTGATGCCAGGCCTCCTACCTTCAAGTAACTTCTCAGTCTTCCCTGGGGAGCTGGCATCTTGACATGGGCTGCAAACCCTAGAAAATTATTTGATTGAGTAAAGAAATGCCACGTTTGTGTAACGTCTAATCTGAGGTATAAGTTGTAGATAGCAGGCTCATATCAACCCATCTGATTTAGTCTGTAAACCAGCTACTGCCCCCAAACTGTTCAAGGTTAATTATTGTCGGTAATTATTTTACTGCTAGTTTAAAAACAATGAAGGTACGGTGCTTAGAAACAATCAACTATGTAATACTGAGCTTTATTACTTTCATTTTCTAGCATGGAAGAAATTATTTGGCTTTTTCTTGGGTTGAATTATGCTGTACCATAAAGAACTCTAACAGTACTAATTTGCTTGAAATGCGGTTGAATTTATCACAGCCAGCATGAGCTTGCATGGAGGGCTTTTTTCCCCTGTCTGATTTTACAAATAGAAAAACAAATAAAAATTAATTTTCTCATCTGATCTTGCAGTCTCCACCTCCCCAACCAAAACGAGCACATTCAGAAGACACATCAGTAATACAACTTTAAAGTATTTTATTCTTAAAAACACTATACCAAAAATGTGAGGCTGTGCATATGTCTTGTGGGTTTTTTGTTTATTTTATTTAACTATAAGAGAAACTAAAAAAACATTGTTTGAGTGGGTGTCATATGAAGAAAGAATGTTGATGAAAACCAGTGTCCTCAGTGTCTACCTGAGCTGTGTGTGACAGCTACTGTTGTTTAACCATCTAACCTACTTCCCCTTCTCATTGAAGATATTAACCTTATAAGCCCAAAGTCTTTAGAAGTTAATGGCCTGTTATACAAGTCTACTCATGGTGATGGGATATTAAGTTATTAAATGTATTTTGCTATGTAACTAAACCTCGAGTTGTTCTCATAAATAATCAGTTAATTTGTTAGTTTAAATTGAGCGCATCTATTTTTCTGCCTCTCTAGTCCATGTTATGCTAGGAGTGGTATTAAAATGTGAGTCTGGTAAACATCATCATAAATCTCTTGCCTAGACTGTGACAGTAAAAGAAGTGTAGATCATCAGGTTTTTTTCCCTTGAAAATAGACATTTCAAAATTAACAGATTAAGGAAGACAAATTCAGTGACAGTATGTTCTGTCAAGACCCTTACATGTCCCTGACAAGCTTCACTGAATTTCATTTTACATTTTGAAATTTTCGAAGAGTTAAATTTGAATTGAAGCTAATGTTACTGACAAGAGGAAAATAGAAGCAATTGCTTTGCACTAAACAAGTTTGAATGGTTGTTAATGTGAATGACTTTCAGGCAGCAAATGTCAGAGAACAGTAGATTACTTTCTCTACCTCGGGCATTTTAAACCATCTCCTGTGGTAGACCTGACGTAATTTTTTTTTTTCTCTTGAACATGGGAAGCAAAGTAATTGGAGTCTAGTAATTTCAGCCCATGGCTGTTGAAGATAAATCATAACGAGCTACTAGAATGCACACTGACAGTCTACATAGGGCTACTAGAACGTGAACTCTCCCTAATGCAATATTCAAATTTTTCTTCCTTCTGATTCATTTTCTAGAAGGCCCCTGAAATTGTTAATTATAAGGCTAACCTCCATTTGTTATTCTGCAGAAATTTTATGCCAGAAACCAATTGCTTCAAAACAATTTCACTTTTTTCCAGGACTTGGGTATCCAAACATCGCACTACTTGCTCGCCATGCTGGGGCACGTGCACAGAGTCCTCTTGTTTATCCATGGGGAAGGAGAGCTCATTTTGTTGCTTTTGAATTAAATTGCCCTCCATGTGAAATAAAGTTGGTCCTCATGGCAAGTGGTCACAAAGTTGCATCACATTTGTTTGCGTTAAGGTGTGACTGACTGCCTACAGAGACTCATCCCGTGTGGTGCAGCTGAAGAGCAGCCCAGCTGCCACACCAGGCTTCATCTGGATTCACCTGGTCTCTTGGTGATACCAAGGGAAGGAATGCAAAATTGACCATGGGACAGGAATATAGTGATGCAGTTTTAGGCTGGATTGTGCTTCTGGGGATTTGCACACATTGTGACTTTGCAACTTTTCAACCCTTCCTAGCTGACAATCTGCTCCCATCCTTGATCCTCATGTCTAGTCTGGGCCATCTTCACTAACAAGACCACCCACCCATGTGTGATGGCTCTAGCTTTTTCTCTGGGGAAAAAAAAGTAGATACATCCCAAACATTTTATCATGAAACTCTCCATCCTGTTGTTTCAGCAGACATGTGTGGCAGTGCCGCATCACTGGCTGGGGGAAGGTGTGGGGGGACCTGTGGGAATGTAATTTTCTCTTTGGCTACTCGGTCTCTTGTCCTTGACTGCAAGCAATGGCATAGTTTGCATCCCTCAGCAAATTATCCAGTAGGCAGATTGACTTATTTCTGTGGTCTCAATTGCGCTCGTGGTAATGCCTGATGAAATTGTTTATGCAAATAGTGTATTAACTGGAAGACACAGTGTGGTATTGATCAAAGCTATTTGCCTGTTTTGATGCAATTCATCCAGTAGTTTCTGCTCAGGAGAAATATTGGGAGCTTAAATATTTCATTTCAGTGGTTTCAAAATGAAATGGCTCCTCTTCTTTGATTTTGACACAATGTTTTGTTTTCAAATTGAGCTAAGCTGGTTTGTAAAAAAGGATAAAAACTACCTGGCAACAATTATATTGAGACATCCAGGGAAAAGTTTTACTTCAGTTTTACCAAAGTAATTTTTCCTTTTTCTATTTTTCTGTCCCATCTTTCTTTTATCTTTTCTTCTAATCATTCTTATTTTGAACTGAAAATACCTTACAGCTCTGTATGTAAGCATTCCTTGGGACCATACATAGAATTGTTTCATTTTACATTTCAGTACCTTGTTTTCTTCCCTTTTTCTTCCCTTGTGTTTCATAGCCAGGGAACATTTTACTGCCACTGATAATTTTCAGGGGACCTGAAAATACAGAGAAGGAGAATGAGAAGCCTGGGGGAAGCCTTCTCCTCTCATTCACGACCCAGTCCTCTATATTTGTGATGGAAGATGTCACCTGACACTTGCTATAAAAAGCCCTACGTAGATCAAATGCAGGTATTTGTATGAAGCAGGGCTTTTGGAGGGCTTTTTGAAAGGAAATGGAGAAATTACCTATTGTGTTTCAAAAAAAGATCAAATGCCATGCTATGCAAGTCTGTTGCCTTCCACCTCAGATTCAACATTTTGCTTGTTCCTGGATAATTTTGCCATGAGCTCTGTAGGGTTTATTGTCCCCAGGAAACCTTGTCAGTGCAGAACAACTCTTCCAGTTATTTGGTCCCTCTCCAACACCTCTGTTTTATGGCTAAGAAGTCGAGATTCAGCCTTGAACTCTTGACTTGCCTGCGGAGTCACACTCTGCTGTTGCCGTGTGCTCTGGGGTACTGCTTGTACCTACCTGCATGACACTGAATTTTGAGGCTTCTGGTGGGAAAAGAAAGACCCTGGGGCAGCAGGAAGGGAAAATCTTGGGGATTCAATAGCTTTAAAGGTTTTTCAGCACCAGAGACCCTGTACCAAGGGGAAAGGTGCATACAGACTGAGGCATTCAGCTCCTGCATCTAAAATGTTACTCAGCCAATTCATTTTCCTCACTGTTCTATGTTTGTAAACCTTACTGCAGTTCCAGACATTGTATGCAGGCCAGCTCAGGAGAGATGCTCCACCAGTGGCTTCTGACCACTCTTTATCTGGCAGTATAAAGTTGGTGCCTCCATGTAGATCTAGTATCACTTTCTCCATGATAACTAATGGGTAGCTTGATCTGACACCCTCTGAAGATGAAGTGCTTTATCTGAGGTTTTACAACTTTAAATTGTTGTGAAGGACTGTGTCCTGTTAGAAAGAAGCCATTTTTTTAAGTGCGATTATTTTAACAGGTGCTAAAAAAGTCATGTGAACCAAGAACAGTCAAAGCTCATTTTCAGAGTTGTAGTCATCAGAAAGGAAATTTGCATCATAAATCTCAAATCTGCTTTTGCCTAGTCATTGATTTCTTCAAAAATTGCCACTGCATGAAATTGAAGGAAAAAAAAATCTGTGCTTTTAAGCAATATGAATCTCCTTATTGACTACTTGATGGGTTCTAAAGGCCTATTAAAAAAGTTCTTTCTACTATGTTACTTTTAAAGCTTTTTGTTATGTGAAGTTATGAAACTTGGGGAAATCTGCTTTTTATCTGGGAATTACATTAATGTGAATTATAATGCCAGGCTCATCAGTCTGTGTTGTTTGGTGCTTAGACAAACACTTTGGTGTTTAAGAACAATACGACAGTAAGCACAAAAACAAACAAAAAAGGAAGTTAGGAACAGTATTTAACAAACAAACCATCTGTCTTATGTCATTCAGTAAGTAATAGATCTACTTTTTTAGTGGTTGGTATGAAGCCAAATAATTATAACACACCCCAGTAAGCAATGAGGACACTATGTAATTTTAAATAAAAATTCAAGTATAGTAGTGTTTTAAATGGCTTCCTGCTATAATCATAAAACACATAATTATCTAGTAGACATACGTGGAGAAGTAGGCTGAATGAGAACTGTAAAAAATATTTTTTCTTGCATTTCTTTACAAACTAGGTCTTTCTAAAGTATATCATACCAATTGTCAGCCTTCAAAATAAAGCTTTTATCATAAGACCTACTACTCATGCACACAGAAAAGAAAAATCAGAAGTTGATTAGATTATCATAGTCTTTGTGTTTTTATCCTGTTTTTCCAAAATGCAGAATCTGAGTAAGGGGGCTTGTGGATTATTTTTAAATTATTTTGTGTGGTTTTGTTTGGTTTGGGATTTTTTTGAGTACTATGGTCTCTTCTATTGTATAAATTTAGCAGGTAATTGAAAATCTTGTTTCTGATCTCTCAATCTATTGCTATGGAAATGAAGGTTATTCTAGAAATTCTTGCTTTATGCATTTGTTGACTGATTCAGAAGGGAGAAATGGTGAAAAAGCAAGCCCAAAACATCCTTGATGAAGACGGGGGAAAAAGACATTTTCAAAAGTATGGATTTAGGATGGCATTTTTTTAATTCTTAAAAAGTTCATTGCATTTAGATTCTACATGTGATCTTTAGTGCTCTGTGTAATACCAGTTCTAACTATTTTTTAATTATATTCTTAACATGAGATGATAGATGAATTTCAGCATTAATACTGGATCCCTTTGTGACTTTTAATACATGATTAACTACATTGCTAGTGCATTTGACTGCTATTCAGCACTTGAGTCAGCAGAAACATTAATAGCTTGTAATGATGTTTGGCTTTTAAGATAACTACTAGAACTAGTCATGTTATAAAATGTCATATGTTAGACAGGGCTTCAGTTAAACTTCAGCATTAAATGATGCCTATTTCTCCCCCGTTGTTTGAACAGAATGGGAAATATGAATGAATGAATTCGGTGTTAAGAATAGAAGAATTCAAATCTTACAAGTCCAGCCCAGCTGAGAGCTAATGGAAATGGGGACAATTCCAGCACTTTAACTGCAGTAAAGAATTGCAGGAGAAAATGATTGTTAAAAAGCCAGAGAATTATGGAGGAAATATGTGTTTTAGAATTATGAAGTACACAGCACTCACATCAAAAGTGTTGCATCTCCAAAAGAGAACTCAGGAGAAAGGCAAAAACAAGGTAAATTTGGCTGTACTTGGCTGTCTACTTCTTTATTTTATTTTTTTTTTTTCCTGATGGAAAGGAATGTCGCAGGAGTAAAAAAGGCTTTGAATAGAAACCACAGACCATGAACAGTTTACAGAGGTAAACTATTAGGAGACTTGCAATTAACTCCAGATAAAACAGCAAATGTGTCAAACAAAACAGGATACCACGAGTGGACCAAAACTTGCAGAGAATAAAGCTCTGATGGTGAGTGCTAGAAAAAAAAACAGAGTAGTTGAACTCCAGAGAAATACAGGCAGGCAGGCTCTCAAATAGTTACTTCAATAATTTCTTCAGGCCATGTCCACAGCCATGATTTTCTGGAATAATCTGTATATTGTGGGAAGCTGTTCTTGGAGGTGATAGCCTCACAAGATTTATGTCGGAACTAACTTCTAAATAAATAAATAAATCCTTAGCAGCTACCTTCACTGGGATATTAGTATTGTGCAGAAGACATCTGGGTGGTGATTTTTGGGATGCACATATTTCTGAGCCAGCACTTGTTCCCAAGCTGACTTCATTCAGTAAGCTGTTTCATTCTTAGCCAATGCCTGTCTTGGGCTGTTTGTGAGGTCTCTTTGCCCCCTTGTTCTTTTTATCATTGTGTATCCCTCTTGATATCCAGACAGGGAATTGCTGTGAATAAAGGGTCATAAGAGAAGAAAACCTAATTTGCTCTGCCCACAAGAGATGCTCTGTGTAAATAAAGAGAGATAATGGAAAACTACCTTCTGTCCTGAAAAGTTAATCTGAATGACACATGGGTGGAGACACAACCAGTATTTGAAGGAGAATTTTGTGACTTATCTTTTTCTTGAGTAAGAAGGCAGGATTGCCATACAGAATGCTGAGGCTTCCTCAGATTATTTTTTCTTCTTTAATTTTAAACTTTTAGTTCTCTCTTTTATTTCCTCTGGGGGTTTGGGGTTTTTGGGAGGTTTCTTTATGTTTTTTGGGTTTTGTTTTTTTTTTGTGGTTAGTTTTTTCTTTTGCTTATTTGAGGGGGTTGTTTTTGTTTTAGATTATTTTTTGTGTGTGTGTTTTGGTGTTTTTTCTTTTATTTTTTGATTTTTTTTTCTTTCCTTTATTGTTCAGTTGTAAAAGTGAGTAGAAGTGCAACATAGCCCTTCTGTAAACTATTGCTACTAAGTCTTGCAAAAGTACTATTTTGACTATGCTGTTGCTTCTTCTTTCCAAAACTGATTGTAACAGGTTTCTGAGCTGTACACTAAATGTCTGCCCTGAGGAATAAGATATATGTTGGGAACTTGCAAGGTCAGAGATGATACAATGTAGAAATCTGCTGCATTTTTTTAGAAATCTCAAGTATGTATGTCCTTCTTCTTTCCTTATTCAGTGAAGATACAGAAAGGCTAAATGTAGCAGAAATTGAGCTTCAAGCAAGTTTCTAACATAAAAACACAGACTTATAATAGAACTTGGCAAGCGGATGTTATCTTTCATCTATAGATCACAATCTACAGTGGGTACTTTGGGGATTGCAGCCATGCCTGGCTGGACAGGGGAATTCCGAGTCCTTTGTGTTTCCTCTTTCTAAAAAAAGTCCTCATAGATTTGATTGCTTTTGACCAAAGGATGTATGTATGAAAACTTTTCCTCATTTGGAGGGGAAAAAGGGCACTAGAAGGTTAGGGACTTGATTAGTTGTGCGGCAGGGGGGGAAGAGTGGGAGGGAGAGAAGGAAGGAAATTAAATTCACTTGCTGCAAAATATGTATCAGACAGACATCGAATACACTTTCTTTTCTTAGTCCTACCATGAACATTTGGCGCTGTGTATTTTATATATATGTGAACAACATATTTGATGGAGCAGCAGCAAGCAGCCATTCTTCACATCAGTTAAGACCAGAGTGCCACTGTTAAAATTGTTTTATAGCTAGCAGGCACCCCATATTGTTTGCACAAGAGCAATTACTGTAACCCATGTATTTGGGGGTGGGGAGTGAGGTTGTGTCTTTCCTGTAGCTTAATGTTTTTGGTTCTGAGGTTTCCTTGTGAAACTGAGTAGTTTATAAATAAATAGCACAGTAAACTGAGTATGTACCAAATACGGAAGGCTGCTGATTATGAGCTGAGCAGAGGAAAGCTTGTGGTGAATTTCAGGCTTCCAGCCATAATTTTCTTAAGTTGCTTTGTAATTTCTAAATAGGTGTGTGCTGTTCCTTTAAGTGATCATTCTGAAGTTTTCAGCTTATCTGCTTCCAAGAGATTGCTGACATATAGATAATTATTTGAATGGTCTAATAGGTGTCCCCTCCATGGGGAGTTGCTCCTGAAATCCTTGACTTTCAGCAGGAAGGCAGCAGCTTGCCTAAGCATAAGCCAGGATCAGAGGTGTGTCAGTTGCTCAGGGCTTTGTGTGCTTGTCCAAGTGGAATTGGCTTGAGGTCTTCCAGGGCTCATCCCTCCTCTGAGGAAGAAGGGGACTTGCATATTCAGTTGGTTTTCTTGTAAAGCAAATGAAGTTTTATGAAACTGATTTGTTTTAGTTCTATATTTCTGGTGTAGAATAGGCAAAGTCAGATGGAGGGCTGTAAGTCAAGAGATAAATCTTTCTCATGAGCAAATAAAGAATCAGTTTTTCACCTCTGGTTTGCTCTTGTCATGATGGCTAGTATGTTTTAAGGATTCCATCACCTACTCCAGGAGCAGTGGGTATCTCCTGGTGCCTTTCTCAAGTGACTGAAGACTTCAGAGTTCAGCTGAACAATGAACTGTTAATACATCCCTGCAGGGCAATTATTTATCAAAATTCTCAGTGAAACTCTATGCAAAACTATTTTCTTTTCTTGTTTTATTCTGAGGTCCTTATTCTGAGAGTAATGTGATTTTACTTACAAGCACGTTTTCAACTGTTGTTGTACTGTTGCTGCGGCTTGATCTCGATTTGCTTAGAGGTTACTTTTCTTAAGGAAGATGATATGAAAGCTCAAGTCTAAATTACAACACACAAAGTAATAACTTTACAGCTGAATATAAATTGATTGATTTATAATGAACCACTGCTGCTCATTTGTAACAAATGGAACTCCAAGGCATAACACTGAGCGCATTTTAAGAAGAAAAGGTCTTGCTGTTGTTATCGTCCTTAAAGTTAGACCTATGGAGAAAACACTGGTGGTTTTCCCTGTGTGTGGCATGGTCAGCTGGCCATCTGCTGTTAGTAGAATCACAAAATGATTACAGGCTAGGACAGAGGAGTTCTCAACCATAAAAATGCACTAGTACATGCTAAGGTTAACTTTTATCACCCATAACGCTTAATAAAAGGATTACAGGGATCTCAACAGAGAAGATTCTGCCTTTTGCATTGTCTTCAGAAGTGGCCTTGATTTATAAATAAGAAGTAATTAAGGATTTAAGAGATATGATCGGACAGAGTTTCATGCGTCTGTACACCAGAGTGAATATATATATTGTGCGTGCCAAGAGCAGCAGTAGGAAAGCTGTACAAACTGTGATAAGTAACGAGTAAACTGTGGGGGTTTTTTGCTTTGGTTTGTTTTTTGGTTTTTTTCACTGAAATCTATAGTGTTTTCTGACTGCTCAGAAGCTTATGCCTGGCATGTGTTATTGCTTAATTATATCCTGTTGTGTGATTTGCAATACACGCAATCTGATCCTGGAAACAAATGGTCTTTCAAAATTATAATGTGTTCTTCATCCTTATTAAGTCTTTGGATTTTGTTGGAATGTGAGTGTGGGCTGCTTTCATTCTCTTCAATTTCTCCTTGTAAAAATTAAAAAGTTGTTTTTTACTTTTAAATCTTATCCTGTTGATAGATCCTACCATCATGTTGTCAGCTATTTCAAACCCTTAAAATCCCTGAACAAATTGAATTACAAATCTTTCTGTGACTGTTCATTTTCTGACAGGCTTCTGTTATCATTCCATCTGTAACTTTATTAAGGGTGATTGCCCTGTAATTCCTTGCTTCTGGCCCCCACTCTGGCTAAGCAGTCAAAATTTTAAAGGTACAAAAATGTGTAACAGCTTTCTGTTGAACCTTTTGAGGAGACATTTAAAAACCATGATATTAAAGCAGAATACATAAATAGTTTCTGTTTTAACTTAAAAAAAAAAAAAAAAGACGAAAAAAATGCCAAAAGAAACCCCACCAAAAAACTCCTCACCAAAACCAAAAAGAAACCCATCCCCCAAACCCCTCTTACTTAAGTGTCAATAGTTGTAATGGCTTTAGCAGGATTTTGAATGGGATTTAAACACCTCCTAGTAATTTATTTTGCTGTCATGGGCTACTTCTTAGGCTACTAACAGTGAGGCTTGAGTGTGGTTTGAATGCTTGCTAATATTAGGGAAACTAGGGTAGCTAATATATTCCACAAGCTATTTTATTCACATTCCTTAATTATGAACAGTTAGCTTGAGTGGGTGGTGTTTTTGACAACCTTTTGAAGAATATTGCAAAAAAGTCATTGCGAAGCCTCTGTTAGAATGTGATACAGACTACAGGGATGTGACATCTCTTTTGTGTTGTTTGTTACTGAATATCTCAGCTGTCGCTAACTGATCCTGTTTTGCACGGTGCGGGCAACTTTGATGTGGTCGTTGTCATATAAAAAAAAAAGTACAGAATTTAATACAAAAGCTGTAGGATAGCTGAGAAAATCCTTAGTGACTCCAAAGCCCAAAGTATCTGAACCGCATTTGAAATATTTTTTTGTGTTTGTCAAAATTTCTCTCACATTGGGTCTGATAATTCTAAAAATTCAGGTGGCATCATCATTACATCCTAGCCATGAAAATAAAAATGTCTGTAGTTATTTATTCAAGTAGTCCCAGCAGAATTACAGCAATTCAGCTGAACTGTGTTCCCATACAAGGTTAAGACCAAAGAGGCCAAAGATGTTTCTAGTCATGGTGAAGGGAGATTTTTATGGACTGAGGAATGGATTCTGAAAGGGTAAAGCTCCTTTTAGGATCCTGTCAGGGTTGTCTGAATGACAAACTGGATAAAGAAGAAGAAAATATGGACATGCTTAACAAGAGAAAAGAAGAAAGGGTAGATACTAGCAGTTAGCTCCTAATCTATTTTTCATGCTGCAGCATTAGCTATTTGTTCTGTTTCTTGGCCAGTTCTACATGCCAAACTGACAAGTTTATTCACGGTTCTGCTTTGCACATGAAATGATGACTGAAGTTATTTAAAACAGTGACTAACTGGTATCATCTTCCACGAGATCTGTATTTTGTGATACTACTTTCTTAAAGTACCCTAACAATCATTACTTCTTTATGACAGTGTGCTGTATTTGAGAGACAGAACAGCCTGCTTCAGAGGGTCAGGAGCAGCCCACAGGAATTTTCCCTTGCATTTCCTCACGTGCTACTACTACCAGAGGACAGAGCACCTCTACTGAGGTTTTCATGGGAAAAGGAGATGGGGGAGCAGCAGGGGGGCATCTTTTGAATTTGTTAATATTTTCATGGTATTCATTTCATTACATTTTCATGGTATTTCAATATTTTCTTTAAGCCCTCTAAGGAATAAAATAAAATTTTGAAAGTATAAAAGATGAGAAACACAATAGTCTGCCTAGCTTTTCAGAAGTGAAAGTTAAGGCATGCATTCTTTCCCCTCTGCCTCAAATTGCATGGCTTGTTGCTGCTTTAAAATATCTTTTGAGCTGTTATTTCTAAATTGATTTAAGTAGCTCAGGTAAACTGGAAGCATCAATGTCAGACTTTGTGGGGATTGTACTGAGTGTGGGATTGGGAAGGCAACTCCCCTCTGGTCTGTTCAGCCTCTCCAGAATTCACTCCACAGTGCCCCTCGTCCTTTCCACTGGATATTTGGAGAAGCTCTGTTTCAGGGCCACTGCCAGGGACAAGGTGAATCATGCTTCCCTTCTTCAGCATGCCCTTGGCTTTTTCATGGTTTTGGAGCCTGCTTCTCAAATCCAGCTGGTTAATAGGCTAATGATTCTGTGAAGAGAGAGTCAGGAGAATGAGCAAGCTGCTTCTGTTATGGCAAGCAGGGAGGAAATGAGACCCAAGGGGAGGCTGGGCTTCCTGTGCTGGAGCCCTGCCTGACTTGGGTTGCAGGTTGTAGTTTAACAGTCTTGTATATCATCCTTAAGGTTCAGCAGGCTTGGTAGTTTCTGGTCCAGTAGAGTTCAAAAACAGAATGAATTTTCTTCTTAGTGGGTTGGATGATCCATAAAGGATAGAATTGTAGTTTTTCAGACATAAAACCTAAACTACCTTTTTAATATGTAGAGTTGTTACTGAATATGCCATTTGGCTAAATTCAGATACCACTGGGCACAGGAAAATACATTATACAAAGGATGTTAACATTGTTTTACATTGACTTTCCTGACTTGTTGCTCAAAGAGCAGAAAGAATAAGAAAGGGAAAGAAAGATGGAACTTAATGAATATTTAGATTATTTAACCTATTTTGTTGGTTTGCCTGCTGAGAATTTTGTCTGTCTTAATCAGACATCAATAACTTGAGCACATCTTCCCTCCTGCACTTTGCTTTTTTTGAATACAGTTTATCGTCACTTTGTAGTTGCAAATAGGTCCACAGGAAGGAATCAGGCATAGTCTTTGTTCAGAAGTGTTGATGTTTTTCATTTCAACTGCAAAAGATCTGAGATGGGGCAGAATCTCCTTTCGTCCTCTCATTATCATTTACAAAATACAGCCTTTCCACAGCAGAAGCATTTGTCCTCCTATTTTGTTAAGCTTATAATATTTGGGGAGCAACTAAATTGTTTTGTGATGTCTAGCATTCTTTCTTTTTTCTTCCTATATTGTGAATTACAGTGTTCTGTATGGCTGTGTGTAAGTCACCTCAGCTAGTTATGCATGGCAGCTCAGACCACCACATAACCCAGCTTTGTCTAAAGCTTCCATGGTCTGTTGCTGTTGGCCAACAGAGATTTCCCATCTCCTTCATCTCTGAAATACCTGTCTTGCCTCACTATCACACCCAGGGCTGGTGGCTTTGCTAGTTTTGTGGCACTTGAATCTCAGGTTTATATTTTAGGTCATTTTATCAATATCTTTTGACTTGGATTCTTAAGGGAAATCAGAAACCGAGACTGAGGTTACTTTAGAGAGAATGAGCTGTCACGTACAGGCAGCCAGTGCAAAGCAGACCCTATGACTTCGAGTAGTATTTGGGATATCCTGACCCCTATGTAGTATGTAGAGGTGGGAGTCCAGAGCTGTCCAGCCAGGAAAGGCCATGATGGATCTCTGTTCTTGGAAATCAGAGAGAAATGCTGCTGGATTGTCAGCACAACCCCAATGCCCCTCTGCAGAATACAGGCACCTGCAAGTCATCTGCTTTGCCAAAGGGGATGGATGTGCTTGCTGAGTGAGCTGCAGAGCTGCATTCACCATGACTAAAGCTGTTAGTTCAGCCAGAATTTTATAAAAAAAAAAAAAAAAAAAAAAATAGAGCACTGAGCTCACTGGGAGAGAAAGGAAAGGACAAGCCTGAATCCAAAGCACAGTATATTTGCCTATTTACCACAACATATTTCAGGGTAACTTAAGCATTCCCAAACCTTGAGGCTCTCTTAGAAGTATTGACTGTTAAGTAGAGAGAAATTCTTAACCCGCATAGTAAACGTAACCATAACATGCTAAAATGAATGTTTTGCTAAAGCATGATCAAGTGATATACATACTTAAGTGGATTTCAGGGATTTATTTCTGACTTCCCGTTCAGGTTCTATCTGTCTGGTAGACATGCAAGTCAGAGTCAAATCTTGCCTAAACATGTATAAATTGGTGCAAGTTTTAAACTAGCCATCTTAAGTTACTGGTAGGAGCAGAGAGTACAGCAAAAAAAACCCCACTACCTCGGTACCTGAGCAAGCTCAGAAAGTCCCTGCCTGCCCTGAGCTTAATGCTGCCTCATCTCTTGTCCTACATCAGTACCTGTGCTGCTGATATAAAAACAGGACGTAGCCAAGCAGCATCACATGGTTAACTGTGGCATGGATGTCGTCTGATCTTTCAAATAGAAATGAGTTCTCACCAATGCTTTACATGAAAACTAATTAGACGACCTGAGACTCTGAAAGAAATTTCACAAACTTTATTTTCCATCTACAACTTCAGATTCTGAAAGTGTCTTTTCTATAATACTAACTAACATTTTGCTTTCCAATACCAATATTATCTTTACATTTATTGCTCTGACTATTTTTTTCATATTTATTATTTGGCCATTGAGTCTTGTAACTGGCTGTTCTTGATGTAGTGTTTTCAATGTTAGAACAGGTATTTTTAAATATCAACAATACCTTTCCACTAAATTATATGTAATTTGAAGTGGGGAGTTCATGAGTGCCATGAAAATTGTTAATATATGCTAAAACAGAATTACTTCAGAGCTGACAGTCTGAAAACCAAATCTTTCAGTGACTTCCAGGTGTGTTTGCTCATTTGTATGCAAGAGTTGAGTTAAAATTCGGTTTACATGGAAGAAATATAGAAACTATGTCTCAAAAGTTAACAATGGTACTGACCTAAAGCAAGTAATTTGTTAATTACAACAAATCGAGGAGAAGGTTTCCATTGTGCCCCTCTAGTGTATGTTTTTTAGGCTATTCATTTGTATTGGAAAAATGTTCATATTCAAAGCAGTTGCGCATTGTGTGTAGAGTTGGCAAATAAGATATGAAACTAGTTTCACTGCTCAAGAAAGAATATTAAAGTATTAATTCTACAACTTGTCACTGCCCCAGCACACATTTGCAAATGGAGCAGTAAAGAAGCACTAGTTTTCTGTGAGTTTGCCCATATGTAGTGAGCCCAAACTAACAAATTAAATGGAATAGAATTACAGCCAATACTAATTTGAGCTCTGGCTCACTTACTATATAATTTTTTCCTGAAATATATTCCTACTTTCAAAATGGTTTGAGTATCAAAATGCTTTAGAATATTTTCTAATATACTGTGAATTACCATGGTGAACAACATTCCCTAATATTTATTCCAAGTAATTATACACATTTTTTTCTTTTTAACTCATTTGTTTCCAATGTTAGGAAATTTAAAAATTATCTCTTCTGTGCTGCAGAAAATAATCCATTTTCCTCTGAAATAGCATAAGGCTCTTCTCTGATAGACCCAGTACATGTCTGAAGGAAAAAAATAATCAGTCCTTGCTGTAAATAAGTTAGAAAAAAAGATAAAACCAAGAGACTGACATAAAAAAAAAAGCTCAAGGAAGCATAAGGCATTTTTGGCTTAGCCACTTTAAATTAATGGATTTGTTTTGGTGGGGTTTTTTTTGCTTTTTGGGATTTTTTTGCTTTGTTTTTCTGTTTCGTGGGGTTCTTTTGAGGCATTGTTATCAGGAGAGATTGTAGATAAGGAATAAGGAAGAAAGGAAATTGGCCCAAACTCTACGGAAGAAAGCATCCAGGAACTTGGATGCTTTCACTATTACCTGCTTCTCAGCTGTGGCCCCATCAGAGGTGGAGGTACATGACAGATAGTGCACAACAACCTTGAATGTGTATGTGAGTTGCAATAAATAAGCATTTATTAAGGCAAGAGTGGAATGAAATTTTTTTGTTAGCTTGAAGGAAATGCCCTTTAAATATTTCCTTTGCGTTTCTAATCACTCTTTGTTAACAAAAAACTTGAAGGAGAAATCTCCCTACCTTCTGCTTTATGTTCACCTAAAAATATAATGTGTACCACGGAAGTTCACTTTACTGGGAACTCCAAGGCACATTTTTTTAAATATGATATTTATATGCTCTTCTAGATACTCATATTCATAACTCTATCTGCATTTCGTGCTTTGTTTTGCTTGCATGGATAACAGTTGTGATGGATTTGTTCACCTAGATGATATTTATTCCTTTTACTTCATTAGACATAATCCACCTATGCTAGATATTAAGGTCTGTGTACACTTTCTACTCTACTAGAGAGCTTATCAGCTTCTCTACAGGCAACTCAATTTGAATTTCAAAACTGAAAATGAATGAATTTGTGCTGCTTCTTCAGCTCCTCACAGAGATACCCTTGCACCCTCCTAGTGGTGTGATAATTGGGGGATATCAAGCTTGCAGAGTGTTGTTGATTTTGGCTGAAGGGTTTATGATTTCATTCTGATCAGAAGCTACTTCTACTATTATTATTTCTGCACTTCTCCACCTCTTTCCGCTTATGAGAATCTCCGAGACTTTTTGGCTAGGATAAAGATATCATGGAGAACAAGAACAATTGATAATTTTAATTTTAGATAGACTCAAAGTCCAGGCCCAAGTGTACAAATAATGTTCATGTAAATGATTCAACTTCATCCTTTAAGACAGAATGTTAACTCACACATGGATGTCAAGGCAGGTAGGTGTTTAAGAAGTTGTTGAATATCATTGAAATTCTTATTGGTACCCTGAGTTACTGCATCTTCTTTATGATGCACACTTAAGTCTTGATAACATCCGATTGTTAAAATTGAGTCTATTTCAATTTATGAATGCATTAATTTCTTTTAACTAGTCAATGTATCACAATACACTCAAGTTCATAACCACCAAAGCATAGAATCATAGAATGGTTTATGTAGGAAGGGACCTTAAAAATCACCTGCAAAGGGCAGAAACACCTTCCACTAGACCAGGTTGCTTGGTGTCCCATCCAACCTGGCCTTGAACACTTCCAGGGATGGTACATCCACAGCTTTTCTGGGTAACCTGTGTTAGTGCTTCACCATCCTCACAGAAATGAATTTCTTCCTGGCATCTAATTGAAATCCATCCTCTTTCAGTTTAAAGTTGTTATCCCTTGTCCTATCACTACTCTCCACCCAGCCTGTAATTGTGCTTGGAATTGGCCTGGTCCAGGTGCAGGACCCTGCACTTGGCCATCTTGAACTTCATGAGGTTCATAGATCCCACCTCTCAAGCCTGTGAATCCCTTCCCTCCAGTGTGTTGTCTTTGTCACTCAGGTTGCTGTCAGCAGCAAATGTTTTGAGGGGATGCTCAGTCTAAGTGTCCATGTCACCAACAAAGCTCTGGTTTCCAACACCAACCCCTGAGGAGTGCCACCTGTCGCTGGGGTCTGCTTGGATATGGAGCCCTTGATCCCAGCTCTCTGAGTGCAACTGTCCAGCCAATTCCTTATCTACCAAGTGGTTCACATGTCAAATGTCTCTCTGATTTGGGGACAAGGGTGTCAGGTGAGACAGTGTGAAACCGATCAATCTCTAAGGTCCCTTACAACCCAGTCAATTCTGTCATTTGATCCTGTGATACATCCTGTTGCTCAGAGACCCATCCAACCTGAACTTCAAGACTTCCAGGGCTGGGGCCTCTACAGTTTCTCTGGGGAACTTGTGCCAGTCTCACCACCCTTTCAATATCAAAAGAAATATTTTCAATCTATTGCTTCTCATGTGGACTGGAGGATGCTTTTCTTCCTACAAATATTGTAAGTCATGTAAAGCAGGATGATGTTGAAGTAGAAAATTTTCTTTAGCCCCTTCTTTTGATTTCACTTGTCATAAAATACACTTTTATCATCTCTTTTTAGGAGTCATTGTATGAAACAAGTCCAGAGAGAAGCAGGGAGAATATATACAATGAAAACAAAGCGTGCATAGTTACCATCCTATTCTTTTAATTGGGAATTGTAATATCTTCATGAAATACAGAGGTAGCGATAATTGCTTTTTCATTTAGGCAGAAGTGATCTTTATCTTCAAATATTATGTCCAGTATGTTTTGACACTGAAAAATTCATGGCTTCATATTTCCAGCTTCCTTAAATAGTATAGTCTTTATTTTGAAATGTACTTTTCATTTTATATTACCCGTATTTATTTCTTAACATGGCTAAAGCTCTATTAAATACAAATCTGACTATAACCTAAGGTGATTTTCATGAAGTGTAACTTTACTGTGGTTTTTTTTTTTTTTTAATTAATGCTACTGGCATTTGCAGGAAAGGCAGAAGAAAGGCATTTCTTGAAAATTGTTAAAAGTTCTAACACATTGCTTTTATTTCTTGACCCCAGATTTTATCTATTATGAATGTAGGGCTCATAGTGATGGGTTTTCCGTCTTAATTTCATATATTTTCATTCTTTTTCATTGTAATGTTCAAATGATGTCTCTTTTAGTGATTTAAATTGGTTTACTGTCATGGATATGCTTACATATGATGACCAGTGATGTTCTCATTTTTTTTGTTATGTCCAGATAAAAGCAAACACTACTAATGAAATCTCAGCTCATTCCATGCTGCTCTTTTAAGTTTTGCTTCTTGAAAGTTTATGTATATCTCTTTTTGTTTTAACTGGTCCTAGTAATCTGTTCAAAGGTGTGGTTGGATTTATTTATTTTCCTTCACATTTGAAACCCATACCATTCTATCTGAGGTGTGAGTAACAGGTATCTTGTTCTGGGCTTTTCTTTTTCATTGCAGAAAATAAGACAAAAAAATCACAGTATAAAGATCAACTGGATTATATTCATGTTAATATCTAAAAGAAGCTATGTGTATGGCATCTGTTTCATCTCAGCTGGCTAGGGATTTGGAGCAATCTGCAGTAAGTCAAGGAACTTCATTAGCCATTTGGTGCACCAGTACTGAGTTAAGTGATGGAATACCTTCTCTCCTATACAGTGTAATTTTGTTGAGGAAATAAATTGCAGGGTGCATTTTGTCATGTTGTGTTTTCATGTTAGTTGATTGTAATTATTGTTCATGGGGTTACAGAAGTTAATTTCTATATGGGAGAGATATATAATTTTCCTAGCTATATAATGCAAAACATGTTCAACTGTCACTAATATGTTTAAGTTTCATTAGAGTGAATTGTTTACCCTGATTAGACAGAATTGTAGCATGCCTGAAAGGAAAGTAGAGGTGTTATAGGATTTGCTTACAATTATGCATTCTGCATTTAAACATGTTTATAAAAGGAATCACTCTCCAAAAGTTAAGTAACTTAAATGGGCAGAATTGGGATTTTCCCAGCTGTCCACAGTGATGGTGTGACTTAATGGATACTTTCTTTTTCCTTCTATTTTTGTTTTGACTGCTAGTTGCTTCCCATGTCTTACATTAGTAGGAAGAAAATGTATTGAGTCTTAATTTCTGAGCCTTGTGATTTGCACTTTCTAATAGATCTGTAGAATTTGAGGAACAAATTCCACAGCTGTTTGTAAAATAAATTAGATGTTACACAAGCTGCAGGTAAGATATCACAGACTTTTTTTCTAGACTGAAATATAAAATACTCTGACCTTCAAGAAAAATTAAAAGCACCTTTTTGGGAATACAGTATTTTCAGAGGGTGAATGTAAAACCAGTATACCCAGGTTGGATAGGCCAGTGCTAGATGGCAGCTGCAGGCAGGTGTGTATCATTTGCACAGGCACAGAATTCAAGGTTCCTGATCAGAGGTTGTCTACCCTCTGACCTGCTGTACAACACTGTGTATATGCTTTGAAAGTGAAGGGCTGGGCTGATTTCTGCCTTTCCCAATGCACTCATGTTTATCCCCTGAAGAGACAACATGTTTTGTCTTAGGAAAGCAAACATGCTTACATGGCAGGTATTTGAGCAAAAAGGGACTCCTTTTGGAACATTTATGGGAATGTATCTGGCATTAAACTTTTTTAGAAGCCTAGCATTACCTAGATTTTTTAGCTGGTGTTGTGATGAGTCAGTTCATATTGAAAAAGATCTTTCTGCCTGGTGAGTAGCGAGATAAAAGCTAATAAAGGAACACTATTCCTCCCTCTCTGTTGTCACATTTTCACTAAAAAGAACTGTATTTGTATCATTCTGTTACAAGACCTTTGAAAGCTGCATTTCACCTTCTCAAAGTGTAGCAGAGCTGTATAGTTTGTTGATATTTTCTGTCAAGAGGGAAAGCTCCACAGGCACTTCAAATCTTACATGCTAGGCTTGCCTCTTAAACAGCAGGGAGAGGAACAGGGTCAAATCTTAACATCTTTCTTATGACCTTCTACTTAATATCCCTGTATCCTAGCTCTGTGTTACTTTAGTAATAATTCACTTTGTTACCTGACTGGTGGAACTTTAAGGTGAAAAAATAAATAGCCCCTTTAAAAAATATCTGCCTTTTTTTCTCAAGAATGTTGAGGTAATGAATGGCAAGTTCACTCTGGTCAGAATAAATACAAACACTATTTTTACATATCCATCATCCCTGGACTAATTATACTTGCACTGCAAACATCAACAAGAGGCTTTCCAGGCATTTCACTGCACATTCTTGTGTTGACTGCACATCTTGGAGTCCACATCTAGACTGGTTTCTTCTTCATTAGTCATAAAGTAGTCTGGTGTCAAACATTAACTTTAAGGAAAACCACTTTTATGGAATTTAACCAGTGGGTGAACATAAATATTAACCAGCATTCCTCTCTGTCTTATCTTACCCATGCCCAAAACCATGCAGTCATGCTTTTAAAAGCTACAGTTTAAAAGTGTCAGATGTTAAACCTCTGTCACAAAATTCAGTTACTTGCATGTGTATTTCTTATGTATACCTATATAAGAGTTTTTATCATAAAACTGCACCTAAGGAGGGTACATTGTGTTTCCTGTCAAATTCTTTTTTTTTTTTTTAATTTTTATTTTTATCTCTCAGTAACAGGAAGCTCTTCAACTACAGCCTCCATGAGATGGAAATGCTATTATCTATTACAGAGGTCATTATTGAGAGCAGCTTTCAAACAGTGAATTTCAATGGTGATGCCTAATTAATTCATTTTGTGCATCTAAATGTCTCTCCACCCTGTCCAGGCACAGAGCACAATGCACACCTAACCTGCCAAAGTTTCTTATTGATCTCCATTAGGTCAGAGATTTTTCCTTTCAAAGCACCCCCATAAGTGGTTCATTTTTAGTTACCAAGGCAAGGAGTTACTCCTGTCATGAACATCTTGAATTTGGAAAACTGCCACAATTACAAACACTTAAACTTGTCTTCCAGTGCTTGACAGAATGCCAAAATTAGAACTGCTTTTAATTATACTAAGGCTGCTGTAATTGCCTCATCCTTTGCGTGGCATATCCATTGTAGATTCTACTTTCAAGTGTCATGGACTTTCTCCAAAGAGGAGGAGGTCTTACTCATCATTGTATTTCCTAATTTATCCGTGCAGAATAGCAATCTGTCCTTACCTCTGAGCAAAGATTTAATGGAGAATGACTGACAGGAAAGTTCACATTTTTGCAAGATTTCCTGTCTCTTCCAAAATATGCTACAAACTTTCTTAGGAATTAAAAATGCTATGCTATATC
This sequence comes from Polioptila caerulea, assembly GCA_013397295.1. Classification (NCBI taxonomy): domain Eukaryota; kingdom Metazoa; phylum Chordata; class Aves; order Passeriformes; family Certhiidae; genus Polioptila; species Polioptila caerulea. Next base: position 595,126 of record VYXF01009740.1, read on the forward strand.
TGTCCAGTGAGAACAGTATATTTTACGATGTACTTCCCCTGCTGTTTCATTATTTTTAGCACTGAAGCCCCCAAAATGTTGGTTGAGTGAGTAAGATTCTACTGAGATCCATTTTAGTGAAAAGTATAAATGGATATATTTGTACAAGTTTTAAAGAAGCTAAAAAATGAAAGTTACTTTACCATCTATTCTTAAATGCTGCTTCAACCCACAGTCCTGTGAAAAACACAGACTTGTGAATCTGTGAGATTATATAAGAGGACAAATATTCATAAATACCTTGTTATTTCTTAAGCCTATATTCTCACACTTCTGAATTTCTTCCATTCCCTTACTTCTTGCAGTTTATTCTGACACTAAATTAAGAAAGTAATTTGTGGAATAATCCATTCTGCACTTTCTTAAATGGTGATATTGGAAAGTATCTTCCCACTGATTAGATTATACTCAGAAAGAGAAGTGTTCTTGGCTGTGATGTGAGTTAGATAGAAATGGATCCTTGGTGGCAGTGAAAAACAGACAGACAAAAAAAATTCCTGTCCTAGATATACTCTAGAAACCTATTGTGTAAAATTAGGTTAATAACTTCCCTATGATAAAAAATAACTACTGAATTTTTGCAAATTCTTACAGTGCAGTTGGTGTCAAGCTATATATTCAGGATTGGCATGACAATTTTCTGAATGTGGAGTTATCTGTTGACACTCAGTAAGCCCTTACGCATAAAAATATATAAAGAAATGCTTCATGGGTTCCTTTGAATGGTGGTCTTCTCATTTCAGTGGGTGAACTTTATTAATGTATTTTACTAACTTGTCTTATATCAAAAAACATAAATACTAAAGGGAAGAGAGGTGTGAGCAAAAGAGGTGTAAGAGATCCTAAAAAAAATTGCAGACTTTTCCTAGCATTTCAGTCTTCTATATTAAAGAAAATGAAATTTAATTTATGATTGCTTTTTGGTAGCGTCTATGCCCAAAATGGCAATAAATCTTGTCAGAACTAGATAAAACTCAATTTTATAAATGGAAACTGTTTCCTTAACAAGATTAAAACTGCAGAGGAACAGTTCTGTGGGATTTAGTGTGTTTACCAAGCTGACTGCCACTAACCATTAGTTACAGAACTGTTTATTGCTTGCCGTGTTATCAGCTGCTAAGAGTTTTAGTTGTCTTTTGCATGGGAAAAAAATCAGTCAGAAGACTTAGGAGATTTCTGGAGGCAAGGACTAAGTGCTATGTTTGTTTGCATCAAAAATACAGAAGAAATACAATATTCCTAAGCTTTCAAGCAAGGACTTGACTCTTCACAAGGAATTTGTGTCAAGGGAGTGGCTTTTTCTACTCCTGTGAGAATCCCATTGGAGTTGTAAGCCTTTGAAAAAAATCAAAATTACAACAGAGACTTAAGACCTTAAAGTCTAACCCCCCACGGATTCTGACTATATTAGAATACAGCTGACCAGTGCTGTTAGAGGTCAAGAACATTTTTGCTGCTGTTGTTCTGGATTGCCAATGTAGTTTCCATCTAGACAAGAGAATAGAGCAGGACTCAAGTGTGCGTCTCTGTGCTCTTCACAGTCTGGTAATTTCCTGGCATCACAGGAAAGGAGTGAATAAAAAGGAAGGAGAGGAGAACCTGCAAAATAGGAAAAAACCTTGGCAGAAAGTCTGTTTGAGAGAGCAAACAGAGATGGAAAGTCAGTTCAACAGAATCCAGGTTGAATAGGAACTGGAAAGTAACAGGGCAGAGGAGACAAGGATTGAGGTTGGAAATAACTGGGCAAAATTCAAGGGGGGCAGGATCTACTAAGATAAGAGAAAAATGGCTTTTAGAGCTGGGTCAGATAGCAAAGATGGGACTAAAAAGGGGAAGTTTATGGGATGACTAGTGCCACAAAGACTGGTATATCTGCCATAAGAAGAGATTGAGAAAGCTGGCTCTGTTTAGTTTGGAGAAGTGATAGTTTAGAGGAGAACTATCCATATGTACAAATACCTATTGAAAGCAGAAGAGGTAGTTGGCACAACTGAAATACCTGAAATACGTAAGAAACTTTACTGAGAAGGTGGTTGAACATTGAATAAGGTTGACCAGGCAGGCTCTGGAGTTGCCCTCAATGGAAATATTCAGTACCTGACTGGACAGTGCCCTCAGCAGCGTGCTGTAGTTGTTGACTCCACTTTAGCCAGAGGGGTTGGTCTAGACAATCTCCAGGGGTTCCTTCTGACCTCAGCTGTTGTGTGATTCTGTGAGTAGCACAGACTGGAATGCAAGCATTCTGATGGGAAGCCTGGAGACAAAACAAGAGTATATGTGAGAAGTAGTACTGGCAAGAGGAGTTAAGTAAGGGAAAAATTACATGTGAGTCATCGTAAGCCCACCTGATAAGAAAGGATCAGATTTAGAGAAAGCTGAGAATAGATCCTGAAATTTAGTCTGTATCTCACTATTTTTTAAGTGTGAGCATTAAGCTACAGAAGTGACAACAAAGTCATCCCTGCAAAATGATGTTCCATGTCACCAGGTTGTCAAACCCGACCTGTTGTCCCATTGCCTCAAAGCTGCAATTGTCTCCACTGGGGACTTGAAAGCTCAAAAACTATTGATGATTCTGGTAGCTATCTGCATAATAGCACAAAATGTTCTGTGAAGGAAAAGTTACATACAGGTGTCACAAAGTCAAGCCTCCCTTAGTTAGGAAATGCCAGATTTTGATTACCAGTGCAGTCTCTTACTTGTTCTTCAGGGTGCATGCTGAGATAATGTTCAATAGTCTCACCAGCAGTAGTATTTAGCTCATTCAGTGAAGACGATGATTGTGCTCCGAAGTATCTCGTAAAGAATCAGTTATTTTATAAAGGGGTTTCTTGGCAGTAAGACCCTTACTGGACTTTCAGAAAGTTGAAACTTATTGTCAAACAAGGCAAAAGAGTTCCCGAAGAGAAGAAAACCTCTTCTGATGGAAGAAATTGAGCTCCACTCTCAAAAACCTGGATTCTCATGAAATTCTTGAGTGATTCTCGGTAGGTCTTACTAAACCAGTTCTTTCACAAATAGCTATTGATAGAATTTAATCTGGGCCCCTGCACTGGGGTCCTGGGGAAAAACCCACAGAACTGCTTTTTTTTTCACCTACAACTGGATTCAGTGGTAATTTTGCTCTGCAAAATATTCAGGAATAGTCGCGGTGTTGTATTTCTGACAGGCAGTGATATAAGAAGGTAGCTGTGTGGGGGGAAAATGATATAATTTATTAGACCCAGTGGTACACCTGAAAAATAAGCAAGCAAATTTTGAGGCATATGGGCTCGTGCTGAGAATGAATAACTCTGTTTGCTGAACAGTCTCTGGATTGTGTGTGCAGCTTCCCAGGCTGGGTAAGAGGCAGAGCTCAGCCTGTGTGAGGGGCAAGGGAGGCCTCTGCTAGGGAAAAAGGAATTTTTGACTTAGCAAATTGATAATTTTTGCTATAATGTGTTTAATACACTATTGATATGGTTAGTTATGTACTTGTGATGTAGTTATGTGCCTGTGTGACTGGCAAATGTGAAAATAGTGCATAGTTATCTGCTTTGGCATATAGAAATAAATAATAGGCAATTAGAAGTTTAGCATAAAATTCAACTATTAATTACCAAGATGTCTAAGCAGAGAATGCAATTCAATTCTAAGTTTGATATCTTTGCCTGAATTCATTTATAGTTTTACTGTCTTTACAATATGAAAATTCCTATGGTGATTGGTAATGAAAACTTTTCTGCTTGCACTTGATCTGCTTGTGTGTACTCTAAGTGTATTTAAGTAGATTCTTCCCACACTGATTTTTGCCAATTTCTTCCCTGAATCTCCAGTTCTGGACTAGTTTTCTTTTTTCTTCTTTTGAATTATAGTTCAGACTGTTGCCTTTTTCTCTTTCTCAGCTGCCTCTGAGCATTCATAGTCCTTGGCAGAGTGCCCAGCAGTGCTTGTCCTCACCAAATACTATTCACATGCTTTTAAAGTGACACTTTATTAAGAAAAAAGTAATATCAAAATAAATGGTGAAGTCAATACAGGCATAGCTAGAACATTAGATCATGAGCCTATAGCTCTTTGTGATATATTTGTGAAACCTGATGAAATCCACTTAATTTTTCTAATCCTTGCTGTAAAAAGTCATGGTGTGTGATTTCAATTTATTTCTTATTTCTCTAGAGAAAGTTTGATGTTCTAGCAAGTTGTCTTTCCAAAGGGAACTTGTTAGCCATGGGTAAAGATAGCTATGGTCTAGGGCTTTGCTTCGCATTTTCCTTAAATATTTTTTAATTTATTCGCTGACCTCTTTATTAATTGCAACATTTGAGTTAACCACAAGTAATTCAAATAAAGCATACTTTATTTTTCCTAATTTCTATAGAGACTTTGAAGAAGTTTCCAAAGGTGTCTGAGGTCTGTATGGTGTATGCAGAAAGATAGGATTTGCATAATTAGGGATTCAAGCTGTGAGGCTCTGCCCACCCCTCCCCAGGAGATCCCTCCTTCTCCCAGCCCCTAGACAGGCCCAAACCCCCTAACACCTCAGTGGGACCACTAGTAGCCTTTTGTTGACTTTTTTTTAAAGAGAATGTTCCCCAACCTGCCTTTTGTCATCCTTTTCCTGGAGCAGTGTTGGATGTGTGTTTCAACTGACCCTTGGCCCCAGCCCCAGGTGCACATTTCTGCCTGGAAAGCACAAAGGTGAATTGCAGCTGCTTCCCAGGAGAAGTGGGGGCAGCTTGATAAATGTAGGATCTTCAGTAAAAATGAAAGAAGTATCGCCTGCTTTTGCCTGCCCATTTACAGTCCTGATCTAAGCAAAGTTCTGTGTTTTGGAGCCCATTTCTGGGCACTAGAGACAATGAAATAACTCACTGTGGTTTCTCTTGAGGATTCAACAGATATAATTAATCAACCAGGAGATATGCAAGGTAGCTGCAAATTAGAAAGCAAATTTCTCTGAATTCATTTATGTGGACTTTGAATTGAATTGTTAGAAAAAAAATACCTTTATGTTATAAGAACATCTCAATTATTTCACTATTTCCCTGTCAGGCAGAGTTGCTGTTTTGTAGGGTAGAGATGACCACATGTTGCACCTTTCCCAGTGTTTCCCAGGCTTCTGCAGCCAGCTGGGTTATATTCCCTGTGCCTGTGCAGCTCCATCCTGCCACCACGTTGGGCTGAAAACATTATAGCTATTTCAACTTGGTCACCAGCAGGGTTCCACTGTGAGTTCTGGATGAATGTTCAAGCAGCAGAGGAAGTTTTTAGGCAGCTTTAGGAGAGGTCAGCAGTTTTGAGCAATGTGGAATATAACCAGTGGTGAAGATGGAGAGATAATTTGGGGCTCATTTTATTGTACCAGGCTGTAAATTGATTTCTATGAGATGACAGCTATACTCTTCCACGAATTTTTAGGCAGGAATCTTACCTACTGTTAGTTTTAAAGATATACTGATAAAAAGTTCAAAAAGTTACATTTTCCCTAATTAAAATTCAGAGGTTTTTTTCTCCATGATAGAAAGAAGTGAGGATATGTCCAGATGCATGAAAATATTTGCTATTAAAATAGCCATATAAATATAAGAACCTGCCTTAACTTTGGGTAATTTTTTTTTTAATCTGAGGACATCTTGTCTTGCAATGCTGGGTTAGCAGCACCACTTTGTTTTCCATTTTGATGGCTCTGCATTTGCAACAGAAACTCAGAGAGGTAATCTTGGAGACACTGAAATTTTCATCAAAAGTTGCAGAATAGTTTAGGCTGCTGATTTCCAAAATGCGCATGCACAGCACCATTCAATCCCAACCCTGTTATTAAAGCCATTTCCAAGAAAATCATGCCACATGTTCCAGTAGGTTGTTTTACTTTCGTTATTTCACTTTTTCTAGACTCACTGTATCTGGACAGAAGTTGCTAGCAACCAGGTGGCTGCAGCTGCAGACAGAGTGGGAAGCTGGGTCAAATGTGTGCAAACCTGACGTGGTCATGAATTTACTGTCTTCATTCCTACTTCTGGTTCAGCTTCTATCTGAGGCTGAGAATTTGGGTGGGTTAATGAGAGGAAACTCTTGTCCTTTCTCCGTCCTCAACTGAGGGAGACAGGTAGCAGTCTTATTGTCCTTTCTGCTGTCCTGCTCATGTTTTTAGTACCATTGGGATTCAGAGGGAGACATGATGGAGCTGATTTGGGCTGGGAAACACATGTGTCAGTAAGCTCAAGGAGAGCTAAGGGGACTAGCATTGAGGTGTGGGAGATCATCAGAGGTCACCTCCAAACACCCCTTCTACAACAACAGCAAAAGTAATGTAAGTTGCATGTCCTCTTATCCTTCGAGAACAACAGAAGTTCATTTTACCTGCATTTCTCTGATGGTTTAAAGCAACCTTGGCTGAATGTAGACACTTTAGGGAGTACTAGTGGAAACAGAGCAAGCTCAGTGCCAAACCTGTGGTGTGGTAACATGGATTTCTTATCTGTAGAGGTTCAGAAGCAGCATTCATTAACCTGAGGAACACTTGGGCAGCTTTCTTAGTAAATCAGGTTGTACCATCGCTGCCTCCACATCTGGACCCACCATCTTCCTGCCCTCTCCCCTCAGTCTTCAATCCAACTATTCTTGTTGCTGGCAAACAATGCCCCTGCCTCAAGCAGTAATATTCCCCATTGGACCCTGAGGCTGTTAGCCAGCATGGGCAGTCTGGGGAGATGCCTGGCATGAACTGTCTTCCCATCTTTCCGAGCTGCTGCAAAATCTGGTCTTTTGTATAATGGTGTCATTTCCTTGTGGGACACATAAATGGTGCCTTAGTTCTGCCTGAGAGCCAGGTTAGCATTTGTGAAAGCTATTAAAAAGTTTGTAGATGTCAAGTAAATGTATATGATTAAATAAGTGATTCAACTAGTATAATTAACAGATGGCAGGAACAATTACATATTCATATTTCAGGCCAACAACATTTGGTAGATATAATTGCCTTACAGGTGTTAACTGCCCTTTATCGTGAAATGAGGTGTCTCTAAACACTGAAGGTACTCAGCAAAGTGACTTGTGGTTATGAACTTACAAGGAGGTTAATGGCTTTCCAATTGCACGTGATGTTGTAAAGCTAAATTCAGCTCTTCTCTCCAATACCAAACCTAAGAAGGTGGAGGGAAAGAGACAAGCTGGTGTTACATAGTCTGATTTGGGAAAAAAGTCACTGAGAAATACAATGGGTTTAAATCCATTTTGATATTTGAGAAATGCAAGGTCCAAAAAGGTGTTTGGGGAGAAAGAGACATCTGCTGGAATAACTCTTTGGGGTTTGTTTGAGGTTTTTTTCCCTAAATTACTTTTTCTTCCCCTTATGTAGAAGAGTAAATTGCATGTCATCTGGGTTAGATTCTAGTACAGATTGTGATGACTTGTGGCCAGAAGAGCAAAAATGAACAAAGTAGGTGGTAAGTTTATGCTCATTTTGTAGCTGGTTTGTTTTGTTTTTTGTTTTTTTTTAATAGACCCCAGAAGTGATTATTCACTATAAATCTTGTATGATAAGGTTGCCAAAGATGATAACTTTCATATATAAAACACAGACACAGTAAATTGTAATTTTTGGTTTCTGTGGTTTATGCTTTATATTTAGCACTTGATTTAAACAAAAAGAGCTAAAAGAATTGATGGAAAATTATATCATTTTCACTGGCAAATAAATATTACATTAATAAAATTTTACCATTTCTGTAGATGTGGGGGATAATATATACAATCAAGAGCAAAAGCTGATCCTTAGTTTTCACCTTTCTTGACAATTGGTATCTAGAGCTATCAAAACCTTAGACTTGGTTCAATATAATTATTTCAGCATTGCATTATTTTGATTAAGGCTGTTCAGTTGGTAGCCTAGCTTTTTCCTTTTTGGCATCAAAGATTGCTATTTATTAGACAATTTAGCTTAAACACTAGCTTCCAAGACCACATTTTATATTGAAAGTCCATACTGAAAGTCATATTTATACACAGTGGTGGTTCCTGCACTGATCATGGTTTCCAGTAGTGTTTGTCAAGGTACAGAGCAATCGTTGTCTTCAGACTTACTTTAGGGGAGAGAGAGCAGAAATGGTGTGGAAGAGCAAAAAGAAATGAGTCTAGAGACTTCTTTCAGATATAAACCTGAACAGAATGGAACGTGTTAATGTTTGTAAGCACTGCTGGTGAATGCTGAAGCACAGACTACACACCTTTGAGCTGTATCAAAGCCTACTATGGTGCTTCTAAGAGTTGGGAGGGCCTGGGTGGGCTGCAGTGCTCCAGCAATGGGCGCTGCTGCCTGTACTGGGCACGGCATGGCTCGTGCCCACCTCGGCAAGTGCTCAAACCTTGAGACCTGCAGCACAAAGAAATATTCCTCATCATTAAAATGTTTAACTCTTTAATAAGTTTTCCTGTATTAAAAATGTCACACACATTATTCTTGTTATGCAAAATCATAACAAATGGCAAAAGGTCAATGGTAGCTGTCAAGATTATCAGAGAGTAATTGTACCAGTTTCATGGCATATCAAATGTGAAGGCTTTTATTTAATAATAGTTCAATGGAGTGACTGGGAAATAAATATCAAATGCAAAACAAATGCAATGTGAAAGGAATGCAAGGGTTTGGGTTTTTTTTTCCACTTTGTGGGTTTGTAGCTCTTGCTCATTCAATCATTTTGAATCCCTCTATTGCCACAGCAGATGTTTTATCTCCTCCATCTCTGATTATGTATATTTGACAGTTTTGAAGTCTCTGAAAGTGTGACTTGATTATATCATAATTTCTTTCTTTTATAACCTTCAAAAATTTTTTTTTTCGATTTTTATTCTGATGGAAGAGTATGGAAATGTACCATCTCAGCAAAAAGAAGTTCTAGACTGAGATGTTTTTATAATGTGACATACTTTGAAACTGAATGTCTGTCCTGAGAATAGAGAATTAGATCTTCTTGAGGCAGTTTTGACAAATGCTGCTTGGCTTGCCAGTTGTGCATTGGCGACAAACAGGATTGTTGAGATTTTGTTGTTTTCTTTTGGAAGTGTCATATACGTGACACTGAGCACAGTGCTGTGGTAGCGATCCCACACGTTTGGGGGAAAGGAAGGAATTGTGCGTTATGCAAACTTGAAAGTACAAGGCAATGTTAACAAGAAGGAAAGACTGAAGAAATTAATTTAAAGCTAAACATATTAAGTGCATTTCAAAATCCAGGAAAAAAAAACAACAAACACTTTTTCCTCTTTTTTTTCCCCCTGTTTTCTGTTAGGAGGGTATCAAATTAAATATTTGGATTTTTAATAATTTATTCATTTATTGTCATGAGTGATAGTAAACTGAAAGGGCAGGTTGTTCAGTATGCTGTGGGTACCTTGTAGAGCTAACTGCTTAAATCTTGGTATAAAACACTTGGATTGCTGTGTATTTCAGTGTTAAATGACAATAATTAATTGTTTTCCCCAGCTTTAATATTGAGTCAGTTTGCTGAAACCATTTTAAGGGTTAGGAAGCTAATCTTGAGTTCTGTGTATATTGAACTGGAGCATATTTCACATATGGAGTGTAGTTTTCAAATACTTTTTTTAAAAAAATATTTCAGGTAGGGATTCATTGCAATTGAAAATAGTATTCACAGTTTTACTTGTTTGGGTTTATTGGGCTGGTATTAAAAGACAGAGTTGGCTAGCAAAACATGACCAGTTTAGAAATACTATATCAGGGTTTTAACAGTGATTTACTAATGTTGGCACCATTGCAAGGAAATAATTAATTTTATGTGAAAATTATTTAATATGGATTGCTACATTTATGCTGTGTGTTGCTGATTTTAGCACACTTTAACCTTGCTTACATTTTTGAAAAAAAATCTATAATTCTTTTATACTGTTTTACGAAGTATTATTTTGTCCTGTGTGTTTGAGGGGAGAAAAAAGTGATTCTGATATTTTTTTTTATTTGCTGAATTACCCTGTGTGTAGCACAGCTGAGAAGGAGCCAAACTGCATAATATTTGTACACAAACCAGGGGTCGATGTTGCCAGTGACATACAAAGTGTGTTGGAGTAGGCTTTCCAGGGCATTTGGTAATTGTGACAGGAAACATGTCTGTTAAATAGCTGAAAGATACAGATGGAAATACATACCTCAGTTTAATCTAAAATGTGATAATTAATAAATGTGATAATAAGTGTTCAATATACTCATTATCTACACAAGTTAAAATTATAGAAGCTGCTTTAAAGGTTTGTTGTTTGTCAGTATATCAGCTAATGAAATTCTAAGGTGGGGGGAAGTAAAGTACAAGAATAGTTTAAAATACTCATTTACTGCATTATAAATAGCCATAACCATAACTTATAGGGTTTTCCCTGAGGTGTTTGGAAAGATTTCAGTGTGCTGTTATTACAGATGTTGTATTGCTTTTCCTGGACTCCAGCTCCTAGAGCAAAGTAGAAAAGGGGGACAATTAAGGGAAATTTTTGACTGTGTTAATTCAATTCAGATTGTGAAATTTCCTCTGCTAAAATTCTGTTTTATTTAAGGCTTAGTTAATTCAGCATCTAATGTCTTGAACAAAAAATATCAATTTAACAGCTTGTTTAGTGATTTGTAGTATTCAATTGCAAGACTGAAGAAAACTGGATGAGAAAGCAATCCACTCCACACAGGCTCAAGCCTGTCTGAACCTGAGATGTTTCCTCTCTGTTAGTGTGACTTGGTTTGATGTGGGAGAGGGGAATGGGAAGCTGACAGCCCAGGTGTAATTTTTGATGGTGTTGTGTCCCTTCTGTTTTTGTCCATAAAAAACCTGAGCACTTCAGAGATGTCCCATTTAAGTCAAAGCCCAGCAAAAACAGCAGGTAGTACAGGTCCTGGCACTAGAGAAGGCTAATCCTGATTTTTAAAATCTTTTCTGATTTGAAGACTAAACACATTTTGTGACATTTTTATGTTCAGGGTGAGTGCCCTAGTTTTATGTGTCTTGTTTGCAAGTAATAAAATGCAAAACACCTTGGGTTTTTGCCTGGGTGCTGAAATCAAGTACCTGACACTGCTGCATCTGTATTTGGTGTTGCTGATGATATTATTAGATCAAATAAAAAGCAGGAAAATAATTTTCCTAACCTGTAGCAGGAGAGTCCAACATAGGCTTTAAAATAGAGCAGAAAAAATAAAATAGAGTTTGAAGGTCTAAGGGAGCTGGGTGGGATGGGGGAAGAGGGGTGTCTATGGAGAAAGCAGAGAGATGTCAGTTCATGAAGTCTGCTGGAGACCCTGGTGAGCTGTCGGATCTGTCAAGAGAGACCCTGAGGAGTTCTTGTTCTGTGACAGACAAAGACTTTGGTAAAATAGTTTCCTGAATGAATACTTCTTTTTTTTTTTTTTTTTTACTTTATCCAGATGACATATAAATGCTTATTTTGCTCTTAACATTTCCTGCTTAAATTTTTCTTTAGAGCTAATTTATGAACAAATTTGGCTGTTTTTTTAATAGGTACCAATGTCAACAAATGTGCTATGCTTTCAGACTCGTCCTAAGTCTGAAAAGACATAGGCCTCATTGTTGTACCTAAATCCATGTCTGTACCAGAACACCTTGGAAGGACAGTGGAAAAGCAATCAACTTTCGTGTAAACTCACTAAGTAACACTAAAATTTCTAATGCCTATTTGTGGACATCGCTATGTTGCTAATGCCAGAATAGAGTATTTTGGAAGGGGAGGAACAATCTGACATTGAGTGGTAAAAGGAGTAGGTTATCTCATTTTATTTTAGTTGTGTTGGTGCTTGTTCAGAGATTTGAGTTATTTGGTGTTGAAAACACTAAAGAAAAATAAGTAAAACTGACAATACAACCCCAGTGCTGTGTTTGTCTGACCAGAAGCTGCAGGAACATTTTAAATGGGCAAGAGGATTAGGTTTTAGAGAGGGGTCTTTATGTTTGCCCTTTGACTCTAATTCAAGTTCTCCTTGGGGAATCTTCAGTGACTTTCAGCAAGGCACCAGTTTTTGAGAAAAAATTGTATCATTGTCTTTTGCAGTCAAGCATGACTGCATTTTTTGAGGTGTTTATACAGTGAGAAGGCATAGTCCTCTTTCTCCCTGCACTGACATTCTTTTCTGGTTTTGTTTTCTTTTTCTCTGGAGCTCATAATATGAAATAATTGTAATATTATAATTCAGACTAACGTATTTTGAGTGATGAGCAGGGTGAATTTGTAAATATTTTTGCAGATAAAGTTTATTGCCCTTTAACCTGTTGTATTTATCTCTAATTCTTTTTATCTTTTGATTACAAAATGCAATCATAATTTTGAGCTGTGAAGTGAGAACCTGCAAAGGCAAGATATCTCACTGTAAAAGTTTATTACATTATACTTCTTAGAGATTTAAAATTGAACCTTTTTGCTTCCTCTGATAGTTTAGAGATAGGATAGATAGTATGGCCTACTGTCTACACACGAATGTAAATAAATACATGCATTTGGAAGAGGCAGTACAGAAACACAAAAAGCATTTCGGGGAATGTAGACCAGCAGTCACCAAAAGTTCTTAGTGTCGGGATATGGCAAAAAAGCAGGGTCAGCACTGGGAGAAAATATATGATTTTGATGACCAATATTGATAATTGGATGCACATCTGATGTCCATGCTTTCAACACACAGATGTAGATTTGGCAGGAATGGAGAAAAGTGCCACAGAATCATGGCTTAAGATGTAGTCTTAAAAAAGGTGACTTTAAAAGATCTCAGTTATATACATCTACCCTAGAGAAGGAGGTAATTATACAGTATTTTTACAGGGGAATAGTACTACATGGTACAAAACACCTCTTTCCTCTAAAGGAGGTAAAATGTAAAAACCTCAAATGACTGCATGCTGAGGTCAGGCTCATTTAAATTAAAAGTAAGGCACAATTATTTGTCTTTAACAGTGGGCTATTAATCACTGGAACAAATTACTGAGAAAAGTGGTGGGAACAGACAATTGTTGTAAATTACAACTCCCTGAGGAATTACCATAGGGTACAGTTATTGGTTTCACCAAAGAGGTGTATTATGGAACCTAAATACATTATCTGAAGGAAATTGAACTCAAGAAGTAGCACAAGACACATAAGGCTGGGATATTATCAGCTGTGCGATACCAAAGCAAAGCCATAATTCTAATCATAGCTTCAGCTCCATCATTTGTTTTTACTTCATAACAGTATCATTAAAGCGATTTCTCATCCTCTTGTCTTTTTTCAAGGAATGTTAAGGAAATGAAACTTGTTGGATTTTCATACTCAGACGGAAATGAGGATAACACAAATTCTACAGCTTCACTTACTTTTGCAAGGAGTCAGTATCATTTTACTGTCAATAGAATCTGGTATCTTGGTTTTATTAAATGTCCTTCTCAAATGCCAAATTCTGATTGTTATAATGATGCTTGTAAAACAGCAGATTGCATAAAGCTTTGTTTCTAACCAATTCTATTAAAGACAAAGCTGGTTTTCCTCTGGACTATGCAATTTAAATTAATTTCTTATGAATTTATAGGTAACTTCCTCTTCCAATATTTTATATCTAGAAAGGATCTATCAATAGTGTTAAAAAAAAATTAAAACCAGCTCAGAGTATTTTTTATTCTTTCTAAGACAGATAGCAGTTTTCTTAGCAAGCTACTCAGTCATGGCCTGCTCAAAATAGCTAAGCAAGAATGAGGGTTCAGAGCCAGCAACAACAAAGAAATCAACCAGACATTTTGGATAAATTACCTTGAGAATTTTTGTGTCTAGAAACAAAATATCTGAATTTAAATGGAGAGCAGCTTGAAAAGAAAACCACTTGCCAAACTCCCCAGCAACTGAAGGAAACTTCATTTTATACACGCTGCTTAATTAGGCAGTAGCGTTTGTGTCCAAAAGAAGACAAGCAGTCTGTTGTCCTTTGGGTTGAATGCCTCCTGGAACTGTTACTTGAGGGACACATTCCTCAGGAGCCAAGCTGCAAGCAAAGCATGGATTGCATTCTTTGCCTGGAAATTTCTATGGTTGCGGTGACTTTTTCTCTGAAACCATTTAGGAGCTGGGCTGAAAATTCTCTCTTTCCAGAGTATACGACCCTCTTTCCTGCAGACTGTGTTTCACTTAGATAAGCCGGTCCTCTAATCCTGGCAGAAATACCTGATGGTAGATAGACCTCACTATTAAGTAAACTAGTTCACCCTCTCAGACAAAATGGCTTGATTTAAATGCTTAGTGTGAAAATAATATATTTTTTTGCTCTCTTCAGTCTCCGTATAGAGCCTTTGCTCAAAACCAATTAATAGAGGTTAGTCATTTTGTCGTAATGTTGAAAAAGCGCTGCACTACCATGGTAGTATAGCTGTGCAAAAAGACTGAAAGCATAAATTTCATTATTCATACTGGTGATTGCAATGTCAGCACAGATTGCAAAATTATATTAGCCAGTTTCTCACGTGACTCCAACATACCTGATTTTTTTTGTAGATGTTAAAATGGGCTTCTATGCCATGTACATTCATATAACTGTTGGCCTTTTCCATCTTTCTTATAATTTGATGAAGAAGTAAAGGCAATGCACTTAGATGCATCACTGCGCACTTATGATGATTGACTTATGTTTTTGGGATCTATTATAATATTTAGTAGAAGTAAAATCTGACCCAAACCCTCTAAACAAACAAAACAAAACACCCATCAAAACAAAACACCCATCAACAACTTTCTAGTAGATATGTATGATAACCTAAGGATTATTAAACAGGTTAGTCCCAACTCATTTTGTTTAGATGTCTCTCCCTTCCCAAATATCTTTAAATAGTGATGTAAAATATGCAGATTAAAGTACAGTGATTTTCTCTGTTCTCTAGTATAAATTCATAGAATCATTTAGGTTGAAAAAGACTTTAAGATCCTCAAGTCCAACCATAAACATAACACTGCCAAGTCTACCATAAAAACCACAACCCTAAGTGTCACGTTCACATGGTTTGCAAAGAGGAGAGCTGAATTCTTCTGTTTCATTTTCTTTTGCACATTTATCTTAAATACTGCAGTAAAAATAATAGTTTTGTTAGGAAAAAATGCTTCTGGTATTCTGTGAACTGTAGAGTTGTGTGTCAAACAAAGTGAAGCTTGGTGAAATTTGAGTGAACATCCTTGCCATCTAACAGAGGTCAATGCCAGATACTGTGAAGTAAAATAAAAAAAAATAAATCTGATGCTTTCTTAGGGAATTGTGGTATTCTCTGCTTTTCACCAAATATTTGGAAATCAACTCGAGCCTGGAAGTCACATTTATATCTCCTATGTATCTGCCATGTTCTGAGAGAAAGTAGAAATTACCTCATTGGGGATATCCAGAAATAGACTGGACCAGTTCCTGAGCAATCTGATACAATTGCTTTGAGGAGGAGTTGGGGCTGTATGACCTTCAGAGGTCCCCTCCATGCTGAATTGTTCTATGGTGCTGTAATTTAATCTGCCTTCCAGATATCCAAGTCAAAAGCAACAAGTGAAGAGCTGCTGGGAAAGGCAAACATGCTTGAGGTTTTTTGGTGGTTGGACTTTTTGACTGTTAGCACATGTCCTTGTTTCAGCTCAAGTTAATAGTAATATTGTAATTTTGCCTGAATATTAAAGTAGCAAGGGAAATTTGGGAGGCAAGAGCTGCCATAACTTCAAGTTTCAAATCAAGGAGAGGGGGAGAAGGTGGTTATGGAGAATATGGTCTGTGGGAGAATAAGGCTGGCGTCACAAGTTGGTATTAATGGATATGGATATGAATAGAATTAGTTCAAAAAGCTAAAAAAAGAAAAGCGCCATTTCTAGTCATAAAAACCTTTAAACAAAATCTGGAGAATTTTATATTTTTAGGCATATATATAATATTTTTATATTTTTAGCTAGTTGCTTGATTGTGGTGACAAGAGGGGATGGTAGTAGATTGCATGTGTGCTTGTTATGTTGATCTCCAAAAGGTTAGCAGTAAGATGGGGTGCCAAAAAAAAAAAAAAAAACGACGGCCGAACACCCAGGGGAATTTTTAAGTCTTTCAGTAATAAGGTGAGAGAAAGGGATTTTTATTCTATTTATTTTTAAACATTTATTAGACTCAGCAATAAGTTTGGTGTAAGTGACAGTATAACGCTTGTGTCCAGCAATTAGCCGGCAGTTCCAAATTAATACTGCATTTGCCTGTGTGGCCTTGACTTGGCTAATTGGCTGCCTTTCCTTCTTTGCATTCTGTTGTGAGGGTATGATGACAGTGATTCAGCATGTACAACACAGGCATAAAAAAATAATTTAATGCTCCACTTACTCAGCAGGCGTGATTGACACTCTCTTGGGTGACTGCAGCAGCAGAGCTGGTCGGGGTAGCACGTTGGCACTTGCTTTGCTGTAACAGTGAAGCCAAGACAACTGTTCTAGTACAATATCTTTTTGAAAGTCAGAATGTGGTAGAATTATTGAATATGATTGACAGCTTGAAGGAGATAGCTCTCTAGATGGGCATCTAGAACAAGAAAGCATGTAGTAAATGCTGATGACTCCTGCAAGCAGATCTAATCCTTTACATTTGAATGTGAGTAAAAAGTAGATTTGTTCAGTTTGCCTTTAACAACACCATTAGTTCTTTATAAAGTAAAATTGTTTGCTCATTAATTCATAACTTCTTATAAAAACACCTGATTTTGAAAGGAGGGTAAGTTATTATCCACAGCATTTAGGATTGTTTTTCATTTGCTGGGTTCACCAACTTTTTGTGTTACGACTCATCCAGCTTTTCTGTCAACAGAAAATTCTCTAGGATCATTTTTCATTGATATTTTTGTGTCTTGGGATCATGGAATAAGCCAGAAGTGTTCAGAGGAAGTTTGCAAAGAGAAAATTTTTTCTAAAATACATTATTCTCTTTTACTGTAGGTGGATTATTTTATGTTTTCCAGGTTTCTGCTTAGATAGGAAAGAATAGCTTGGTGGAACACTAAACGGCTGAAAGCTAAGCAGCAGGACAATTTCTTGAGAGTATTTTATACAGCTAAATGGAAAAGTATTATTTGAATTTCATGGCCTATTTTAGAAAACACTTCCCCAGCTTGCTAGTGCCTCTGTTAGCAAGGCCTTTTCACTGCTTTTGTGTTCTTTTTGCAAGGACTCTCTTTCACAGTGGCTAAGAGGTGCTTGTAAGCTCACTTCTGCAGAGCTCTGCTTATGTTGAGGCAGCTCCAGGAACAAAAGGTTTGCAGGACTAGGTCCCATTTCCCAAAATAGCCTTGCAAACTTTTCCAGCCACATGGTATTAAGAAAGAGAGTTGATACCATGTCAATTTTGGCCAGACAGCAAGACAATATGAAAAGCAAATATTCCTTATCGTCCTTTTCCTTGTTGAAAACAAAGTTTTGGAGAACCTTTCAGAAAAAAAGGCTCCTCTCTAGAAAATATCAACTTAGGGCTGTGTCTTCTAATAGAAATGTCATGCCTGTTCCATTAGCAAATAATGGACTCTGCTTTGCCTCCTGACACAAGAACGCATTTTTTTCTTACAGGTACATCACATCAAAGGACAGTTGAATTGAAATTGGGATGCTTAAAATGTACAGAAAGTTGTTTCAAATATCTGTAAAGAAATATCAAATTAGGGTATTAAGAAAATTATTCATACAGATACAAATATTAGGTTGTGGTAATCACTTGTCAGTGGTGATGGACCAATAGATTGAGGAGTTTTCTTAGTCATGTTTAGCCAAACTTTGGTAGGTGATTTTGTGGCTCCTTATCAACATTTTTAGAATTCTACATACCATTGAAAATGGTTTCTGACCTCATTCAAAATTTTAATGTTAGAGGAATTCTTCTTTACTTCCATATTTTTTCCCTTTGTTTTTTGAAGAAAACAAGTTTGTTTATACTATCAACTTGTGTTCTCAAATTTGTATAAGCCAATGAAGAAAATGAAGACAATTCATTAAATAAATTTCCAACAGCTTAGAGAAAATTTTCTGTACAATAGAGGCTACAGGTGTCATCTTTCAACATTTAAAAACAAATTACCTGGATTGTTTCACTGACAAAGTATATACAGCAGAGGCATTGTATGTTACAGTGTCACTTCTAGTTTTAAACAACTTAATGAATCTGTGTTTCATCCACGGTTTATCATATGCATTATATAAATATATCTATCACTATACAATATATACATTGTGTGATATGTAGTCTTTTGTTGTTGATTTTGTGAAAGGGGCTAGAGTAAGGTGCAATTCACAGTTTTAATTGGATTTTGCCACACAAGTACAATGTTGGATGTGTTAGTTCATGGGCTGTGGCCAAGGTAGAAACTCAAGGCTTTATGGGTTGCAGGCAGAGGGGTGGAGGATGGATGGTTTCAACCAAGACATCAGGGGCAGCAGGAACCAGATGAGGTAAAAGGGAAACAGTAGAAAATCAGATTGAGACCATTTCAGTGGGTGTGCAGAGACAAAGAGGATGAATTTTGGTGAATGTTTTATCTGCATGTGGGGAAGTGAACATATCTACACAGGTCTATCAGTGTATGTGCACACACACAAATGTGAATACAAGTTTTAAGTGGATATCTTAAGTACTGCCTGCAACTTTCAATTCTTAGTTATCAGAGGTGAATGTGGCCCTTTTTCACTGTCTAAGTACTTTGTGCTTACTATTTATTTATTAGAGACTGCATTCTACATTTTTTCATTTATTTCATGTGATGGTATTTATGCTTCCTAACTTAGAGGACTTAAATTTTTTTATACTGGAGAAAGAAGCTGAAGCTGTAATGATATCCATAGAAAATTCTTGTTATTCACACTGCTCCAACTTAGTCATTTTACTTAATACTCATTACATCCTAAGCTCCCAAATATATAGTTTGTAAACAAAACCATAAAAACATGTTTATGAATGTGTATTGGAGAGAAATGAACAATATATCACCTAAGCAATAATGGCGATTTATGTTCTCATAAATGTTTGTAAATGCTTTCTTCATAGCATTAAATAGTTAGGTTCACTATTAAGGTGGCTAAAAAGTGTATACATGTGTGTGTAAATACACATTACATATTCTTTATAATATAATTGTTATTTTTTTTGGTGATATCTTCCGTTCTGCTTTAACATAACCATGCACTGATATTTCAAGTCAAAGGTTCACTTTTTCCCTATCACTAATAGTTTTGTAAATTACTTTACAGAATTAAACTTCATAATTGTAGTGCTGAACAGGCTTCCTAGGCATTTTGTACTGTCAGGCTTCCCCTGCGTTTACTCTTGCAGTCTGATGCTTGTTGACATGCTGATTTGTGTTTTATACCATCAGATAGGTTTTGTTCATTTGGAAGAATGAGATTAAAGAGAGCATGCCACCTTTTCCTCTTTCTCCCTAGACTATATATTTCCTTCTGATTTCAACTCAGATTTAAAAAGAAAAAAAGGGGAAAAAAGTGAACTTTTGCAGCTAAGCTAAACTGGAGGAATCAACAGGATTTATTATCAAGGGAAGTCTAATCTTTCAAGCTAATACAAGACTTTGCAGCTATTGATTCCTTGCTAAGGATGCATAAACTGTTAATTATGTGTGGAGACGACAGAATAAACCTACTATCAAGAGAAAATGGGCAAATAATTGTCAGTAGTGCAGTTATATTTATCTGTTTACTACACCTATGATGCAGGAGCAGCTGTATTTTGCATCCAAAAAGATACATTCTAAAATATATTGAATATTCCCTCATTGCTACTGAAACTAGTGTGGTAGAGATGATTATCTATGTAATAATTCAGAGGTTTTCTTCAGCTCCCTGAAGTGTGCGGTCAATAAGAAATTTGTAAGCTGTCTTAATAAATCAGTCACTAGATGAAGTGAAAGGAGAAAAAACTCATAGATTTTAATGTAATTGCATTATAACCTTTGTTTGCACCAAAATAAATCTGTAGTGCTAACACAGTATAAATACCATAGTTTCATTTATTCTGAGTTCATATTTCACGTGATGAACAGATAGACACACTAATGCACAAAAAGTTAATTCTTTTTGTGTTTGCATCCATATTTGTTTTGTATTATATAAGTGTCACACATTTGAGAAGGGAGATGCCCAGCAATCCCTATGATTTTTATTGTGGGAATATATACCTGTTAATATTTTCTTTCTTGTCATACTGCAGAAAAGACTTCAAATTTTACTAGTTCTGTCAACTTCATTAACTTCTCTTCCTTTGGTGTTCACTATTTCTTAATGCTTCTAAGTTTAAAAAGATTGAAGGCCAGAGTTTTCAAATGTGGCTGCTTAAAATCATCTTAAGTGCTGAGGTGAAAAAAGATTTAGAAAAAAACCAACAAACCAAGAGTAAAAAAAAAAACCCAAAACAAATAAAATCAATGCAACCAAACAAAACCCCCAACTAACCTCAGTTAGACTTTTCATCTTGCATTTATGTATGTGACAGGCATCCTGGTTTTTGTAGATTCTGAGAATGAGGGAGTTCAGGTACTCCAAGAGTGGAATAGTATTTTATTCCAATAACATGAGAAGGACATCTTGATGCCTTACATCAACCTGCATCAATATTGATCCAGTTGGTAATATAAAGTGGTGTGATTTTGGGTTGGAATACACATCAAGTAGGTAGAAGAGAGTCCCTGGCTGAAGGTAAGTAGTTCATGAACTATCATTATGTAGTGAGAAATGGGGCCAATACTGATAATTATTTTATGCCTTTACTTCAAAGCTGTCTTTAACTCCGCTTGGAAATGGTCAAAGATCTGCCAGTTACAGACAAGAAACAAATAGAATTGGCAAGAATTATTCTGTCATAAAGACAGCCTGGTTTATGAAAATCAGACTGAAATGCATGGCATTTTTGGGATGTCTGAAGGATCTTCCTGTATTATCATCATATTATTAAATAATGGAGTTATTGGGAGTTAATCTGAACTAAATTCTCTTGGACTTGTAGGTTAATAATCCTTGAAACTCTGGGGCTTCATCGCAGATATTCTAGTACAGCTCACCTTACTTAGGGATTTTTGCTAGCTTTGTTCATAACATAACTTAATTACAGTTTGCTCCTTTGACAACAGCACGTTGCCCTCAGAACTGCAGAAGTGATTGCAGTTGAGGTGCATAGTTCTTGCTAAAACTATAGTTGTCTCTTGAAATATTTAACTCTAATTTGGTCCTTTTTAATGAGTCATACGCTTCTATATTCAGCAGTCCTAACCAAGTTTATGATGTGAGGAATTTAGTATCTATATAAAAATCCTTTCTGCCTGATTCATCATTTACTAATAACAAAAGTAATAATTGAGAGTAAGGCAGCTGAAATGAGCAAGCAAGAAATCTTTGTTTAGTGTTTTCTTACTGCACTTCTAACAGCCATTCCTGTGTGAGTTAAGCTTCCTTTGGCTCTTTTGCCTCTCACCTTTCTTCCAGATTCTTATTAGGGGTCTTTCAGAATAATTCTTTACAGCAACAGGACCATAACTTTTTTTCTTTTTTTTTGAGTTTTGGGAACATTTTGTTTTTGTAGGACCTTGCACGAGCTGAGAAAAGATCAATAACCATGGTGACATCTTAGAATAATCCTCTTTTATTTCCCACATGCCAAGGAAAGAGTTACTCTGGAAAGGTCAGGAGAAGCCACAGGACAAGGAGGCTCATGTTCTCATAGAAGAAAAGTCTGGGAAATTCCAGTGGCTGTTCAGACTGAGAATATTAGCAGAAATATAAGGACTTCTTTTTGTCTAGGTAGTATTTGTTTTAAAAGCCAAGATAATTAAAGGAACCTTGGTGAGAAACAGTATGCTTTAAATTATGGGGCTATTACCTGTACTTTTTAAATAAGTACTTTTAAAATAAGTTACTTTTTAAATAAGTTACTTTTTTAAACATTTGCTTTTCTATATGAGAGATTTTATTTAACATAAGCCCTACATCTCTCCACAGTTCCCTCAAATGCACAAATTTATGCATTATCACACCTTCCAAGTCCAGTTAGTTGTCACCTCAAGAGTCACCAATGAAGGCTATCTGGGTTGCTCTTAAACTTGATATGGTTTTCAGTCAATGTGGCTAAAGCAGAAATCGGAGTTCAGCTCCTCAGTGTAATGACAGACTAGAAAGAGTTCAAGGGGGAGGAAGGATCCAAAAGCCAACCCAAATTAAATAATTGAATACACAGTGTATAGACAGGATATGCTGGTTTTTGAGAAGCACTGTCTTTATCTGAAATATTTGTGCTTTAAAATTTGTCCAATTGTTTTCCATTTCATGTGAACAAATGTGCATTTTGGTTGCTTGTCAGAAGATCTAATTGCCCCACCTCTTTGAAGTACATGAAAATTAAACTGTCTTGCAGTCAATATTTAGGATTTCTGAGGAAAGGCAGCAAAAGCAGAGCACATGTCACACTTTCCTAGCTTCATTGTGTGGGATTTTTTTCACAGCTTTCAGGACATCTGTTTATCTCTGATTGACAGCTGGCTAATATGTATTTTCATTAAAAAGAAGTTCTGAGGAAATGCGTGCTCTCACCTTGCTGTTTCTGCAGCTGTGAAGGCTTTTGTTTTCACTCCTATCTCTGTATAAGTGAAGATAATCTCTACAAAGAGGCTTGATATTGACCTGTCATATCACGTGTTGCTTATCAAGCACTAAAGAAATTGAATTTCATTTTATCTGTTATTTAGAGAGACTTATTAAATCATCCGGCAGTTGAGGTTGGATGGACTCAACAGGTTCTGTCTCTTTCACCATCTATTCCTCTATTGTTAACCTTTGGAGAATTACTAAAATGTTCTTTATTTTATCCCACAACGCTTGGTTAAATCTTCTTGATCCAGAAATTGTTGTGATTAAGTGCCATGTGTATGTAATTTTTTTACTTGTTTTATGGACAAGGATTGATGACTTAGTGATCTCTACAAATGTAGAGATCTCTTATCATTCTGGTTTTTCTGTTGTTTTGATATTCTCCCAATGCCTCTGTTTTTAATTGGTTCAATGAGGCTAAAAACAGTCAGATTGGATAATAGATCTGAGTCAGCAAGCACTTGGTAGTATTTGTGTGTCAAGACACAAAACAGGGGTGAGGAAGGTGGAGACAACAGAGATGGGTATTGCCAGGTGTTAAAAGCAAAAGGCAGAGGCAGAAGCTGCCTGTAAGTAAAGGTGGGAATGGGGTGGAGGTCATAGCAGCAGCCCATGGGCAGGCAAGGTCTGGCAGAAGGGAACCTGTCATCATTAGGGGTGTTCACGAGAATCTAAAGGTCAACCCTGCCACCACCACCAAATGCCAAACCCTCCATATGCTTTGCTGCTGGGTTTCTGTTTGAAGACCTGACTCTGCCAGTCGGGATGTTCATATCTGAGAGCTTGATACAGTCACAGGATATTGAATTTCCTGCAACAACAGAAGTCCTGTATACTTTCTGCTGTCACCACAAAAGAAATCCCTCCAGCCTTTTATCTGATGGAGAAAAAGGCATGAAAAAACCAAATAGATTATGAATATCTTCTCCCAAAAAATTTAAATTTTAAATACAAGATTTAATGCAAAACAAAAAAAAAACACCAACTTTTTCATTCAAATTCAAAACTCTCAATCAAGAAATCTTTCTAAAAGAATAAGCCAAGTTATTGTTTTTCAAATAACGTGTCCTTATGCTCAGATATTCAATTACTATCTGGACACTGTTATACTTTTTCAAACTTGTTACAAGAAAACCTTTTAAAAAAACCCACCAAATCTTTTTTTCTGAAAAAAACTAGAGTATAGGATTAAAGTTAGAATTTGGGTGGAAACATTGGCACATAGATTGTAAATGAGCTCTATGAATTTCTGCAGCTAAGTGTCTGATGGCCACCAGTGACCTGGAGCTGAGTTCAGTTTTCTTGTGGCCCTGGCAGTAATTCACTTTGTAGCTTTGAACAAGCTATTAACCTTTTTTGTGCCTCTTTCTCTTCACAGAAAAAATTTACCACTACTTACATGTCTCACAGGAGTAATTGGTAAATTAATGTTTGAAAAAATATTAAGTGCCTTCTGCCATCACTACTGACACTCCAGCCAACAGGTTAAGGATTGAGCAGGTATTTTGAGAGCATCTTATTTCTTCCCTCTTTGTCATAAGGTGCCTATTTGGCGTGGGTAATTCAACAAAGAAGTAAGAACTCATGCGCTTGAAAGTCCATGTATTTTGGATAAAAGTTCTAGATGTGACTTAAGGAGGAAAGATGGGAAAAAACTGGGAAGACAAGACGTGAATTGAATTATTGGGATTAGCACTACTCAAAGAGTATCAAGAAATCAGAATAGAATGCATAAATTGAAATAAAATCCCTGTAGGATTAAAGAAATCTTTCAGGGAAACATAAACCCTAAATTGTGATGGGAAATGGAAAAAAAAATGAAATGAACACTATTTGCTCCCATTGAGATCAAAGCTATTCTTAATGAGACAGTTGAGATCTTTGGGAAGCCTACTCAAAAATTCAATAGTGCTTTATCTGAGAAAAGTAATTATTTGAAGATTGCTTTCTACTGAGGTGTTACAGATGGAGACTTTGTGGTGTGGTAGTTTAAAACAATTGGTCTTTACCTCTAGAGATTCCCAAGATGAACATTGCCCAGAAGAAAGAGTAAAATTGTGTTTTTAAAGCATCATTTTAGGAGCAGTGGGACAGTTGGCAGAGTTTACTAAAGCTGTTGAGAGACTCTGCAGACTTTAATTACCATCTCAATATTGCAGAAGTTGTTTAATTTCTGCCAAAGAAGGGAATAGTTGTGAGAAAGCGAGATCACACTCTGTCTTTCATTCTTTCCTTTTTGACAGGTGAATAAAGGATGCTTTTCAGTATCTCCTCTGATGCTGTGACACATTTGTAAAACTTGCATAGAATTGTAAAATAATTTTTCTTTAAGATTAACAAAGCTTTTATTTTTTTTCTTCTCTCTTGAAAGTGCTGTGCAGCATAGTGTAAATGTAGTTTAAGTCTTGTCATGAGAGATGCAAGATGAAAATATTGTGCATTTTCTGTTACTGATTAGTTGGCTTCAAATATTAATAATTTCAGACTTCATGGTCAGACACCAGGTGTTATGTTGTGTTAATTCCAATAAATTTTGAGCTCAGGTTTTAATTCCATCTCTAATGAGAGTAGCCAGAGGCACAAACTGGAGTAGGAAAACTAAGAGGAAATTGCTAAAATGAGAAAAATAATTCTATTTCAGAAAGAAAACCTAGCCTATAACACATTTCCTTGCTGAAGGATATGTTTACTCTTTTAGGCCTCAAACTCTAAATTAGAGTAGGCATAACTAAGTTTTGCACTGTCATTCATATAAGAAAAAGGCTGTTTTTGTTTATACATATATATACATAAACATGTATGTATGTATGTATTTATTTGTCATATTTCTCCTCCTCCACGGCACTTGAGTATGTTCAGTTTTTCCCCAAGCGCTTGCAGTATCCAAGGGAATACTGATTCTTCAAAGACCCTTACCAACTCCTTCAGTAGATCTACTATGTTGCTATTTTTTTTTTCCATGACCATCTCACACCTCTCTCTACTTGCTAAAGCACCAGCCATTGTTTTCTCTATAAAAACCTGTTTTTTCTCCTTCTCTTCAGGTCTTTTCTCTCTCAAGGACCTTTTCAATGCTATCTTTCAGTTTCAAACCTCTATTGTTACAGTATACAGTGTGTTCAGAGGGCTGCTACCCAGGAAAGTGTTCTTATTTAATTGCATTTTTCACTGTATATATGATAAATTAGTGCTTAATGGCAAAGGTAATATATGTGTTTGTTCAAAATGAAGAAAGGATAGATCATGACAACAAATAGGTGTAATTTTTAATCCTTAGCACACATCATGTTACTAGAAATACCTTTATGTTATATTTAGAATTCCGCTGTTTTGATGTTTGAAACTAAATGTTTGCAGTTTGTCTGGCAAACAGCATGCTGAATAGATTACACTGATTCACATTTCCTTATTTCAATATACCATCTGTGCTTTTGGCTGGTTTTTGCCTCGTTGGAACTCAGAAATGCGAGTTACAAAGAACGGTTATACTCAGAAAGAGAAATCCTATATTTCACATCCTTGAATAATCTTTGTTCTGTCAACTGTTTTGACCTTAAACCAGCAAGGACACAAGGCTGAAGCTATATCAACAGCAGGCTTTATTTTCTGTGGTGAGGAAGCATGTATTAGCAGGGTATATTTCCAGTGAAACCCTAGTATATACAGTCATGGTCATGATTTTCATTGTGTAATCATTTTAATTAAGTTCAACGATAAAAGTTACTCTTGCATGAGGAATGAATGCACCAGAGAGACAGTGAAAGATTGATGAACGCTTGGGGAGCACCACATACTCTGCTGGTGGAAATGCACGTGTGGAGGAGCAGCAGAGCTTGGGGAGCAGGTCAGAGACTACCTGCTCAGAGTAGTCATGGTTTTGGGGTTCTGAAGGAATCAGGATGCAATGGGAATATCCAAAAGCACTTTTATGCTTTTTCTGAGGGGTTTTGCTTGAATGAATGGCTTCATTACTAAAATAATAAACACTAATTAATATCTGCATCGTTTTTGTAACTGCTAGTTTAGTGAGGTAATTAGTGTAATTAGTATGCGGCGTTGCTTGGTGGCATGATAAATCATAATGTAGTAAATGCTCACTCTTTACCATTATGATGTATTATCTAATTTACACAGGTAAAAAAGATGGAAAAGGATAAGGGGGAAATCAAGAAGGGAAGCCAGTAGTGGCAGCTGGGTGGCCTTTTGGTTACTCTTGCATCTGTTGCCTGTATTCTCAATTGCTTTGAATTGCTCCACTGATAATTTAACTATACTTTTTCTCACTATTGCTGAGTCTTCATCACTGATTAAAGCCAGGACAAAGAGGAATGAAATAAAACAAATTAAGGAGCATTTTATTTCCTCCTGTGCAAAGGATGATACTTGCCTGTTTGTTGGGTGCTTCCTTCACCCTCACGTTCCTGAATATACCATTTACCAGCTACAGTTCAGTGCTGGTGAAGACTGTTAATAGTGTTTTCTTCATTATGTTCTATTTTCCAGAACCTATGAGAACACCAAAAACACTGAAGATTGCTGAGATCCAGGCCAGACACATCGCTGTGGATTGGGAATCTCTGGGTTACAACATCACTCGTTGCCATACTTTCAATGTCACTATCTGCTACCACTACTTCTGTGGACACAATGAGAGCAAAGCAGACTGCTTGGACATGGACCCCAAAGCACCTCAGCACGTTGTGGATCGTTTGCCTCCCTACACAAATGTCAGCCTCAAGATGATCTTAACCAACCCAGAAGGGAGGAAGGAAAGCGAGGAGACCATTATCCAGACAGATGAAGATGGTATGTTAAATGTTCTTATGGAAATTACATCCAAGTCCAGTCTAGGCAGGTGGAAGGAAATGACTTTGTGTGTTACAATATGTATTGTGAAGGGTGGAAGTTCTCTTCTATTAATGTATTAATTAGCCCCAAAATGGCAGCTATGAAGGTATTATAGCTGTCACCCTGCGTATGTAGCTGAAACTGTCCATGCAGCATAAGTCAAACTGAATCTCTCTCTGTGTGTCTCTCTCCAGAAAAAGGAGGATGGCTTCCCAGACTTTCAAAAACTATGTTAATGCAGGTGATGAGAAACACATGGTGGAGTTAGACTTATTCACAGTATTAGGTGGAGTATTTGAAAGTTAATTCTGTAAATCATATTTTAATATTGAGTTCAGTGCTTAAAGACTCTATTCAAGATTTCAAATCTCCATAGCAAATATATTTGAGCAATAATTTATGTTGCAGGTCACAGAATATAGTATCTGTTAACTATTTGAAAGCCCCCTGATCAAACTAAAGTATTATTTTGACAACTTGGGAATTCACTCAGTGATCTTTCCAACTCCAGATATTCTGTGATTCTTCTTTAAAATGCTTTCAATAAGGTTGCAACAAGACAGATGAATTTACCTCAGTTGTGAAAAAATAAACAATGGATGTAGACAAGTTAATGGTGACACATTCAGAGGTTAGGCTATGAATCTTGGTATCAAAGGTATAAAAACAAAAATCGATATTTTTCCCTAATATTTAAAATGTGGTAACAAAAAACATTTTTAGTTTCCTTTTTCTTATGTTTGGATTTTGTGAAAGTACTGACAACAGCAAAAAGAGAGTAGATACTTCTATAGGTAACAAAAATAGAATACTTGGACTAATGTAAGAGTGTAGATAAATAAAAAGGTAAAATTGAAAAAGGTAGTGTGTTTATTTGCCTGCAAAATAAATGAATGGGAAATATAGCTTTATATAACTATCAGTGTTAGAGTCTGGTAGTGCTGTTTTTCCATATATTTTCAATTTTATGAGAAATAAAAGAGGAATATATTTACTGTTGCAATAAAGAGAGAAAAAATTATTAAATAGGTAGAATATGAGGAGCTGTAGAAAACTGTAGACACATAGATGCATCATATATAGACTTATTGACAAGCACAGAATTAGAATATTTCATGGAATTCAAATTGATTTTTAAGTTAATTTTAAACATATTTCATGATGAATTATTTTTGTGTTTGTGTTTACATTGTAGATATGTATGGTTGCTATTTTCCTTGAAGTTAGAAAGGGTAGTAGTGATATTGTTAAGTCCATGGAAAATAGATTTATTTTCCTTTTTACCTGGGTTTTCAAGAAAGGTTGTGGCTTCCAGTGGCCTTTGTCTTGTTAGATGTGTGGAGATCCACGTGGTCACTGTGTCAGCACTTGTCAGGAGCAGAGTCAAGTGAGTTTATATATTTTGTCTCCCGGTTTTGTTGTGGATTTTTCTTTGAGGATGGTGCACATAAGGCAGGTTTTGGTCTCAAGCTAACACATCAGTGTGCTGGAGTGAACTTGAGTCGGCATTGGTGTCACAAGCAGTGTAGTGTAGAAGAAGCTTTACCCAGTGAACAGAAGTTATCAGGGTAAACTGAAGTAGATGTTATTTTCACAGAGGGACTAATACATTTTAAAAGGTACCTATATTTAGATGTGCTGGTGGTAATAATTCTTGTGACCTGAAAATAGCCTCCTGCGAGCTTTACTCTGTGAAACTTAGGATTTTAATTTTGTGTTACTGATTGATTGGAAGTCTATGCCCATTGTGCCATGACTTCAACGTTTGGGGCTTGAAGACAACATACAATACTGAGAAGTTCACACCTGAGTCTTTCCTTGAGCTCTCACGGCAATAATGAACTAAATCCTGTGGCTGTCTGCTTGTGTGTACAATGCTAATTTAGTTCTAGTCTGAGTGATCAAGTATCTGACACTATGTCCAAGCACATTTTGAAGCCTAAAGCAGGACTTGGACTAAGAAGACAAGAGGTCCAGTTATATATATATGATTCTGTGTCCTGTGTTTCATGCATGATCAGATGAAGCTGCATTGTCTTCATGGTTTTTGCAGGTTTTTTAGAGCAGCCATAATTTTAATTATATCATGGAGGCATTATCAGTGATTCATTTTGGAGAAGGAATATAGAGGAAATAGTGGTGTTCCACATTTTTGCAAATAACATTAGAAATAGCTCCTGATTACTTGATTATATGAATATGTGTACTTAGGTTGTATACTTTTCATAAACAGTAACTTCGAAAACTCCAGATGACAACTGATATTTAAACTTTTGTTAGCTTTTCTGTAGTGTGGGATTCTTACCAGTGCTGGGGTTTTTTTCACAGGGCACTGCTAAACAAGCAAAAACTTCATAGACTCTTAGAGTTAGAGGTGCCTATGCCATGTTTTCCTCTCTCTCTTCACCTGTACCATTTTGCCCTCATTTTCTGTTTTTCATCATACTTCCCCATGCTTCCAAGCTGTTCCTTTTGTCTCTTCACTTGTTGTTGTTATGTTTTAACCTTCCTTTCATCTCACCACATCTTTCATGTCAATTCCTCCCTTCTGCCAGGATCTTTACACTTTTCTGAACTTCTAGGATTTCCTAAAAGCAGAGGACTTTGGACTTTTATGAGGGTCTATTGTGAGACAGGGAGGATGTCTGGTTGTCTTTCACAAAGGCTCACATTTATGTAAGGCTTTGCAGCTGGACTGGGAGTCTTTCAGAAATGGTCAGATCTGTCAGAATGCTGAGTGGTAACTCAGTTGCATATGATACCTGGAGCAGAATGAACTCAAGAAACAATTAGTAGAAGAATGAGGTAGGATTCAAAAGCTGTGTTTCAGATCTTTGGAGCCATGGCTGACAAATGACAGAAGTATTAATAGCTTGTCATTCAATATCTGCAAGATAGTAAAACCCAGGAATACCATGACAGTTTGAAGACAGTCTTCCTTTTGACCAGAGCTAGACCTGAATACTTGGTAATTTCAGTATGTCTGTTTAACCTGGGAAGGTGGAATTAATCTTTAAAGTATGTTTTAATATTTCCAGGAAGTAGTATTCCATGTACAAATGGAATAAGATACTGTTAAACCAGCTTGACAAAAAGATGATGAAAACAGTGAAATTTGTGTATGTTTTAAAAGTGAAACAACATTTCGGGGAGAAACCACACAGCTACTTAGATTTGGAAGAAAGCTCTCCTGAGTACACAGGTACTTGGCATTATCTGTGCTATGACAGGGACTCACTGCTTTTCCTGACTTGTACAAGAGATGGACACTGTTTGAAGAATTTGATAAAGCAAGTAGAGGAAGGCTCATGCAAGCTGGGACTGCATACATGCTGGGCAAAACACTGTTTGGCACTTTGAGACAAAGTACAAGAACCAGCAGTGAATTTATCACAGCATGAATCATCAGCAGGCACATGTTCTTGGAGCTGCCTGTTGACCAGAGTGCTGCCAACTCAGAGGGACCCCTTGTAAAAGCAGTGGATGAATGGGATTAAAGGAGATAAATGCTTCCTTAATTTTTAATTGGAAACAGATGCAAAAGGCAGTGGATTAACAGGAGTAGTGACATTAGCCCTGAGAGAGCAGCTACAGAGAAAGCAAATTGTAAGCTCCAAGTGTTTGGTGGTGATTTTATAACCAGTAAGGGAGTGTGTCACCTAACAGTAGGCAAACAACTAATTGAAAAGGATCACTTGGAATAGGAGAAGTAGCCATTTTTGAGCTTAAGGTATAAGAGAGCTTTGGTCTGGGGCAAAGCACGTGCTCATTGGACACAAAGGACGTCCCCTGATCTTTCAGAGGCTGAGGCTCATTCTGCTCTGTGCAGAGATATTGAGAGCTATGATGCAGGGTTAAGACACTAACTGTCCAAACATTACTCATGCTCCTGGAAAAACTCCAACAGGCTTGCTACTCTGGGGAACAGCAGAAGAAGAGGAAATGTTCTAATAAGAGGACAAAAAAAAAAGAGAAAGAATTAAATATTTTGCATACTGTCTAAACGTGTGTCCTGACTTCAGCTGGGATAGAGTTAATTTTCTTCCTAGCAGCTGGTACTGTGCTGAGGTTTGGATTTAGGAGGAGAATGATGTTGATAAAACACTGATATTTTAGTTGTTCCTTTATACTATGTTGAGGACTTTTCAGCTTCTCGTGTCCTGCCAGCAAGAAGTTTGGAGGGGCACAAGAGGCTGAGAGGGGATGCAGCCAGACCAAAACAGGCCAAAGCGACATTCCATACCACAGAATATCATGCTCAGTTTATAAACTGGGGAGAAACCTGGCCAGGGTTCACAGTTGGGAAAACATCTGAGCATCAGTCTGTGAGTGGAGAGCAATTGCAATGTACAGAATTTGTTACATATATTCTAATTCTTTTTCATTGCTGTTCTTATTTTTTTTTTTTGCCCCATCCATCTGCTGAGGGAGGAGTGAGCAACAGGCTAGGGAAAGCTTAGTTACTGGCTGGGGTTAAACTGTGACACTGGGCCTGGAAAAGAAATATCAATTGGAGCATGTACACCACTTTCAATATAAAATCAATTTTTTTCACAATAACATTCAGTAGTATTTTTTTCTTTACTGCAAATAGTCCAACTTGAGGGATTTCCAAAGAATTTTTTGTCACCACCTTTTCTGCAAATGCTCTTTTGATAAAGACCAGTAAGAGCAGTTCTGGTTTTATTTTTCCTTTTTAATACAAAAAAATTGTTTCTATTTAAAACTTAGTCTCCAGTTGTAGTAAAGTGTAAAGTAAAAATGGTAAATCCCTCAGAAAAAGCCAATGGAAAGGTGGACCATTTTAGTTTCTGGTAATATTTGAACAGCAAGAGAGATTGATTGTCACCATCTCCTGAAAATGAGCATCTACTTTGAGAGAAAGGCTGTTAGTTTGCTGCTGATATGCTGCCCTTTTTGATTACAACAAAGGAATTTTCCCCAATATAACCCTACATATTTCTGCACATAGCTTTTACCACAGAGCATAGTAATACTGTGCATGGCTTTCATGGAGTATAATAATAATAAAAATAGTCTGTTTGCATGCACTTTCATTATTTTGTAGCAGGAAAACTGAAGCAATATAAATTCATTTTTATAGTCGTTGGTGTCAGTTAATACATTGTTTTTCCAGAAGTAATGTATAGTAATATAAGTTTCCTGTTAGGTCCGTGTAGAACAACATTTAAGTGACACTATTTGTGAGTAACAATTTATTTGTGACTGTGACATAATTTAATGCAAATATATTGGTCTAAAATGAATTGGTGTGATGTCAGATTTATGGTTTGTACTTTCATTATGCATAGTATTTATGAAGTCCATCATCCCACATGCATATAGAAGAAAAGATTATCAGCTATTCACTATATGAATATATAGTTTTATTAAAAGAGCTCTGGAGATGCATGTAAATTATGAAAGAAGAGCTTGTGTTGTTTGCACTATAAAACCTTGCAGAGATTCCCTTTGAATTTGTTTTATCTTACATTTATATATATATATGCATTTTAGGTTTGTATACTTTTTTACTGTTTTCTTACTTTACTTGTTTTGGATTTTTTTTTGCTTAAATTCAAAATCTCTTCTCATATCCATACAGTTAAACCCACCTAAATTATTTCACTTCTTCAGATAAGATAGATAGATAATTCAGTGTAAATACTGAATTCTTGGAAGTTTAGCATAGACTAATGCACGGGAAAGAAAGTGTGTTTACTGTTGTTGTCACTGAGAGATGGTCTGTCACACTTCAAAGGTCAGACCAGAATCCTTTTTAAGAGGTGTAGAGGCCAAAAGGTCTGAGTTCTACTCCTCTAGCAGCCACTTTTACTTTTTGAATTATTTAGATGATTATGTTAAGTAACATACTTCACCTTAACACACTTGTAATAGTCTTGTGCTTTTTGATTTGAGTGTAAACTGTCTGTAAGTCCAAGGGAAAGTTGAGAGCTCATGTAGGAAAAGAATGGTAGCTGAGAAATCAGCAAAAATGTGCTGTGGTGAGTGATGGAGCTTCTGGAAATACACAAGCCTGAAGAAAGCCTTTCCTGCTGTTTGTGTGGAATTTTCTGAAAGCTATTATCAACACAAGGATGACATTTACCTGGCTGGTTTTGACCCAAGTCCTTGCTAAATATCATACAAAGGTGTATGGGTCTGGCTGGGATGGAGCTCATTTTCCCTCAGCAGCCCCCACGGTGCTGTGCTGTGCATTGGTACCCAGAAAGGTGCTGATAAAGCCGTGTCCTGGCTGCTGCTGGACAGGGCTGGCACTGCATCAGCACTGCCTCTCAACATCATCCCCCAGCCAGAGGCTGGAAGTGGGCAAGATCCTGGGAAGGGACACAGCCAGGCCCCTTGAGCCAAATTAAGCAAAGGGCTATTGCATGCCATCTGACATCAGCTCAAATGTAACAGTGAAGGGAGGGAGAAGGAATGGGGGTGGGGTGTATTCTTTATTTTACAATTTTTGCCTTCTGGAGCAACCACTGCACATGCTGAAGCCCTGATTCCCAAGAAGTGGCTGAACACTGCTCATTTATGAGAAATAGAGATTAAATTTTCCCCTTTGCTTATGCACAAGCAAACTTTTGCTTTTTTGGATTTTTTTTAGTAATCTGCCTTATCTCAGCCACTAATTATTTTCCATCTTATTTTCTCTCTGTTCTGTTGGGATGAGGAGTGAGAGAGCAGCTTGGTGGGCACTTGACATCCAGCCAAGGTCAATTACTACAAAAGGGAAGGCTCTTAACACTGTTTTGGACAGGTGAAGTTTAAGGTATTTCTGAAGTCCTTAGGGTCATGCTGAGAGTCTCAGGGAATAGAGAGCAATGGCTGCCTACATGGAGAAATGCAGTTTGAGTCTTCAGAGTAGTGTTACCAACAGGTTACCTTGTTGTTTTTCTTTCATTAGTGGGTTGTTTTTTTGTTGTTTTTTTTTTTTTTTTTTTTTTTTTTTTTGGGTTTTNNNTTGTTGCTGTTTAGGGATTTTTTCATGAATTTTGGCCCTTTTAAAATTACTGTTTGTAACAAATACTGACCTAATAACAAATACATAAAAGAACAAATGAGGATGCTATGGAACTATTTTCACTAACCTGAAGATATTCTGTTCTTTAAGCAAATTCTCTTACTCCTGCTTTTCTCTCTCCTCACTCCCTTTACTCTTTTGGTAAAGCAGTGCAATTTAAAGACATTTTTACTGTGTCTGAACTGGAAAATGGAAAGGAAAAAATAACTTCAGACCATCAAAATGTGTCCTTCAAAGTAATATTAATTTATATTCCTTTTTCTGGGTGTTTGAACTTTTATTTGTTTCTTTGTTTTAATTCCAGCTGAGTTCTCAAATTATTTTAGTTAATCCCAACATTCATTTTTTATTAATTTATGGGGTGAAGATTGTGGGAATTACTGTTTTCTTTCCCTAGATGTTTGGTCTCTTTTTCTTTCTGACCTTTTTGAACTGGGATTCCAAGCAAGCTGCTCATTGCTGTGATAGCTTCTGTTCTTGTACCCTTCCCATGCCAGGGGGAAGAGAAGCATGAAACTAAATGGGATCACATCATTCCAGTCACTTTAACATTACTACTGCTGCCTTAAGCATCAAATTTTGTACTACAGGAGAAGAAAAGAGTCATGGAATGAGATGAGCCTAGAGGCCTCTCCCACCCTGGCATTTAAACCAAAGGTGTAGGAAGATATATGCAACCATCAAATGTAAAGCCCTGCACCCAGTTTGAACTGAATATGAAACATTTCTCTTTTAAAGCACCACACAAGAAATATTTTTCATGCTTTTGAGGCATCATGTCTGTTTTCTTTTTCCCTCGCGTCCTTTGATGTGGTTTAATGTCACATTTCATACACTGTTTACGTGCCCTGGTGTGTACCCGTGTTCTCTCCCAAACACAGATGTATGTGCACACACAAAAAATCGTGCATGCCTCTCCCAAGGAAAATGTCATGGGCAGCAGGGTACATTCACAGCTCTTTTGAGATGCAAGGAAATACTCTAGGGCATTCCCATGAAAAATGAAATGTTGGCTGCAGGAAGTCTCTCAATGACACAAACAGCACAGAGGGGCTGTCACTGCATGTCAGCCTTCATCCACTGCCTGGTCTGTCCTGGGACACTGAAGAAAAGCACTAGCCTGTGATTTTAGTTAACTTCTCCTAAGCCTTCTTATGACAGTTGGATAAGTTCTCACCTATTTACTTCTGGGCTTTTTTGACTACTTGAATTTAATATTAATGTGCCAAGTTATGTTGTTTGTACCAAGGGTCAGATCGTAATTTATAGTTTGCATGTAGACTGAAGCAAATTTCACTGGTGGGAGAGACCACTCACTCTTTCCTGCTGCTAGCACAGCACCTGGCACTTCCTTTGATCCATTGAATTTTAATTTATTTTTGCTCTTTTTAGTACTTCAGTCTGCTTTGATAATGAATATCCAAGGAGTGTCATGCATAAGGCTCACTGAAAGTTGCATTGAAGAAAACAGGCTTATTAAGAGAGAGAAACATATGTCAATACATTAAATTGAAAAACATTTTAGCTCAAAAGACCGCAAATTTGAACAACCTTGTCTCTTTGTGGGGGGAAGGTGTTTCATTGGATTCAGAGTTTCTCCAGGCAGTCATTTATGTTCACCTCCTTCTTTCAGCATGTGTGTGTTCAAATCTAGGTGAGCTGCTCTGATAAAAAGGAATTGTATATGTAGGCAAAAATATCTTATAAGCTGTAAAGGGAGATAACTAAATGCTTTTGCCTGGTGTTGATGGGATTACCAGGTGCTGTGAATCACTTGGGCAAAGAGGCCTGAGGTGACATTTCAGACTTGTTATTACACCAGGGATATTGGTTCCATTTAAAATAAGAAAGTAGGGTCATCTTAGTGTTGTTCAGTTCAAAGCTTTGAAAATATCTCTTATTGGAAAGATTTGAAGTGGGCAGTCTTGACCCTTCTGCACATGAGGAGGTCAAAGGCTGGAAGAAATGCCAGCTGAGCTGGTGTTTCCCCATTCAGCCCTCTCTTTTAAATGAGGATTTCTTTTAAAACAACAAATCATAAGAAGATGTGATTGAGAACTATTTTGTAAGAATTTCTCTCCTTTGGAAGAAGCTGTATAACAGAAGCTCTTCCTTGCCTTTGATTTTTTTCTTTTTAAAAGAATTTTAGAACCATGTAGTCCTTGTCCTAAGATACGCTTGTTACAGAGTTCAGTGATGTTCCCTGAAGTTGTAATCTAGCTTGAACTGTTTCCCCTGGCTATACTACGAGACAATTTGACTTTGCATGGAATTTTGAAAACCGTATGTGGGGATAACGTTAATGTTTCAACTTCATGCTCTCTCTGCACTGCAAATGACAAAATACACTTTGAAGTGCTTTTTCACACACTCTGCCATTGCCTTTTGCATGCAAATGAATATTAATAAAAATAGACCTGTGCTCACTTTTGGTTTTAATAGGATTTTCTGTCATCTCTTTAGTTTTTCTGTCCCTTGAATTTCCTATTTTTAAAACTTCCATTTTGTTTTTAGTGCCAGGCCCTATACCTGCCAAATCAGTGAAAGGAACTCCTTTTGAAGATAAGATCTTCCTCAACTGGAAAGAACCTGTGGATCCAAACGGCATCATTACTCAGTATGAGGTAATCATTAAACACCTAACAAGCATAGGATGGGGCAGGGGAGGTGCATCAAGAGAGGTGGCTGACAGTGGGTGTTTATGCTCTGTACACAGCTATTCAATAAATGCCCCTTTCATTTACTGAATACACAATTTTCCGTAGTGATTAGATACTCAAAATTTGTAATTATGGTGCATATGACTGTCCATCCCTGTCAAATGCCTTAAAAATCTTTTATTGTTACTATACACCATTCCAAAGCCATGACAGCCATGATCTGCAAAATTTTCTTCATTGGAAGAGAAGGTTACATGAAAAGTAAGATGGTTATTAAATGCGGAGCAATGTTTTTTAAACTTTGTTAAATTTTTAGATATCACCCTTTAGGAAAACCTCCCTATAAATTCTGTTTAAAGCTTATTTAATTTATGAGCCTTCTGGGGACCTCCACAGGAGGTTAGCAGGTAACACAACCTGATTTGAGCAACAAACATCACACTTTCCAGCACTCCTCTTTTAAAGGAACAGAAGATATAGCTTTGTGTATTAATGAATTATAGGAAGTCAAACCAACAAATCAAGCAAAACCCCTTAAAATCTATTTATTTATTTATTTATTTATTTATTTATTTATTTATTTATTTATGTAATGCAGACAAAATTCACTAAATAGTGTGGGTTAAACCAGGTTGACAGCTCAACCCCACTCAGCCATTCGCTCACATCCCCTCAGTGGAATGTAGCAGTGATGTTTTCCATACATGAACTATGTAAAAGCAGTTGATGAATGGGATAAAAGCAGATAAGTACTTCCTTAGTTTTTAATGGGAAACAGATGCAAAAGGCAGTGGGTTAACAGGAATAGTGACATTAGCCCTTAGAGAGCAGCTACAGAGAAAGCAAGTGGTGAAGCTCAAAGTGTTTGATGGTGATTTTATAACCAGCAAGGGAGTGTGTCATCCAGCAGTAGTGATGAAGGGTGCCTGCATAGCCTTTCAAGTAAGGCAAACTCTTCAGTAGTACACATGAAATCCTCATTGGTTTAGTGCTGGACTTGGCATTGTTGGATTAATGGTCGGAATCAATGATCTTAAGGATCTTTTCCAGCCTAAATGATTCTGTGATACCCCCAAGATAAATGGGTAGCTAGATGGGCATGTGTCATTTGTTTTCCTTTTCAGCGTTGTGCCAAAACCTTTAAGAGTTGTTGCAAAAATAATTGTTTCCCCAGGTCAGCTATAGCAGTATACAGTCATTTGATCCCGCAGTTCCGGTGGCAGGACCTCCACAAACAGTATCCAAGCTGTGGAACAGCACACACCACGTCTTCTCTCACCTGCACCCTGGTACTACTTACCAGTTCTTCATACGTGCAAGCACCGTCAAAGGGTTTGGACCAGCAACTACGATCAACGTAACAACCAACATCTCAGGTAAAAACAAACAACAGCATGAAGAAAAATCGGAAGGGGAGGGGAAAAATGTCTTTTGAATATTTTTGTATGACTTGAGAAATTGTGTCATGATAAAGAAAACCCCCACAAAAAATCCTACCATGTTAAGAAATTACGTTATTAAAAATGTTTCTGGGTATATTCAGTACAGGGTAGCATTCAGGGATAAATCCTTGCATGAGGTGAAAATTGCTCAGCTGTAGTTGTGAACTGTTTTTTCTGTGTAATCTAGTACTTTCATCTAAAGATTTTGAAGTGCTGTGTGTAAACCTTAACTAATTAAGCCTTTCAACACTCCTAGTGACATAGGTCACTCTTAGTTACGTAGGTCGCTAAGAACCGTTAGTAAAGTCAGGTGCAGAACATTTCTGACTTACTGAAAGTGACACCACTTAGTAGCACACACCTGTAACAGGGTCAGGACAGTTGGGACAATGTGTGAATTTCTTTTGCCAGATTCATATAGGTCTGCTTCCTTGTGCCTTTATTCATTTATTGCAGTGCACCAACTTTGACATTATTTGTTTTAATAACACACTATAAACTCTAGAAGACAGTAATGTCTAATGAAATGCTTTGTATTTTTATTTTCTTAAATTTCAAACTTATTCTCAAAAAATAAGACAGCGGCTTATGCAGTTGATAGCGGAAGATAAGTCAATGCTATATTCAGAGAAATCTGATTTTGTGACATGGTGACTTCAGAGCTTGGCAGAGATCAAAGAAGTCAGTCATTTACAGATTTAAACAGCACAAAGCAGGCTATTTTCTTCATTATCTGTCATAAAGAAACTCAGATCATCCTGTAAAGAGAAGTTAATAATGTAACGGAATACACCTATGTTTTTTTGTGGGAAATGGTTCACATAGTCTCCTCACAGAACATGAAAACACACACATAAATCAAAATGTGAGAAAATTCAAGGCAGAGTTCCTTGAATTATGTAGCAAATTAAA
Organism: Polioptila caerulea; assembly: GCA_013397295.1. NCBI lineage: Eukaryota > Metazoa > Chordata > Aves > Passeriformes > Certhiidae > Polioptila > Polioptila caerulea. Next base: position 634,695 of record VYXF01009740.1, read on the forward strand.
TGCTGTAGTTGTCATGGCTAACTGGAACAGCTTGTGGAATTCCACCCCTGCACATAAGCACTAGCACTGTCTCATACCCCTGTCCCTTCAAAACTACACAACCAATGCACCAAAAAACCCCAAATGATGGTGTTCTGTTCTGTTTATATAGCTATTAGATTGTTTTGAAGTCTGATATTTTACTCAGGTTGTTTTAATATCCTTGTGTTCCTTCACAACAAATTCTAGTTCATAAATTTTGAGAGATGATGGTGGTGTAGTACTTGCATACTTGTCTTCCAACCTCTTTGTAGAAGGGAAAGAAGAGGTGTATATCTTGCTATCAGGTCTGGTATTTCATTATTTTGAGGAAAAAAGGGCCTCAACGTGTTTGGATTATTTAGGACTACAGTGAATTCAGGCTTCTTCAGATATGCCCTTTTTTCCACACAGAAATTTTGGGAATTTTGTTCCGAATCCTGTAGAACACCACTTTCTAGACAGAGTATGTATCTTGTTAGTTGGCAAGACACGGTTAATGTTAGGAAAGCTCAAAGGCAGGCTGTGACACCCCTTGTGTCCGAACTTCAGCCTGTTCTTCTTTCTATCTTGCTTTATGCTGAACTGTTGTCTAGTTCTACTCTGTATGACTGACACTTTATACAGAGCAATGCATCCTTCTGGAAAAGCTAGCTTTAGTTTAATGAGGGGTGAAATTATTCCTTTAAACTAAGCTTACAAGTGGTTACTGTGATTGTAGTCAACATGGTGTAAGCAGTAATTTTAAAATTAACATTAAATGAACATTAATTCTATAAAATATTATTTCCTGAAATAAGAGCAGGTTTTGCATTCATCTAGGATCTAGGACTAATGAAGCAAGGCTTTTAATCTTTCAGAGCTCCTCTATCTATTGATACAGTATTGTAAAATTATTATGACTTAAATGGTTGATGTCCTGCTAAGAAACATCTTTTTGTGGAAGTTCATTTTGAAATACACAGGCTTCATTAATGATACAGTCACATATTTTAAAAAAACATAAACATGTAGATAGTTTTCAAACTTATGAAAAATTAGTAATTATTAGAAATCTATTATTTTCTGATTCACAGAAAATCCTATTTCTTTCCTTGTACTAGGGCTGAGGTCAGCAACATTATTTCCAGTGTGGACTGTAGCAGGCAGCAGATTAAAGCTGGATGGTTAAAGTAATTGCCAACACTAGCCATCCCACCCACAACAAATATTGCTGCCATGAAGGCGTGACAGTCTGACAGTCCATTAGTGAATCAGTTCCTGAGCTACATCTGGTTTTGACTTTGATTTTGTTCTTTCATAGTGGTTTTGAAGCAGATTAATGAGCAGCTTGGCCATCCATTGATAGGAATGGGCATGGGAATGGATCCCCTGATCTAGTTCTAGTCCACAGATGCCTGTCTATACAAGTCCAATTTTCCTGCACACTGGTTGATTATTAGCGTTATTTCCCATGATGTTCAAGAGGAAATGTGAAAGGTTCTTAAATTGTTGGAGGAGGATGGTAGAAACTGGGTCTTTGACATGGTAACTGCAGTTATTTGTAGGGTAGAAAAATTAAGGCCAAAATGGTTTTTTTGTAGTCTAGTGTTTCTTTTCAGTCACCTCCTCCCTCTCTTTCTGTCCTTCCTGATTAAAACTGTTCCAAGTTGTGAGGTGTCATGATTTGATGGGAAGTGGTTAGGGATAGAGTTAACAATTGTTCATTAAGTCCCATTCACACCAGAGTAAAAGATGTGCCTGTCTGGAAAAACTGTTTAAAAATACTCACATGGCCGATAAAGACTGTGGCTTTGTTCTGTATTCCAAACAGCCAACCTCATAAAAATTCAAAATGTTTTCACTGATTTGTTTCTTGTTCTTTTCCTTCCTGCTCAACATTAATCAGCTCCCACTTTACCAGACTATGAAGGAGTCGATGCATCTCTCAATGAAACTGCTACTACAATAACTGTACTCTTGAGACCTGCACAGGCCAAAGGTGCACCTATCAGGTAAAAAAATTATATGTGTATATATATATATATAAAAATCATAAGGAGTTAGTTTTTTTCAGTTGAATATTTGTTGTGTCACTGTACATAGAGCTGTTCATTTCTGAGTGATATTCATTTAACAACCTTTTTTTTTTTTCTTACCTATACCTAGCTTTCCAATAGATGTGTAATTAAAAAAAAATTCTGGGTTTGGCAGGGTTTTGTTTAAAAGATAGTCACGACCTGAATCATTCAGCTACCTGACCTGTTTGATATAGGGTCCCCAGAACCACCTTTTAGCCATTACAATTTCATTTTACATTCTCACAGTGCCTCAGAAGGTAGATTTGAAAATAACACTTCTCTCCAGTGCTTCAAAGTCAGCTACTCTATAGCATATGGGTATGATTGGAAAATTGTAAGCTATGGGGAAATGGGAGAATAATAGTTATGAATACAAACTACTTGACCTTTTTCTTCTGAGAGTCTTTCTTACTAGGAATCATGTAGCAAGCTATTAAATTTTATTTGGCGCATCCTCTAATCATATTAAAATGTTTCATTTATGTTAACTTTGAGGGGTCTTTCCCTTTCTGCTCTCTGTTGAGAGATAATTTAATTTTGTTTGCAAAGATTAGTCCACATCCTGCTCTTTGCTTCTACTTGTTAGTGTAAAAATTTTATGATATTATTTGATTCCATTTGTGTTTTACTGATGTAGCTGCATCAGCAATATTCAGGGGCAGGGTTGACTAATTGGGGGTTAATTAGCTGCTGAGCATCAGAAGGTTTTCATGCTGTTACCCTTGTGACATTTTAGAGATATGCAGGCTAATGCTTTTCAGTCTGTGTTACATTAAGTCTGCTATCAGGGCTCAGCTGATGTCGAGCCACGTGCCCAAGCCCTAAAAGCAGAGGAAAATTAACTGTTTCTTAAGTCTATTTCCATTAAGAGGAATTATGTTTTACATGAATGTTGTAGGGGATGAGTCACTTACCTATATACATTTTTATGTGCTTATCATATAATCACTCTTATGATTGATATCATCAAGTTATTTATTTATATTCTGTCATAGAAGATAATCCAGATTTATCCCCTTTACAGGAGATTTTGATGTGTTATATTTAAATTTGTAAACTCACGTACCATTCGTTTCTGAGAAATTGCCCTAGGGTAAACCTAGGATTTTTGGGGAACAGGACTACTTTCAGTACAGAACTTGGATTCTCAGAAGAGTTTTGTTTTTTTTTTTAAATTAATACCATGGAAACCAGACTTGTGGTCTAAAAATGCTCCCAAATCTGCAGGTGCTTAAACTTACTTCACTATATGCCTTTGTAAGTGCTTTTAAAGACTTCCAAGTGCCCTGCTGCTGGCCCTAATGAAAGCTGTCCTTGTTTGGGAAATGTGATACCTGTCACTCATGTAATCCATGCCACATCCTTTCAGTCTTATGTCTGGCCACCTGAGGAAGCTGAGGCAAATTCTTGCTCAGAGCATGCCTGCTGGACACCACTGGGATCTCCTGATGGCGGTGGTGCACATCTTCTTTACAGCAGCTGCTGCAGGGTACTCCTGTGCTGACAGCAGCAAGCTTCCACCTTCAATCCCACCACACATCTTCAGGGGGTCAACCTTGGGTCCTAGATTTCTCTCCTGGAGGGGTGGTTCTTTTGTGAAGTGGTAGCATGATGGGATGAGCCTAAAGATTTACTCATGGGGCTAGAAAATTACTCAACCTAGCTCAAGGTTTCTCTGCTCTATACTTGCTGCAGAATAATATGCTGTATAGTAAACCTGCAGCACACAAACTCACATTTATTCTGTCAGTTTTCCCCACAGCATCCCCAATTCAATGGCATGAGCTTGTCACTCTGGCCTACGAAGATCACAGAAAGGATCTATGTACTAAATGTTAACAGACAGTTTGATAGTGATAGTTTCATAGAGTATTAATAACTGTTGTTTGATTGTGTTCTCAAGAAGTATGCTCAAGTTCTCAAGTATGCTCAAAAAAGCATATTTCTTTCTTCCTTTCTGTCATCTTCTCTCTCCACTTGAGTTAATTTCTAAAACCTAACATCAAGTTTCTAACATCACAAGGCCAAGGAAATAAGTCGTTTTCCATAACTGGAGACTTGGGCTTTATTCTTAAAATCAACCATTTGTTTGTTTTATTCCTTACTTGGAATGAGAAACATTCTCCAGGGGAATGCAGAAGACATGGTGCTATTGCCTTTTCTGAAGTTATGCATATTTCAGTCAGGTACTTTTCAATAGCTTCTTAATAGGGAGATAAATGTAGCACACTAAAATTCTGAACTGATTCAATGCATTTTGCTAAACTTTATGATATATTTTAGTGAAGCTTCACTCCATCCACACTGCAGTTTTGTTTTCTCTAGAAGCTGGCTGACTGCCATAATGAGTGTTTCTAGGTAGGTGGGGAAGAATGGATCACCGTGCCTGCAGCTGTGATGGAGTAAAAGAGGCTCAGATGCTGTTCTTTAACCTGATCCTGAAGAATATAGCTGGCTCTCTGAAAAGTTTTGTTTCTACCCAGTCCTGTAATCTCTGGAGCTGTGTATGGTCATTTCATTTAATATCAGTAAGTTCATGTTAAAAAAATAAAAATAATAGGAAAAGAAAAAAAATAGGAAAAGGGGGAAAAGTTTAGTCTGATACCCTTTTGCTTTTACAAATGGACTTATGCTATGATTTATCATAGCCTCCCCATCAGCACACCCCCTCACTAAGCAGATGTTCCTTATCTTAAGGATAACCTATGTGCGGTATTTCTTTAAGACACTGCCTGGCTGCCCTAATTGTTGCAGCTTTAACATGACTCTAATCATACCTTCACTGTCAGGTTTTATTGTGCAATCCCTAGCATTCTTTATGGCCTCCTGGAGTTTTAAAACAAAATTACAAACTAGAAATGCAAAGGGAGACAAAGCTGGATGGCTCAGGCTCACTTTGAAGTGCATGTAGTTTCACCATCAATCTTGTGGATGAGATTCCAGTCAGTAGAATCAATGGTGCTTCGGTGATTCATTTGAAGATGTGATTTGTTGCTGTAGTTTTTCTGAAGGTTCCTAACTGAGTACTGGAAAAACATTTGTTTTCAAATCCTACCACAGATGAGGATTACAAAGAGTGTACATCAGAATCAGAGTAAATTTTTAATGATTAAATATTTTTTTTTTTTGGTTGTCAAAGTCCTTTTCTTGTACTTCCTTTTGAAGAATTAGGTTGTTTTCATTTTGCAGCAAGATTAATTAAGGGGAGCATGGCAGGGAGCAACTAAAACAATCATTGTCAATTAGAATTCCAAGAGCTGGGACTGAAAATCTGGGCTCCTCAGTCAGTCTGGTGCTTGTCAAAGGAGAGGAAGATGTATCTCCACTAGACACATAGAAAGAAATGTCTAGCAGGTATTTAAAGTCTAGTCAGAATAGGGCTAAAGTATGAACCACATTCACCACTGCCATACCTCTTTGGGAGCCCAAATCTTTAAGGAGAGAGTAAAAGGAAGATCTGCTG
>VYXF01009740.1:645345-727683 GCA_013397295.1 Polioptila caerulea
TTTTATCCCCGTGGAAAAAAAAAAAAAAAAAAAAAAAAAAAGAGAGTAAAGTAAAATTAAAGTACTAAACAAAACAGATATTTATTTTATACATTTTGATAAGTAGATAAGTAGAAAATGAGAGAAGAACACAGTATTTGTATTTTTTACTCAAACTTGATTTCAGTTTGTAAGAGATTTTAATCCTAAACCAGATTTTTTGTTATGTTTGAAACTTTGGATCAAATTTCTGTTCCTATGGGGATTTAGGGGGAGGTTTTGGGGGGAACTGCACTGCATTCTGGCAGGACAGAGATTTAGTGGTTGTAAGATAACCTCTGGACTGCAGAATATTTAAACAGATGCTTTGTGTAAACCAGTGGGATCACCAAAATAGGCAGAGGGAAGAAAAGTGGGCTCTGAAGTACATGGTAGGGTTGAGAGGTTACTCTATGATCTTTGCAGACATATTGAACAGAAACAGACAAGCAAACCCAGTAACCACAGAGAATAAGAAAGATTATGTTAGTAAACTTTGCAAGGCTTTCATTTCAATTGAAAAATTGTCCTTATTGAACACTTACAGTGCCTCTGTACTTAGAACTCTTTACAAGCTGTCTTTACAAACTGGCATCAATGTATTTTACCTGTTGCTTTCGAATCTTCAAGAGGTGACAGATGCCAGGGGATATATTCAGGGATGGAATGCTGCAGGATAGAGGACTAGAGTGAACATATTTTATAGAGTGAAACTGTCATTATTATATTTTCAAATTACATGCTAATATTGTTTAGAGTGATCTAATACCACAGCAGCTGCATCCTCTCACACAACCTTATGCTATTTCAGTATATTTACCTTTAAAGTGACTGCACGTTGTACAGTAAGGTCAGAAACCCCATTTATGATTGACCCTTGTCTGTTCAAGTTGTCCAAACTGTGTATAACAAGTCATTTCTCTGTTCATTTGTTTTATTTGCTGACCAAACTTCTGAGGGGAAAGGAGAGAGTGGTAAATTGCAGGCAAATTGCCTTCGCATGTGCAACATCTTCTGAAGAACATTACTGTCAAATCATTGTCTTCTGAGCAGACAGTATAGGTTGGAGATGAACTGTTATATGTGGAGGGATATCTGAGCTGCATCTGTGCTTATTCCACACCCAGAAGCATGAGAGTGTGTGTTGCTCGTGTGCTTCAGGTGACTCTTTAAGAGTGTCAGGATGTAGCAAGACATAATTTTGGAGACAGTGCTGAGTGAATGTATCTTCTTTGCTGCACAGTGCTGTTTCAGGTCATCACAAGCTCAAGATTTTTTGTGCTGTGACATAAATAGGCGTACCACTCCTCCCTTTTCCTCCTGCTGCGTCCTCTCTTTCTATTCTTATGGCATGATTTCCATTTAATTTGAATAACCTGAGATTTTGCTATAGTTGGGCTGTCCTGCACCTTTTCTCCCCACTGTTATTCTGGACAACACAGTCCAATCAAGACAAAATTCCCCAGCCTCCACCCCGCTAAGCCCAGAGCCATGAGCCAACTCATTGGGTTGTACCAGTTGATCAGTAGATCTAAGCTGAATTTATGGAGTGGGGAGGGCAAGAAAAAGCCCTTGATCTGACTGTTTTCTTTACTTTTCTTTACTTAACAGGAAACCAAAACTCAATGTGTTCGAATAGCTACAAAAGGTAAGAGGTTCGTCCCCACACACAAAGTAGCTTTTTAAACGGATTGTGGTGCTGCTATGAAAGGTTCAAGGCAAAGCCAGCCCTATCCCTCTATTTTCAAGCATTCAGTTGTGTTAAAATGTAATAGTCTGCTGCTTTTTATTCTTTGGTATTGAGCCAAGCAGTACTGTTCTAGCAGTACTCAGAATTTAGACAAATAAGGACACCTCTTTTTTTCCCCCTTTCTGTCTGTGGTTTTCAAGATCTACTTTTAGAGTGCTGAAGCGTTGCAGGCAGCAGATAGATGGACAGGAGAGAAGAAAGTGTACATGGGTAAACTGTCTGTTAGGCTAAAAATTATTTTGAAGCAGGGGTGGAAATAATTTAAATGAAGGACATGACAGTTAATTTCCCTAAGTAAGAGCTCCGAGCGTTAGCAAGACATAGGGGAGGGTTGATTTGAGAAAAGCTTGTCTCTGACAGCAAGTGGGTTCCAGGACTAAGGCTGACTGCATAGCTGTGAGAATAAATCATGTTGACCCCATATACAGCGAGTTAATCACATACTGCTCACTCAAAACTGCTGTTTCATCTTCAAATGAGGACTTAGTTGTTCTGCTTATTGTTATCTCTTGCTTTGACTGTATTAATAGCCATTCATTTTGGTGGCTTGATTGTGCTGACATGAGAGTTGTTTGATAGACCCTGGCAGCATAAATAGGCAAGGAGCTTACAAATGCCCAAAGAGTCTTCTGCAGAGGCCCAGCACTTATGTTGTCTCTTTCTAATTGCATATTGATATTAAGCACAAAAACAACTTTAAATTCCAGCAACTACGTATTAAAGTACTGCAGAGGCACATCAGCCCTATTTTTTCAATAATTTCCCTCAATTTAAATCTTGTTCAAATGAAAAGCTGATTCCTCTAATGAGATGGTAGCAATCAAATGTTTTCTTGAGAAATCAGAAAAAAAAATTATTTCTTAAGATGTGTTAGTATTTTCATCAAGTGAGGTAAGCTAATATAGACAGGAAATTAAAAGCACGAGCTAAGTCTTCTGTAAAAAACATATCAGCATTATTTTTCTTATGTTTACCTGGCAGGATTAAATGTTTGAATTAAAATATGTTTGCATAAACAAATATTTATGTACCACAAGCATGTATTGCTAGTATATGGGCCTAGGGAGAGTTTTGAAAGGCTCAGAAATAACTTAAAATGTTGCAGGACTGTGGAGGAGGAAAGCAATGGCCTCTCTTATCATAAATTTTCTGGACAGAAATAATAAAACAGGAAAGGAATTCAGCTGTCATATGAGGAAATTGTTTTTTGCTTAATCACACACTTTTCCCCAATCTCAAAGCAATGTTCATGGTAGCAAGAGACCTCTTGGTGGTTGCTCATACACCTTCCTCTGCAGCAAGAATCACATCCCCCCAATGGCTGTAGTCTGAAAGAAAGGCAAAATAAGTATGAGGTTTCTTACCTTTGTGCCTTTATATAGCCTTTGATACTCTTAATTGAAGGAAAGTTTTCCTGAAGTAACTGCATTGCCTGATATATCCGTGCTAAATCCCTTGAAAGTGCACCTAAAACCCGAAGTGTTTTCTTTGACTTATTTTAATTGCTGGATGTGAATTGCGGGGAGAGGCAACATTAAGAGCAAATGTTTTCTCTTCCTCTGCAGGAATGCATTTGATAAGGAATCATCACTTCAGAGTCATGTACATTCATATTTCTCAAATGAGTTATACTGGCATTCTAAAGTAGTTTTTAGAAGTTCATACTGATTTTTTCCCATGTTTTCATCATAATAGTAATACTATGATATGTTTTACTCGAAGAAAAGTATGCTTAATGGCTGGTTTATATATGGTTATCTGGTTATCCTGATTTGTTTGTTGATTTGTTTGTTTAGTTTTCTGTAGTGTGTAAGATCGCACTGAATTGTTGGCATAGGAGACGTCTGGTTGCATTTGTAATATTTTCATAGGGAGAAAGGGACTGTCTCACCTTACCTAATGCACTCCAGTAAAGCAAACATACCTGTTTGCTTCAACCAGGGAAGTTTTCTAAACTATGTATTCCATTATGGATGTGGTGTGTAGTTCTGTGTTGTCTCCGGTGACTTGAAGCAGCCTACAGGTGGCCAAACTGAATTTTGCCTTGAACATGTTGAAAAGACATTATAAATTTTTAAAAAGCTGTGGTGGAAGGGAGTAGGGAGGAACAACATAAAAGGTGCATGTTAAGACAAAATTTCCTTGGTAGTGAAGTTCCATATTGCCAGCAAAGTTACTTTCTTATTTCTATCTTGTTCAAGGATCTGGTTTATCTACTGTATATTTTCACACCAATAAGACCTAAAGATGGAAAAAATATGACAGTAATGTCATGATTTGGTGCTGGAGAAATTAATCCTTAATTATTATTTTATTTTTGACAATTCCCTAGCAGCATGCTTTACATATGTTTTAATGTATTATGGGTTTCACACATATGATTCCCAAGGTTGCCTTCTACCTTTGAGAATTGATGGAATAGTTTTTTATTGGTGTTAAACTGATGAAAGCCAACAAATTTAAATTGAAGCACTTGTACTTTTTTAGTCTGTATATTCCAGGTGTCGTGCTCTCATGTGCTTCTGATAGCACTGAAGTGTCAAGTCATCTAAAAGATGGTGCCAAATCATGACTAAAGCCTGTTGCTGTTCCTTGGTGTGCTTTGAAAAAATGCTTTTGAGTAAACAGAGAGACATACTAGTATCTAGTTTATTGAAATACACTGAGTTATCATGGTAGAAAATACTGGAGCAGTACCTGTTTAAAAAGTAGCCTCCTGAGCAGTTGCTGTGTGCTTGCAGCTGAAGGAGAATGCCAGTGATTCTTTGATGGTCCTTCATTAGACTAATAGTAGGATTTCCCCTTTTTCTAGACACCTACTTCCATGGCACTTGTGGGAGCTTAAGACTAACTTTTGCCCCTCTGCAGAATGGAGTGAATTGGCCAGACCAAGTTATTAGATATGATGAGAGAGTATGAAAAGTTACAGACGTACAGTCTGTTCACATAAGTTTTGATTCTCGAGGAAATTCAGTTGAAACAATATTAAAAATAACTCCTTGTATCACAGGTGGTGAGTACAACATACCTAAAGCACCATTTCCAGTTACAGATATAGCCCAGAAAATATATTAATTATGAACAATTTGAATTCCTTGGACAATTTTAGCTGATACTGCCTTCCTGTGTTAAGCTGAATTCCCTTCTCATCCAGAAATGCTTAATAACCACTGATCACTGTGTTGGTTTGGTTTTTTTCTAGCAACATTAAATTGTTCTCTATCTTGTTAATTTTTGTATCTAGACCAGTCACTAATAATCTGGTTTCCCACACATAGTAACTGAAGAAGAATTTTTTAAAATCTTATTTTCTGAAGAGCAGAGAAGAGGGCAGAGGCTGAGATAACAGGTCATATATTCAATAGGAATGGAAAGATGGAGTTAGGAAATATGTGTTATTTGATTTTAAAAAGTCTGTTATATATAATTTCCTAAAGAAAGTCTTGAACTTCCTAATTCTGTCTTAGTAAGGCAGATTTCAGCTGCGGAATCATAGAATTGTAAAGGTTGGAAAAGACGGATGTCGCCCTGATTCTTTCAGGTTTTCTAGTGCACTTTCTAATTCTAAGTTTGGTAGTTCTTAGTTCACTTTCTCATGAATTGATGCTATTATTAGAAGCTTGTTTATGCTAAGACAAGGTCTCTGGAAATTCCTCCTCTTGGGAGTGGAAAGTGACTGATTGACATTTGTCTTGACCAGTGTGATGGGAGAGGTGTCCAGCTTCTCCTCCAATCCCTGGTCCTTGTGTAAATACTATAAATGGAGTCAGATATTTGAATAAACAGCTTTCAGCCTTCTCTTGAGAATGTGTCCTGTGTGTCCTTGGTGACCCACAGCGACAGACCCCTAAGATCACCAAGTCCAACTGCCAACCTAGCCACCATGTTCACATCCACACGTTTTTAAAGTGCTTCCGGGAATTGTGACTCCACCACTTCCCTGTGCAGCCTGTTCCAATACTTTACAACCCTTTCCATGAAGAAATTGTTCCTAATTTGGACCTCCTGGAAAAACTTGAGACCATTGAGTAGTTTATAACGCGCGTATATCCAAATGAATACATGATAACCAAACCTGCCTAACCAAAGTGTTGATAAACTGAAGTAAATAGAAAGTGTGTGCATTTCAGAGTAATAGATGATGTTGGTGACCGATCTGTAGTAACCTGGGATTGAGTATGACTCTGTAAAACTTTGAATGGGTTTCCACTTGCACATGACATCAGTATTTCATTTTACAGTCAAAAATGTTACTGACTGCTAAGGGAACGAAACTAGATTAACATGGTCAGAGAAGAGTGATGCTTCAAATTATTTAGCATGTAAATAGACATTTAAGAGGACAGAAGGGACAGCAGAGCTATTATTAAGCAGAGTACATGAAGCTGACATTCGTGACAGTTTTCATGCTGCCAAGTTTGAGACTAACACTGATTTATGTGTATTCTTTTGTTTTGCTTAGTAGGCTGGAGAAAAATATTGAAAATTTAATTAGAAGAAATTTACTGTGGCAGTAAATAAAGAAGTGGTGGGCCTGGCAGCTATCTAACAAAGTAGTTAGAGGAATAAATGAAGTCCGGTGTTTCTCAGCCCACATTTAAAACAAGGACTTCATCAATTCCAACATTATTTTCCCTTGTGGTTTTCATTTGTGTTATTAGTTCAGGCAGTATAGAACCTCTCTATCTCTATGCATGTTTGGTTCATACAGATGGATAAAAATGCCATTTGAGATGATGCGCATCTGGAAGTAATTGTGAAATGGCAGAAAATGACTTTTTAATCTGATTTGAGGAATAAAGAGGTCTGGGTGGTAACATTTCAACTCCAAGTGTGCATTTAGTCCACCGTCATTACTGCTCTGAATTCATTCCCACAGCAGTTGGGGATTGATCCAAAGGCCTTTGATGTCAATGGGAGTCCTTCCACTGACATTAATGTGCTTTGGATTAGGTCTTTAGAAGTCATAAATCTGTCTAGACCATAATTATTTCCTTGAAATTGCTCCTGATGATGTTTCTGCTCTTAGGGAAATTTGTGAAAGTCAAATCACCTCCTGTTGCAGGATGCTTAAAAATGTCTGTTACCTATTAATGAACAAATGAAGGGAATATGTCAGATGCTAAATGTATCTGAAAGGGATTTTCTCTCACTGTTGTTTTTGTGTTTGGATCAATGCTCGCACAATGACTTTAGGCTGTACCATTGCAATAGGAACTGGAGACCCAAGTGGTAATATAAACACAGAAAAGAGTGCAGGTGTTTCCCAAGTCACATCACTGTTTTTCACACAGTCATAGGAAAAGCGTTTAATATGTTTAAACTTCAGTAGTCTTTTGCATAATGTCTTTTATCACTCAAAGAGGAGAATTTAGTTGGCTTGCTGAGCTTTCCAGAGATGGAAACAGAACATTAGCATGACATATTTTTCTCTTTTGTATATGAAATTGCAGTAGCTCACCAAGCAGCCACATGTGCTCGTTCTGATAAGTAATACCTTTGGTTGTAAATAAAAAATTGCATCATCCCTTGATGAAATATTTGATGATGGTTATTCAAAAAACATTTAAGTGAGGGACACCTCCAGATATCCGAACACAGAACCTATAATGTGAGTATTTTCATATATGCACAAAGATCGAAATCTTATCAACCTTGAAGATTTCCTAAAGAATGAGAATTTTAGAAGTTAGAATTCAGGTAGAGTATTCTAGTTTATACTTAAATATTAGATGAAGAATGTTGATACATTACAGAGATCAGCATCTTAGCATATATGCTCTTTTAGTAGGTGCCTGGTTTGTTAGGTCTCTTCACCTACTACGAATATTATTTCATGAACCAGACTGCAGGCATTGAGTGTTTTGCATCCATTACAGAGGATATGGAGACATAAAGCTAGAAATCCAGAGTTTTTACAAAACCCATTAGATTTTTAACCGCAATTGAAAAGCCTTCATTTTGCTTATAACAGATGTGCATTTAAAAGTACCCTTTGTTAATACTGGTGGGTGCAGGGCTGTATTTCAACTCCTCTTTTCTTATTGTTTTTCACTCTCATTTTTCTTTTCTAATGTGTCTAACTTCTTTGTCAGTTTAAAATTACAAGTGTTTAGAGAAGGTAAACTCTATCATCTCCTGACAGGACTGGTCTCATTGACCCTTTTTCACACAGGCAGCCTGTGTGCACTTTCATTTTCTATTAACTCTACCATTGGCTGAAATGGCCTCTTGCAATGCCTGGGTCTGAAGAGTGTGTGAGGCAGATCAGGCAGAGATTGCTGCCTCTAACAGCCTGTCACAGGCATCTCATGTGCATGTTCAGCCTCGGAGCGACAAGGATTTGGCTTATATGTGCTGTGGTGAAGTTTTAGACCAGGCCTTTGAGGGGACAGCACTGTTTTCAAGAAAGAAAGAGAAAGGGCTGTCTAGGAACTATAAATTGTGTTTATATGCAGTCAATACTCTTTGGCCAGAATGACACTTTCTTTGCACTGACAAGCATGTCAGCCCAGACAGTATGCAACACCTTACTACAGAAGAATTAATCTTTGCAATTATTCATTCTTGCATTAACGGCTGCCTAATACTGAGATATTTTGAATAGAAGACAAAATACATTTGAGCAGTAAGGCTGCTCACTGTGCACCCGGACAGGAAAGCCACAAGATCTTTATATCAGAAAAGAATGGTGCATAAAGAATGCAGAAAAAATTCTGCAACTTTTATGAAAAAGTAAGTAAGTGTCACCAAGTTGCTCTGTATCTAATTGAACACTTTTAACTAAATGAAAAGAAGTCCCACCCTTTGTTGTCATGAACTCTACAAGGGTTTATTAAACTATGTGCATGTCATCTCTGACAGAGCTCCAAGTTCTACAGATAGTCATCTAGAAACAAGAAGAAGCATTGCCAGGCGTAGTAGCACTTCCTAAACACTCCAATGTGTTGCAGAGCAAGTCAGTATGGTTGATTGGCACTGCTGCCAAATTATTCGAATACAGAGACTGATGCTTTGTCAGCTGCATAAGGAGATGATGGCTCTGAAGTTCAGGAGCTCACACTGCTTTCTGCTCTAGTGGGAAGTTATGTACTAACCAGGCTATTTTTGGAAAGATGCCAGCTGGAAGGGCTTGCAGATGGACCTTGTAGGCGGGATGATGTTTCTGGAAATAATGTGGTTATCACACATCTGTCTGTCACAGAAGGAGGTAGTTACAGGCACTGTTAAAACAATTTTTGTGGCAAGGTGAATTCAAAGCATAGGGAATGGAATTACAATCCTGAATTTTCCATTCTGTCAACTTAGAAAGGATCTGGAGACTTTTGTGCGAATTCAGTAGTTTGGAAAGGACTAGACATATACCCCATGCTGCACAGTAATGAAGGTTCTTGATCAGGATGGATTTCCAGAATCCTTTATTGTCAGAGGTCATGAAATACATTGCATTCTTTGACTCTTATGTTCAAAATCTGCTATGTTGAGTCAACAGGAAAGATAACCACATTCAGTACCATATAGATTCCAGAATATTTAACCTGAACATTAAATCAGAGGTCCCATATCTGCTGACTTGTGTTACTTTCTCTTTGCTGATGACTGAGTATTGGTTACTCAAACACATGTAAGCAGACTACATATTATCAACTGTTTCAGCCCCTCTCCCAAGAGGCTGGCCAGGCCATTAGTATAGGGTGAAAAGGAGGTTCTGCTCTAACCTTGCCATGGTGGAAAATATCCTGAGGCAGTAGTCTGTGCTGACACTACCCTACTGAAATTTGTGAGAACAGCAATGCTCCTTCACCAGCATACGTGTTTTTCAAAACACCAGAGTTAATCGCAAAGGCATGCAGAGAATAGCAAAAGCCAATAAAGTATTTAGGATGTTAAAGCAGCATGTCTGAAATAAGAGACATCTGGGGTTCAAATAGGAGTAAGCATCTATGGTATATTTATTGTTGTCACTCTGTCAATGGCTGCAAAACTTGGACATTTTGTTGTCTCCACATCTAGCATCCAAAACATTTCTGATGCACTGCTTTCATGCCCTTGCTGCTGTAAAACTGCAGGATATTGCCCTACATGATGCACTCCTAAATTGCTGTCACATTGTCAGCACTGAAGCAAGTTATAGGACATCCAGTTATGCCAGACCTGTTTCTCATGTTGGAAAACAGATTGCCCAAATCTGGTTGCTATGGGCAGTTGAAATGCAGAGCTAAGCTCAGAGGCAGCATAATGAGGTGCCTAATGGGTAAGTTTAAGGCAAATTCTCACTTATGTGTCATCAGTTTCACTGTGTGGGAAATTAAATCTGAAGATTTCCTGCTCTGGTGAAGAATGGGTTCTTATGCCATCATAACATTCAAATAAAATTAGAATGGCAGTGTAGGTAAAAGTGAATATGGTAGCAAAAAGGTTATATCTGCACACTTCACAGAATCATGAAAATGTGAGTCTTCCTGGGCCAATGAAATCAGGTCCCTATGTACTGATGGAAAATGGCAGTCAGGATCACTCTTTCCATGCCTTGTGCTACTGTGTTTCTGAATTTGCCATTTCTCCAGGCTCAAGAATGATGCATCCTAATGAACAAGAAATCTGCCAAAGGGAGCAAGGGACCTGCATGGACGAATAAAGAACTCCTGTCATTACTCAAACATAAGCAGAAAATACAGAGGAGATGGAAAAATGGTCAGGCCACTTGGAATGAATGTAGAGAGGTTGTCAAAGCTGAAACGAAACAAGGAAGGACAAGGTCAAGGAATTAAATCTTGTCAAGGGTGTTAAGGACAACAAGAAGGGCTAGGCCACTCATGATCATCTTTGAAAGGTCATGGAGATCAGGAGAGGTACCTGAGGACTGGAAGAAAGCAAATGTCATCCCAGTCTTCAAAAAGAGCAAGGAGAAATACTGTCTAGTCAGCTTCAGCTCAATCTCTGGAAAGGTGATGGAACATCTCATTCGAGAGGCCACTCCTCTCCACATGAATGCCAAGAAGATGAATGAGATGAGTAGTAAATATGGATTTACTAAAAGTAAATAATTCTTGACCAACCTGATTGTCTTCTACAATGAAGCAACTGCCTCAATGCTTAAGGGGAGAGCAGCAGATAGTACCTACCTCGACACTCTCACAGTACCCTCAGAGTCAAACTCAGGAAGTGTGGACTGCATGAGTGGACAGTGATGTGGATTGAGAACTGGCTGAATGTCAGATCCCAGAGGGTCATAATCAGTGGCACAGGGTCTAGTTGGAGACTCCAAAGGTTCTATATGGGCCCAGATTACACCAGATGACAATGTCCCTTCCAACCCAAACTATTCTGATATAAAGATGTGTATTCTGATTGAACATTTTATTTTTTGGGATCATTAGGTAATAACACAGAAAAATCAAATTGTTGACTACTGACCAGAACTGGTGAAAGAGATTTTACTACTATATCCATGTTTTTAACAACAGATTACCCTTTTTCCATATCAGAGAGAAAAGGGATAGGATTCTACAATTACTGTAATTGGCACTCAAATTACCTCAACATATGGAAGGCATTGATTTACATAAGTACAGGCATTTTTTTAATGTGAATCTTAATTTTTACGTACATTAACACCATCCAGATTGTGTGAATTTGCTTGTTTTGTTAACCCATTACAATAGAAAACCTGTAGGCAAGCAAATCTCAAATTAACCTTTGATCAGTCTCTAATTTCACAGATTTTGCTGAATTGAGTGCCTTTTTTTTTTTTTTAAATTATGGTGCTGCATCCCCTAGAATTTTGTAACAAATTTTATAAAGTAATTCAACATGCTGTAATTATTTTCTGCAAATGTAAACAGATTTTCTCACAGTTCTTTAGTGTTTCTCATTTCTAGTAGTTCAGAACAATTAAATCCTGAAGGGCCTGTTATCTGATAATATTCCGAAATTTAGAAATTTTGTAAGTTAGTTCTCATACTTCTTGAAATCATTGAACCGTATTATTTATACAGCGTTTTACATCCTTGTGTTCATCTTTCATAGCACTTCCTTTTGTACACCTCTGATAAAAAGTGTTATCATTCTTTGTCATGGTGTAAAGGCTCTTAAGGTATTGCAGTGTGAAACCTGGGTACTGGGTGCTTCATCTGCTCAGTGCAATATCTAGGAGGAAGCTCTGTCCTCTATATCTCAAATGGGATAAAAGGTAAAAATTGCTGTATTTATTTCCTTTCCTACTCACTCATTTACAGAAAATTCTGCTATACCTATCAGATAAGAAGTCTGATTTTTCAGATTACTCTATCTTTTGAGGAATATCTCTCTCAAGTTTCCATGAAAGCAGTCAGATATTAACCATCATGGTTAGGTAGGATTTTTGATCAGTAACTTTAACTGTGAAGTGCACCCTGGCTGCTACCATCTGCTTATGTTTTAGCCTAGATCATGCTGTACACAGAGATGAGAAAGACTACTGACTATTTGCAGCAGTCACTACATATTTGTAAATCTACCAAGTTCTTAGTTTACTTTTGAACATAATTTAGAAAACCCCTTTCTATGACAGGTCATTGGCAGTTTAGTAACTAAGAGGCCATAGCATGATTGTAAAAGATATCCAAGATTTCAACCCACTGAACTGTGCCCCCAGGTGCCATATCTGCAGATTTTTCAAATATTTTCAGGGATGGTGATTCTACAATTTCTCCCTGGGGACCCCGGGAGTGCCAGCTTTTCAGTGTATAAATTTTTTCTTATGCCCAATCTAAACCTCCCCTGGCACAAATTGAGGCCATTTTCTGTCATTTTGGCACTTGTTACCTGGGAGAAGAGACAACCCCCACCTCATTACAACCTCCTTTTAGGTTGTTGTAGAGAATGATGGGGTTCCCCTGAGCCTTCTTTTCTGCAGCCTAAGGAACCGCAGCTCATTCAGCTGCTGCTCGTGGAAAACTGAATTTCATTATGTGCTTGTCCAAATATGAAACCTGGTAATTTTGTTGCCTTTGTATTAAAAGCAGAGTGCTTATTCAGCACAAGTTATGAGACATCATCTTACTTAGCCAAATCAAATAGCTTTACTAATATAGATTTAATTTAAACAGAACTGTAGAGTTTTCTTAGACTCAGAAAGTGAATGCAATTTATGCATGCAGAGTATTGAGCAACAGAAGTCACAACTTCCTGGATGTCCCTTTAACAGTGATGAAATTTAGTAATGGCGAAATTTAGACAGTGAAATTCTATACCCACAAAACAGAACCATCTGGAAACATTCTGATTTTTTTCAGAAAGTACAAATCTTTAACACTTTTTTCTTTGAGTAACCCATTCAAGGAAGTATATAGATGAATGCAAACACATACTTAGGTAGAACAATATTCTTTGCTGGCATAGGGGTCTGTGGTGCTTGCATAGATCAAAACATAATGTGATCAATGGTAGGCACACGGCGCTGTTGCATTGGACCTGAACCTGACAGGCTTTTGCGTGAATGTCCTGGTTCAGGGCGAATTTGGGAGAGAATCTCCAAAGGGAGCCTCTCCAGAAAGCAAACCCACACGGCCCCTCCCCCCAACCGGTTCGCGAAGAATTCCTCTGAGAGAAGTGGAAAGAACCTGTTTATTTAACAGGCACAGCACCCCCCAGCACACAAAATGAACAATACCAGGTGACACCACTCTTGCACTGCTCTGAAAAGATGACAATTCAGACAGTCTCTCTCTCTCTGGGGGGTGGTCGCGCTGTTATCACTCCCTCCGGCGCTGGGGCAGCTGCTTGCAGGCCACAGGGTGCAAACGCTCGGTGTTCCCAGGTCCCAGTCCGGAGCAGGTTCGAGTGGGTCCACAGAAGGGAATGGAGAAACAGTCCAGGAAGGAATTCGGACTGTTTAGCTAAACTAGCTAATGAATAGAAGAAGCAAGAGCAAGCAGTAGCAAGCAGTAGCCAAAGCAAGCAAGAGGCGAAAAGCAAAAGCAAGAGCAAAAAAACACCAGAAAACAGCACTAGGTACTGCCCCATCTCTGCCAGTGTCCCGCCAGCCATGGGGGAGAGACTGATAGCAAAACCCAAACAAAACATTTGCTCTTCAGAGTCTGTCTTAAAAGCACAGAACATATCCAGCATAGCACACACGAATGAGGATACAAGCATCATAATGTCACCCTAGGACAGTGAACTAATGCCTATAGCTTGGAGGAGAAAAGGAATAGCTGGGTCGATACTGCTGCTGCCTGAGCTTACAGCAAGAGTGTAGTGCCTTGCCTGCCACCAGCCAGTCCATGGAGGTGGTGAGCTTGAGAAGTAGCATGTTGTGCCAAGCAGGCCCACACAGCCAGGGACCTGACTGCAGGAGGTAGCCCATGTCACTGCTGAGGTGGGGTCATATTGCCAGAACAAGAGAGCCCTTGCTCTCTTGCTACAAAATTTGTTACAAATGAGGATGTGTCCAACATCTTGTGCTGAACATGACACTTGATTTTCAAAAGTCTAAGATCCAGTGACAGCTGCTTTTTATCTAATGGCAAAATTTCTTCAAATACAACTCCTTCCACATTTGAGTTGCTTGCTCAACTTCCTGTCAAAGCAAAACATGTCAGCTGTACTGCATACTCCATTCAGCCATGTATGGAGGCTTCTTGAGTCCTACCCAATGCTGAAGTATTTCATCAAGCCAAATTTTGTCATTGTCATAGCTGGAGATGACTTAAGAAGAAATGTAGGATTTGCAACAAATTGTTTCAACATTTGTTAGGCTAAAGGGGAAATACAATCATGCAGGATAAGCTGACTGTCTTTTATCTTTTGCTCTTCCTTCCCAAGATGTAGCTACTTCAGGTAGTTAGAACCAATTTATACTGTGGTATAAGTGTTTGAGACAGAAACATAAATAAAACATCCCTAAACTGGAAGCTAAGTACAGATACAATAGAAATTTCTTTTGTCAGCTTTGAAACTGGCTATTGTGTTTTAAATTCATTTTTCATGAGATCAGATACTCTCAGTTATTTTCGTATTCTACTGGTGTTTGTGTCACGTTAGTTTAATGAACTATGTAATTTTTGACTTCTGATTAAGTGTCTAACTAACTGTTTTACAGCAAAGAGAAAGAAGTTATCACCCTAATGAACACTATCCAGTCCTCTGTCTGTAAGCATGATGGCTGCCTTGTGATATTTACAGTCCCACAACATATATTTATCTTGGTTAAGCAGCTTGGACAATGTTTTTCTGGTTTGGGGTAGGACATTTGCAATAATGCATGGTTTCATGCTACTGCTGAGGTCTTTGCACTCTCTCCTCCATTTTATTATTATTACTGGCCAGTTTAATGCAAGCTATTTCAACTTTTCTGATAGGAGTTCTCTATTGGAGAGAAAGGTCTTGTTTCCACTGGGATATACAACATTTCCTAACCACGCCTGAGCTCTTTGCACAGTGTATCAGAGCTGCTTTTCTGCAAATAGAATTATTCATTTCTTAACCAGCATACTCTAATTAGTATTGTAAATTCAGTTGCAGCAAATAAACTATGGTGAATAAAAAAGTGTCAGGAGGCAAAAGAAAATGTGTATTCTTGTACCTGAACAATTTGCTGTGTTTTTTGAGATGTCTTATCAATTCAAGACTGGGTGCTAGATCTTGCCCCAACTCTCTGTGCAGCTGTAGATTTCTGTCTTGGAAATGGAAGTCTCATTAGGATCAGAGCAAGAGTTCTTGGTTGGAGGATTGCTCTCCTCTGTTTTTTAACTATGGAATCGAGAGAAGCAATACAGATACTTAGACTGAACATGGTTATTGCAGTCATGTATACGTTGAACAAAAATTTGCACAATAATAATAACCAATAATTTTTCCCATGCTCTGAGGACTTTTCAGTTTGAAGTTTGGCTTTTATTTCACGTACTCAATTTCTCCACTTACATCTAACAATGTAAATTTGTAAATTCCCATGAGTAATATTGAGGAAATATGCTGTCTTAGGGATATTTTAAGTTTTTCAAGACAAAAAGGGCTCAGTATCAGAATTATTATTGATTTCCAGTCACTGTAAAGTACACACACATCGCAATAAAGGTTAACTGCTTAGAAGAATGTAAAAGAGCAGCAGCTTTAAGTAAAAAGAAATTCTAGTTTTAAAAGAAATCAGACTAAAGTAAATGCAGTGAACTGCTTTCTTCGTGCCTGGAATGTTTTCTTCATACAGCTACTGTAAAAATGCTTTCTTTTGTTCTTTTTAATGGAAATGGGAACACATCAATATTTAATTTGACCATGAGTAATACATGTATTTCATTTAACCCCAAGTATATTTCAGACTTCGTATGTTTTTATAATGATGATGTGAAATTATAAATCCTTAATGCCCTTAATGCTGCCCATATGTTGTGTTGAAATCCTTAGGAATCTGTAAAAATAAAAGTCAAGAAGATAGTTATGGGCTCCAAAAGCTGGAAACCAACCTAAGCCAGTCTAACAGCTAAAGATTTGTCAGCTGTATCCTAATGCTCCTAAACCTTTGGCAAAACAAATGTTGCCCTTGAGAACTTATCTCGTTATATCTTGGCATTTTAAATCACTCTACAGAAATAATACAAAATAAAATAAAATGTTCTATTTCTAAATAGAAGGCATGATCCTGGCATCTGTGCTTCTGCCCCAAGTGCTGTCCTTCTGTGCCACAATCAGCATGAGCTTTTCTTAGATTTGTGCTTGTGGGCAAATGGACAACTGCAAGTCATTTGGAGATGCCAGTTGTCCTGATTATTATCTTTTTCTTTTATCCTCATCCACTGTCAGTTGCTAAGGATAGTACTAGTTTTACTTTGAAGCAATATGCAGCCAAGATTACTTCATGTACATTTTTGAATCTTAGAAGAAAAGGATAAGAAAAGCCATTATAAGGACTAGTATGAATGTGTTTTTCACCAACAGAAGATGGTGATTCTTCAGCAGGTAGAAAAGCTCTGCCTCAGCTTTTTACATACACTTGCCCAGTACCTGCTAAAGACTAGTTAGATTGAAGCAATCAGGTGTTCTCATCAATTTCCAAAGTTTTCATACATATTTGAAACCCAAAGCTTCTAAAAGCTACAAGTCATTAGGAGTTTGGAGGCTACCCTGTTCATGTCACTTAGAATTTCTGCTTGTAATCCTACCTTTTGTTGGTAGCCTTTTGTTAGCCTACAATTGTTCTCTTCCTTTCACACCAGCTATTCATTTTGCTATATTTTTTCCCATCCAGTCATAGTAAATTGATGAAGCAGCACAGCATTATAATGAATTCCTATTTGGTTAGGCAAAAGTTGGATTGCTGTGAGTAATCGAATTACTCCTTTGGAGACAGGATTTCTAAGTAAAGTGATGAGGTGAGGCGATTACAGCTGTAACCCTTACAAGCATAAAAAGATGTGTTATGCTAATCCTTTGTGAATGGGTTGAATTGAAAGTGAGGGAAATAAAAAAGAATGCTCTTGAAAGAAGAAGGGGAGTATGAAAGGACCACTGTGTCATTTATTCCCTTTTCATTCATCCTCTCTTGCTACAGAGAAAAAAAATGTGGCAAACTGGAGTATTTTACCTTTCAAGTCTGACATTCAAATAATTTAATCTTTAACTTAAATACTGTGTGAAAAAAAATGAGGAAGTGGGAAGAGAGGTATAGCAGGAAAAAAAAGTGTGAAAAAGTGCCAATTAGTATAGCCTACTTTTTGATTAAGATTGCTAAACATGATATGACCTGATCTTACCTTGCTGTAAAAGCAACAGAGTGAGGAAGGGGAAAAGAGACACTGTGGAAAATAAGAGTTATGCCAAACATTACCTTTATTTGAAAACACTTACAGCTCAAGTGCAAGATCCTTGTTACCCACCCCCCCAGGCTTGTTTATTTTCTGTTTTCATTCTTTCAGCTGTTAAATAAGAGTGCTCTGTCTCAAATTAATACTTGAAAGGACTTTTAAAGGTTCAACCAGAAGGAGAGATGGCATGCCAATTATAGTGTTGTAACTAACTGAATAGAGCATTATAAATATCTTGTTTATTGGATAAGAAGAAACATCTTATTTGTTTTTATACAACCAACCTGGATATAAATGAATAATTATATAAGTAGCTTCTGGGTTTCTTCTTTGGGTTGTTGTTGGGTTTTTTTTTTAGGATTTTGAACAATTTTCATTTTTGCTGCTTTTTTTTTTTTTTTCCTTTCTGTATACTTTTTGGAGGGTGGAAAATTGACCCTGACCAGCATTTAAGCACCCACTCAAGTGCTCTACTCACCAGGAGGATAGAAAAGAGAATCAGAGGAGGGAAAGTAAGAAAATCTGTGAGCTAAGAATGGTTTAATAAGTGAAGAAAGGAATTTTTTTTTAAGGATAAAAAAGCATCACTCACTACCTCCCACATCCAGTCCTAGACTGTCTCTAAGCTTTGGAAAAATAGAATTCCCAGTTTTTATTTGAATCTGACATCATATGACATGGGATACCCCTTGGGGCAGTGTGAGAAATTAGGCTGTGCGGATGCTGAGCAAGCCCTGCTCAACGATAGCTAAAACAATGTTATCCAACACTGTTTTAGTCACAAATTGAAAGCATGGCACCCTAACAACTCTAGTGAGGAAGGTTTACTCCACCTCAGTCAGACTTCTCCTTACTCCATTCTCAGACAGTTTCCTTAATAATGCCATATGGTCATGCTTTTCAGCACCCCATATTTCCACTGAGAATGGAGGAAGTTTCAGTAAAATTTCTTCCTCTTTGTAGGGTTACACTGATGATTCAAATTTGGTATTCTGAAGTTTCATATTAATTAAATTCTTCATTAGCTCTAAATTTGGAAAAAAGATACCAATGGGCACAGGAGAATTAACTGCTTATTTTTCCCTGTCAGATACCTGAAACTAATTGGAATTTGAGAACAGGGCCTTTGTGGGAAAGGAAGAAAAATTCTAATCCCCAGAGTGTGCTACTTCACACTTGCATTTCCCCCAAATTCCTCAAGTTCAACCTTCCGTAAAAGTCTCTGTTTACTACTCTCGTACTGTTTTGCCCACATCCCTCTTGAAATTTTTAATTTATTAGCTAAGGTGAAAAGACTTCTTTTAACCCTAGAAATTATTCTCAAACCATTTCTTCACTTCATTGAGGCTGGAACAGACCTTTGTGCACCAGGAGCCCTGTTTGAAGAGGGAGAGATAACCCAGCTCTGAACCTAACTCAGCTTAATCTCAGCTGTAATCTTCCCTGATCCTGTGTTGAAGACAGGAATGAAATCCAAGATGGCATATTCTGTTACTAGAATATTTGGTGAGCCAAGCATATGAGAAAGGTCTCTACAAAACTCTGAGCAGGAATTCCTTAGAGTTGTCACCCACCTGTGGCAGCACAGGTGTCGGTACCCTGGATACAGAGAATTTCAGACTTTCTGTGCTGACCAGGAATGATCCTCAGAGATCCTACGCTACCTTTGACCTGAGGCCATGAAAAAGGCTTCCAAATTTGAGTGATAGCACTGAAATTATGAGTGTGTAGTTGAACAGAAGTGTGTTATCTCACTGGGTGAAAAATCTAGAGTTTAGGGGTTTGGGATATAGTAATATATATGTAACAAGATAAAAGTTTTAAAAGATTGTCTTCTTTTTTTTCTCCTTCTTCTTTACAAGTTTAGGTGATTTTGTGCAATTGGTTAGAATAATCTGCAGTGCAGGACATGAGTAGCTAGTTATTAAGTTAAAAGTTAAAATAAATTAATTACCATCTCATAATTGGTTAGCTTAGACTTAAAAAGACCTTCAAGACATCACTCCATTTTTGCTCTATTCACTCAGCATGTAGAAGCACTCATGATCAGTGAAGCTGTAAACTTAAACAAGAAATAATAAACAACCAAGTCCAAAACAAATTCTGTCTCTTGCACTTTTAACCCTAACCTTGAGAAGAAAAATCAGATTAAAAAAAAAATTTTCCTCATAGTGGAAGTGGTATGGGATAAGGATATGTGGGTCTTTTAGGGAAGTACATACCAACATAGAGAGCTATTTCTTCTGGAGTTACAGGATGAGGATTATTTGCCTTTTTCAAAAAAATTTGTTTGAATTTGGCTGTTGCTGTCACTGGGTTTGCAATCAGCATTTGTAATTAAAAGTTCTTGAATATTAATGGTACTTTTTATCTTTGCCAAAAGTCAAGATTAGTGTAAGATGGTTCAATGTGATGAGACTTGTTTAGAATTCATATTCACTAAGTGAACATTGTTAAGTCAATGAGCTGAGTGAGAATGAAATTTAGTGTATTGTTACTCAGTAAAATATTTCATGTTTCTTAAAAGAAGCTTTGCAAGTGTTCAATAAACAGAGTAAAAATTGATATTATTTAAAAAATATCTTCTGGTGAAAAAACTGATTTAATAAATACCTGAAGTGTCTATGAATGTTTAATAAAGCATTTTTTTGTTAGTGGGCATAAACACATTTTGCTGTAAATGCCTGAAAATAAGATTTTTTTCCATATGTTTCTGCTGCCAGCTTAGAGCAAATACATTTAACTAATTGATGAAAAATGTTTCAGTAAGTATTGCTTTTATGTAAACTGTTTGTCCCTAATCTGGCATCTTTCTTCACTATGTTTCATGAAGTAAAAGACAGAATCTTGAAATAAGGCTTTTCTTTTAGTATTTTCCATTAAAAGTGGTTGAACCATTCCTTGTTTGTCCATCCTGGCATAACCCCCTTGATTTCTGTAGAAGTCCTGCTCTCAAATGGATACGAAGATATTCAGTTTGCCAGGTCTCAAGAGAGTAACTAAAGGTACAGAATATTTAAAATATCTGAAATAAATTGGAATGTTTTTAGTTTAAAAACCTGTTCACACTAGTTCACAATGCTAATAAAATTTTTTTGAAAAGTAAACAGACACTGAAATTTAATCATTATTTTGCTGATCTTTAGGCTTAATCTGATTTGGATTCATTTATTTGGTCAGTAGAGGTTACTTTTATAAATAGTTTCTTTAAGCTTAGGAAAAAGTATACAGGCTTAAAAACCTTAATAGAAACTTGTAATAAAAGCGGGGCAGTACTTTGAGAAAGGAGTTGTTTGATTGTGGAGCAGGGTTAAAGGTAAGGGAAGGTTAAATCACAGGATCTTCATTGATATTTTCTGTTAAGTAGAAGGTGACACCATTTCTTCCCTCATTTCAGTGATGTTGGTTGGTTGTTTCTATCTGCACAGTAAGAAACAGGGAGGAGGGATGGACTTGCTCCAACTAAAGGTGAAGGATTACTAGCAGTAACCCAAGGTATATATCACAAGGAGGCTGATCTGTAAATGACTCCAA
The DNA here is from genome assembly GCA_013397295.1 of Polioptila caerulea. Classification (NCBI taxonomy): domain Eukaryota; kingdom Metazoa; phylum Chordata; class Aves; order Passeriformes; family Certhiidae; genus Polioptila; species Polioptila caerulea. The sequence continues at coordinate 666,433 of VYXF01009740.1, forward strand.
GCAGATTTGATAGTGCCTTTCAGTCATGATTCCTAGCACTACTTGCATTCCTGTTCCACCCATCTCACAAAAAGACAGACAATTTATGCAGAATTAATAGTAGTTTTATGTGGTGGCAGCACATGTAGCTGCATCTGGAGTTCTCATTGCTAACCAGCACAAGGGATGGACTTTTAGAGCGTGCGAAGTAATGTCTGTAACAGGTCTGGATTGTGACTTTGGAAAGAAGGAAAGAAATAGGCTACCTCTTTCACTCAAAGGGATCCACATTTGGATTTGCTTCTCTTTTCATTGGCATATATCTCTCAGACTGATGTACCTAGGGATACAGGTCCAGTCCAATTTAAACTGACATTTTACAGTCACAAATAACTGATTTCAGTTACATTCCTTTTTCAGCATTTTGTCCTGCTGAAGTGTTGTAGTGATAAAGAAAGGCTTTTATAGTTTTCTTATGAAGTTTAATGTAGTCCCAGGTTGTTTAATATTTGCTTCAGAAATACATTATTGTTCTCCACTTTCTGTTTCTTAAGTGCTTGAAGTACGCAAACAGTTTTGTATTCAATTTTATTTTTTGATTATTTGGTAAATAGCAAGTGTAATCATATTGGATGTTTTCATGTAGTACTTACTGGTCCTACCAGAATCAGGCAAGAGAAGGTCTTCTCAGATATTGAAATTCTATTCATTGGCTAATATATTTCCCAGGTGTACATTTCTTTTCAGATATTAGTTAAAGTATGACAATTCATCTGATTTATGAGAGTTCCTCAAGCAATCTGGAAGGCCTCTCCTGTGCTGGTGCTGTCTGAATATATGAGGAAAAATCCATCAACCCAAGTTTGAAAATTTTGGCCAGCTGTCTCTAAGAAAGCTGATAGATAACATTGCTTGGGTTTTAAGCAATGAGAAGCTGAAGTGAACCATTCATTAAAGTTGTATCAAATTAGTCAGTGAATAAAGCCATTTTATCCTTCCTTGAAGAGAAGAAAGGCCATTTTTGCCATGAATGGCCAGGAATACCTGCTTATAAATGGGAACTCATAGCATGGAGTGGTCTGTGTGTTTCAAAATGTAATTCACATTTGCCAAAGGAGCAATGTAAATGAGGTATATACAGATGCGTCTTAGCCTGTGTGCTCAACACTAGAACACATTGTTTTAATGTCAGTTGTTTAATATAATCTTTATTCTCATTTTAAGATGCAAATTTGGTTTTGGTCATTGTTAGACATAGCTCAGGGCCTCAGTAGAGATATTTTTGCCACCTCATCTGCAAGAGTTCTTGGCACTCCGTCAATTTAAGGTGATTTTCTCCTCCAAATCAGTCACATTTTAATCAGATCACAACTTACTGAAAACCCTAAAACCAGATTTAAAGCATAAATACCAGAACAGTAATCTTCTTTGCTGACAATCCATTACATAAATCATAATACAATATTTGCATGTTATAGTTGGCTTCATTTATTTTGACTTATATCTGAATTTGAAAGTTTTGTTAAATATATGTTGGTTTTTTTTCCTGTGATACAATTGTATTTTACTGGAGAAACTAGCTGAGAAAACAGCAGCCCAAGGCATATCCAACTCAGAGCAGGTCATTTCATCCTCTGGATAAAAACAACCAAACACTCTATACCTGTGTAACACATGCAGCTGAGAGGGTACCAAAGTAATTTTCAAACTGATACCTTTTAGTTCTGCCTACTGTACAGCCCATTACTACCTTTCCTACAGCCTCACTGTATTCTTCTGGAGCCTGTGCTTTGTAAAATTAAAAACTGCATTTTCTTTACTTTTTATGAATCAGTAGAATAACAGATATAAAAAGTTCATGGAAGTTCTCTATTACACCTGGTTCCCCATCACAGTCTTGTGTGAATATTTCCTCAAGTAATGGAAATGACAAAAAATATCTTTATTTCTGTTCAGATGAGGGACATTAATTCAAATTTAAGATTTGAAAGTAACAAAACTTCAGAATTAAAAAGAAAAAATGTGAAAAAGTAGACCTAAGGGTTCCGAAATTGGCAATACACTTTAAATCTTTTTTCTTGCAGACATATTTTGTCCTGTAGTCTGTAGGACTGCCATCTCTTCTCTGTGCTTGAAAGTTTCTTCGACATATTAATAGTGTAAGAATATAAAGAAAGAGAGGCAATTACACAGTATGAAAAGCTTTTAATATCATTGCAGGTCCTGATCTGAACTCAATGATCAATGGCAGTCGAGCCAGAGCTGCGATTATCGATGTGTTTTTCATACAGTTGTCATTGCATTAGCTGTGTGTTGTTGCAGTGTCATTATGGCTGTGTTTCTAGATGTCAGACGTGGTAAACAAGCCTGTAGACAGGCTCTTGACTTCTTACACAGGGTTTAAGGCTTAGGTAACATATTTGGGTTGGGAATGGTGGTGTAGCTGAAGATGACAAAGCTTTTAGCCAGCTAAAGGCTGCTGCCCTTACATCACAGCTGGTTGAGTTGTGGATAAGCACCTCGGCTTTGGATGTTTCAGTTCAAAATCAGGGGGCTGAGCTTAAAGTGCTGACATAAGACCTTTCAGATGTATTTGGATAAGCAGATTTGGGAGCCACTGCATAATTAGGGTAATGGCTGAGATAGTACTTGCAGCCTGCTGTGATGTGCAGCTGGGTGATGCCCCCCCACTGGTTTGGAAGAGGATATTTCCCTTTCCCTCATGGTGCCAGATATCCAGCTGCTTAAGGCACATATTAGTGCTAAAAAGTTCAGGAAAACCTCTAGAGTTTTGACCCATGTGACTTTCTGGGAGTAGATTCCTTTCAGATGGGAAGGTTTTAAAAAGGAAAAAATGGTTCTCTGCCACGACTGTAACATTTCCAGTGCAGTTGTTTCCCAGCCAGCCCAGTGGACTCCTACAAACACTCCATGTCATTAAGTTACTATAGAACTTAAGAAGTTGTGAAAAATTTCCCTAAATAGAAGAATATAACTCCTGTGAAAGAAAGCATCTTTTTTTGTTTCAGGATATGTATACATATATGTATTTACTTTTTCATTCTATTTGAAAAGGTACCAAATTTTACAGGAAAAAATACTGAAGGCTGGCAGTCATGACAGTAATAATCTGGGATGCTAAGAACAAATGGGTGCTATTAAAGATTATATATAAATTATATATATATGTGTGTGTGTGTGTGTGTGTGTGTGTGCTCTGTATAAAATTTTATCTATGCATGTTTGGAAAAACTTGGACATCCAAAGGAAGGATTAACCACTTGTTTTCTTGGAGGGGTTCTGTTTATTTTCTCACTTTTTACCATTCTGAATGGCAAATAACAACTGATGGCTACTATCGAAGGCTAGATTTAGCATAAATAAGCTCTATTTTGTGTGGGTTTGGTTTTTTTTGGAAAGAATAAAGGAAAGACTAGTTCTCTTCTTCATTACCTCTGCCTTTTGATTCTATCTGCACTGTTATTAACACTACATTTGATATAAGAAAATTTTTCATCTCCTTTTCTGCATTTTGGGCTATCATTCGGGGTGACTTTTCTGGTGGAGGAGAGTTAAGCTGTCCTTACTTCCTTCAGTGTAATTACATAGGTCTGCATTACGTCTGCAACTCCTACACTGCCAGTAGATTCTCACTTGCAATTTTATAGTTTCTTAAATTAGCAAAAGTTTTTCATAGAATGTTATTTTCAACAAATATAGCAAAATCAGGCATTTGAGAGTAATATTTTTTCACATAAACTATGTCATGTGCCTATATAAGTAATAATGTTAATTTTAATGTACTTTCTCTGCTAAACTTCTTTGAAACTATCTAGTGGAAAGACAAGGCATTTTTGTATATTTGCTACCAAACATTACTTTTTGAATAATTTTCTTTTAAGAATTAATTCTGAGCTAACAAGCTGTATAGGCCTCATCATCAACATCAGGCAAATTCTCAGTGCAATGTCTTGCACAGTTGAAATTTTATAACATTGAGAGAGATTTTATCTTTAAAAACATGTTTTTAAAGGCAGTTTGTTTAGGGCAAAACTTGAAAGTTGATTGATTTGTAACGTAGCCCAACACTAACTTAACAAATGATCTCATTAGCAAGAGGCTGACTGCTTTTATATATTCCCGGGAAAAAATGCTGCAATGGGTCTAACAACAGGTCCATTGTTCTTGTAAGGAAAGTAATCATAGTGACCTTAAGAAATGGTAGCAGTCCATCCAAGAAGCAGTTTTTACATGGCTTTTTGGTGAGGTAGATCAGAGGGTTCTTCTTAGCCAATACCCCTTTCCAGAAAATCAGACTGCAATAGTGGTTTATATTTCATGGTTTCAGTCCAATACTTTACAGCATTCATGTTGTGTATTTCTACATCCAGTTTTTTACGTACCCTTTTCAAGATCTGTTAGTACACATGCCATGAAAAACTTCTGTTTGAATTTTTAAATCTCTACTTCCATATTGGCTACTGAAAGAAACACATCAAACAGCTCAAGAAAGCCTTATTTTGAACTTTTTTTTGGCAAGACACAGCCAATTAACCAAATTTCCAAAAAAATAAAATCACATTAGGTATTTCTCTGAATTTTTCCAATATTTCAAACATGCAGCTGTTACATGATGAGATCTGGGATTTTGTAACAAGCACTTAATATGTCCACAGTTTATATTTTAGAAGATCTATAAGATTCCAAAACCTGAGTTCTCATGCAGATTAGGATTTTTTTCAGGTAAATCTCCAGCCTTTGCACTGTTGTTGACAATTTTGGAACAATTACCTGAAAAATAATTTCAAAGATTGAAAAAACACAATACAAGACCCTGAAATATGATATCCTGATACCTTTCAAATATTTGTTATTTGTTTTGAAGCTAAGGCAGTCCAGAATGTCTCCCCTTCAGGGAGGGGAGAAAAAAGGTTGTGTCATGGATTTTTTTGGTATCAAGTAGACTAATAAATAGACTCAAATTTATCCACATGTAAAACTCAACAACATAATTTGTTCTGAGTGTTTTGGAGTTGAAAGTTCCAAAGGCAGCTCAGCCAACTGCACTTTGTTATGGGCAATGGCCAGGAGGAGTCTCCGCTCTCTTGGGCAGTGATGTTGCCAGGTGGGGACAGGCCAGGTTCCTCTGACCATGTTTGCTCTTTGCTTTGAGAAATGCCATTTCAGAAGCCTTAGCCCGCATTTTTATCTCATGTCCTGTCCCATCTAAGCCAACCGAACTAGGAGCTGACAGTGTAATTTCAATTTACACCTCTGTGTGAAATGCCTTGTCAGAGTTGCCATCTGTATTGGCCCAGAGCATTTTATGTCCTGGGGGCACGGTTGCATCACTGAGCCAGCTCCCTTAAAGCTAACTTAGTTATCTCTGCACAAACAGCTGTTTTCTTGCAGAGGATGGCAGCTTGCAATTCAAAAGCTGTAAAATCTCTGGATTATGACATTCACTGAACATCCTAATTCCCCATAACCAAATCCTATCCCTGCCATAGTTTTAAAGATAGTAAAGTGCCTGCAAAGTACACAGCTCCAGAAGTATGTCTTAGTGGCAAATGTAGTAGAAATGCACTGATGGCACTAATTTTCTCTTTCAATGTGACCCATGGACAGCAGGACAGAGTGTTGCAGGAACATTGTCTCCTCAGCATTGTTCCTGCTCTGTCTCTCTTCATCTGCTCATGTCTAAGGTTTCTCAGCTACTGGCAAACAGATTCAGCACTTTCTTCACTTGATACTTCTGAATCTATTTAAGTAAACTCTTTGCTAATAATTGGTCATAAATTCACAGACATTACTGATTTCAGAGCCCTCATTAATTTTCATTTAAGACCTTTATAGCAGCAGAGACTTGGTTCACATGATTCTGTTTTCCTTAGAGTTTCCTATCAAAGTAGTACCTTCAATGAAGTGATCTGAAAGTCCTGGAGAATTGTAGAGATATGTTTGATTTTTTTTTAATTTTATATTACTTATCAAAGCAACATTTATCAGTTTTTGAGTGGGCTTATCAACACTAGTCAGGTACTGGTCTTTTATACATAAATGTACATATTATACTGGAATTTCAGGTAGCATTACCATTATTGTAGGGCAAGATATGCTGTCCTAGACTTTTTAATTAATTAAAATGTATATCAATATTTATAAGCTATGTGTTCATAATTTAAAAAAAAAAAAAACAAACCATCCAGTAGTGTAAGCTCAGGGTTTTTTTTCTGCATTATCTGAAAGCAGGATGTGTAACCCTTTTACTTGATACCATATTTATATGCACAGCCAACTCTGGGTCTCCCTGTGCTTAACTTCTAGAGCTCCTTACACCATCCCAAATCCAACTAACTAGAGGTTAGCCTGAAGCTGTATTTATTTTGGTTTTGCACATAAACTGTCAGAAGGGGCCCATAAACAGTGTCTGTATCAATTTCTGCAGCAATGACCTTTTATGTAGACAACATAGTCATCTGTAATTTTGTCCATATGAAGGCTTAATTTATAATATCAAAAAGCTTTGGGGCCTTGAGGGGTCCTTCTGTTAGGCTCAGCTGGCAGCATCTGGAGGTGGTGACACCTCTCCCTTTCCCCCCATGAGAGACACTCATGAGGATAAACTGGGCATAGTATGTTGCAACACAAATGTGAGATAGGAGATTTTATCTAAGCATCACCCTACTACCCTCCCCTTTCAGGGCAAGTTCAGAGAAGAGGCTGGTAGTGCCTGGGATCCCCCTTTTCACTGGCAGAGCCTGTTAAACTCTCTTCCTTGGGACAGTCATGAACCTGGTTACCATGGTGACAGGGATGAACCTGACACCCCAGGGCACAGCACAGGGAATCATGCTTTCTGTTCACAGTCATGCACAATTCTTCTTTCTAATAATGCTACCCTAAAAACCTGTAATTTAGAATCCTGGAAGCAACAGCTTAGATGGATCCAAACCCCAGTAAATTTCTGGCATGCCTTCACCTCCCAGAAGTTCCAAGAGAGGAATTCTTTAGAAGCTGTAGAGAAGGGAGAACTGTGGAGATTCCTTTCCCACTAAATATACCTTCAGCTTTCAAATTGAGAAAGAAAAGTCAGTAGTGCTGTACCAAAGTGACCTATGCGATGATATCTGTAAGACCTCATGAATCATACGTGTAGTTTGCTCCAGATCCCTGCAAATATACATTAAAATGTTTTCAGCAAATAGAATCAGCTCAGAATTTTTTTTAAACTTTATTAATAAAGCTAAAAGTGATTATGCATCTTCTCTCACCAAATTTGAATTTATTAATTAAATTTCAGACTTATAAAAATTTCCTTAATTGCATGATGATTATCACTGTATCAAAGCAGTCAAAAACAAGACTGATGCAGGTGGCACAGTCTTTCTGGGCAGATGATTAAAACAGAGGGCAGAGCTATAAAAATATCTAAATAATATTTAAATATAAAAATATCTAAAAAAATATTTGTCAGAGAATCTCACCTGGTTTTTCAACAAGCCCTTTTCTCAGGTGGTAGACTGACATCTCCAGAGCTACCTTCTCTTTCATTTGATGTTATCATGATGTTACCTTGTTGAACTCATTCAGATGTCATTCCTGGATTTAATTAAAAGTTTTTGAATGTCACATAACAAAAGTGCAGAACAGATTATCTTGGGCACAGCTATTTTGAAAATCAGACTATGCAGCAATAACACCAGTTTGTGAGAATTCAAAGATCTGCCATAAACAAAAATTAACATTCAAAGAAAATGCAGTGTAATAAAATAGCAGCTTTAATCATGCATAAAACTGAGTTTCTTTCCTTGCTCACACAAAGGAAACCCAGAATAAAATGCTATGAATGTTAAGAGAGTCAAATTGTATGGTGAGAAGGTTATGTATAAAAATGTTGTTCAAAACTTCTGATTTAAAAGCTGTCTTTTGGAAGGCTGGCTGTTCTCTTTGTGGTACCATGCAAACAGCCCTGCAAAATCCTACCAGAATTTTCTGCTTGAATAATTGTGTTTGGATGAGCAAGTAGAATATCATTATCTTGATTCCTACACCATCTTTTTGGGAAGGTATAGACGAATATATTTTGTGCTGGGTGCCATAAATTCTCTGACAATTTTGCAAGGCTGTGTGTAAATTTTGAACCACAGAAGGAAGGAGAAGACAGGAAAGAAATAGATGCCGTGACTGGATTCCTTATGCCACAGTATACTTCAAAAATTAAGTGTAAATACTATATATATGCTCTGAAGTGGATGTTGGAGTTTTTGGTGTGTTTGATTAAAAATGTGGTTACAAAATTTTGAGTAATTAAATACATCAGGAAATTGTGAGAAGATGGACTCTACCTCACCAACAGTTTGGAATTTTACTGTCCCTGAGAGAGTTAGCTACACCAGTCTAATTTAGTACTGTTCGCAGGTGAACTTCATGCTGTTAATCATGAAAGTTGACTGACTGAATACTCTCCTTTAGTATCTTTGAAAACAAGGAGAACAGCTTCTTAACTGGCTATGTGCAGAGTCAGAATCACTAGATTGAGTTATTTTACGAACTTTGTGAGTGGGACTGTGGAATATGATTGTTGTTGCTGTTCATTAGTTCAGAAGAAAGGCAAGTAGATAAATTGTTAAAATACAGTGTTCTCCTCCCAGTCTAGCTAATAAATCTTCAGTGTAGGCAGCTATTTTTGTACAGGGGGAAAATGTAGTTAACACTCTGTTTCAGATCAGAAACTGTTCTTGCAAATTTTATGGAAGATGAGTTTGCAGGGGTTGAAAACTGTAGGGTTATCTCTTCTCAGATTTACAGGATCAAAATGCAAAAAACCTATTGCTATGCAAAGCAAAGACATTGTGAAAATTAACACTTAATTCATGGTCTATTAGAGTAAGACTAGCCAAAGGAATTAGTAGGCAATAGAGAATCCATTTTTGTGTGATCATCACTCTGTTGCCATGCAAGGTTCTTCGTCAGATCAATAAATTACCTTTTAATCGAGTCTGATATTCAAGATATAAGAGAGGATTGCGGGACATTACTAAAAATGAACATTCAAAATTAGTAAAGCAGGTGTTTTTATAAATTAAAAAATTTTAGAGCATTTTTGCCCTTTTTGGAAATTTAAAGTAGGTAAGTCCAATTTTCAAAATAATTGTATCTCTCCAGTTTAGAGATTTTGTGTTAGAATGTTGTCATGGACCATGTCAAAGGCGTACCAAAGTCCGGATAGGTTAAATCTGTAACTCTTCCCTTGCCCACTGATGCAGTCACTCCATCACACAAGGCCGCTCGATTGGTTAGGCAAGATTTGTTCTTGGTGAAGCCTTGGTTACTTCGGTTGTTTTGTTTGACAAAATCAGCAGTTCAGCTTACAGAGGAGCCATTTCAGAGATGTAAATCCTGGTTGTCTTGTAGGGGGTAGGGAAAGCGAGTTCTCAGAGCAAGCAGAAGTTTACTTGCTACTGCAGTCCTTGTGCAATCAGCAGCCAAGAGATATTCTCTATGTGTAGGTTTAACATATAGACACAAGGTTTCTCTATTTTTCTCTCTGGTTATGTATGGGTAAGCTCACACATGGTTATTAAAATACACTTTGAGCTATCAAAGTTAAAACACAAGTAATATGAAATGCTTTCAAATTAATAAGTTTCATTAACTATGCTACATTCAATAGCTTCCTCAAAATAATCATTGCATGCAATACACATAGATTACAATGTGATTTATATCTATAATTGCTTTCATATAGTCCCCAAATGTAGAATTTAGTCTAATGAATGCATATATTATCTGTTTCTGGAAATATACATACAATAATCCTCGCTTCATTTAAGTTCAAAGCAATTTTTCTGTTGATATTGGCAAGATAGGTACCGTTTTGCCAGTAGATTTTAGCATTTTGGGTATAGGAGGCTCATCCACTGATTATACACTTGGTTAGTGTATGACTATTCAATGACATTTTCCTCTAGTAATTTAGGACTCTGGTGCATTTCTAGCGAGCACCAGCATTATCTCATAAGTAGCCTTAAAGTTCATGGAATGAGTTACTGTGCCTTTCTTCAAAACCCTTAATGTAAGGAAACAAGAACAAATGGTCAAGCAGTAGATATCGTCCTGGCTTTCCACTGTTGTTTGAAAAACTTGACAGAACTTCATTTTGATGTTACTGATGATCCAAACCAATAATTTCCCAGAGTGTATATAATGAAACACCTGTGCCTAAATTAGCTAAATACATAAATACCCTCAATAACCTTTCCTTCAGATTTTTCCTGAGACGTGGATAGTTGTTTTTCTAAAGTAACTTTTCTGAATGAAACAGCTGTGTATGTAGCCATGCAATATTTGCAATATTTTAAAAATTACTCTGAGCACAACATATATTGCAGCTTGCTCTATCAAGTTATAAGGGTCCTGTCTTTCTCCAGGGAAGTGTGAAACAAGTTTGTCATTCTTTCCCCTTCATTCTCTCATCACTAATACTCCTTTGAAAATGCCACTGTCCTGATCAAAGCTCAAAGCCTGTACTGTTGGATGTATTTTCGAGCCTTCGAGTTTTGAAGTGCATCTTCAGGTCACATTCAATCCCTATCATTCGTATTTTGAAATCTCTCAGAGACTTGGCCTTAAATCCCCACCGACACAACTAAATCTCTTGCTCCAGCCCTAGTTATTTTGCAGATTGAGTAGTTCTTACCTTTGCTAGGTCAGAGCTGCCCAGCTGCGCTGACATTGTACAATTCCAGACACAGCAAATATCCCATTCCTGCACGCTCCCTCTTTACCCTTCCCATGTCCTTGCTGTTTCTCAGTACTCCATACAGCACACATGATTTTTTTCCCCCATTGGCATATAAAGCCATTTATATTTTGCTTAGATTTGTCTTTTGACTCTACTGATTGGCCTTTTGGCTCTACTGCTTATCAAATGTTCATTCACATTTGTCACATCCAGGCCAGCTAATCCTGGACTGGGAGTTGATTCATTTTAAGCATTGAGAATTTTAAATACTTTCATCTTCCACTTCTGCCTCAAAAGTGATGCCCCTCATTTCCTCTGTTACACAGCATCATATGTGTATCTGATATTAATTCTAGCTTGTGTATGTTGTACATGCACACATCTCTTGCCTGATCCCCACTTTTACCCCTGACACCTCAACAACACATATAATACAAATAAAATATGTAGCATTCAGTCCTCACAGGTTATGTATGCAAGTGTGCATGCAGGCATGTATTTACATAGAGAAGGAAACGTTTAGTATTTCTCAGCAGATAGAGTTCAAGCTGTAGGTGAGAGAGATGATTATAATGATGAATTCTTATGATGATGATTAAGTTTTACGATTAAAGCACTGCTAGATCTCTCACTGTCTGTCTAGCTCTTGTGTGACTGTCTGGAAGACAGCATGTTCCTAACTCAGAAGGTTTTTCTGAGGGTAAATTGCTAGTACATGGTTCAGATACTGCAGAAATCAAGGTTACAGAAACAAGTAATAAAGAGTAATTTTAAACAACAGCGTTATCTTTCCCTCAAAAAGTACTATGGCTATCATATATTCCATGCACATGGAATCTGAATAGAAATGATCTGTGTAACATGGTTAAATGCAGAAAGTACTAGATGCCAATTATCCCTGATAATGACAACACTGGCTTTCTGAATGGAGTAGATTTTCAGGTCAGCAATTGCCTTTCTCTCATATGACTTCACCTTGGATTTTGTTCTGCTGCTTTTAGTGATCTGTTGAGAGGCATCCTAGCTTCAGACTAAAGGATGCTTTCTGTGTTATGACATAAGTATGATGATACCAACATTTTATAACTTACTCCACATGAAGATGGTGTGAGGGGAGAGGTTAAGTTGCCTTGGCTGCATGCTGGGTGGAGTGTGAGAGAAGAAGGGCCAGAGGGAGAGCAGGCACACGTACCCTTTCATGCCAGTGAGTAAAGGCCACAGCCTTAGAAAGAAGGAACCAGAGAACTGGAAAGCCATTTTCTATGCTACAAGTAAACATCTCATGGGATTTTACCCCTGGCTGAAACCTATTTATATTTTTCATATTTTTACCAGGTTGGAAAAGCCCCTGTTCCTGATCCTTTTCACACTAGGCTGTTATGCAAAGAGGTGCAGACTGAATGGCTGTGCACTTTCACATATATTCTGTTTTTCTTTCTGCTCTAACCTGTAGCCTCAGCCCTCTCAGCTATGTTACGGACTGGTTTCATCTCTTTGTAGAACAGTGTTTTGTGAGGTTTCTTTCAGGGTCTATAAACAGAAATAAAACTACTGCTGAGTAGTTTTAGGCTTGGCTTTGTGGATGACCTTATCTAGAGAATCAAAATTCCCAGTAGAATGCAGACCTCAGACCAGATGCTGTAAGGTGTATTAATGTACAAAACTGGACTGAAACTGGATGGAGGACAGAAGTACTGCAGTTTTGGGTTCACCTCATGTCTTGGAAAAAAGCGTTTTACTATTTGTGTGTAAATGTTTTCTTACTATTCAGTGTTAAATATTTCATGTTTAATATCTGAAAAAAAATAGCATTGAATGAAATAATGGTGGTAAGTTGATAGATTGTCTCTTCTTTGTCTTCTGCTTTTTAATACAGCAACTTATTCAGAAATTCAGGTGCATAAACACTTCTGCATGTGTGGAGGTGTGTGTATATGTATATATACATACATACATATATCTATTTACATATATATTTATTTATTCAGCTGTATAAATACACATATACTTGCTGTTGCAAGGAAGACAACAAAGATGGTGAAGGGCCTTGAGGGCAAGCTGCATGAGAAGCAGCTGAGGACACTTGGTCTGTTCAGCCTGGAGAAGGGGATACTGAGGGGAGACCTCACTGAAGTTAGAACTTCCTTATGAGCGCAAGAGGAGGGACAGGCACTGATCTCTCCTGTCTTCAGAGAAGAGAATCTGAAGGATCTGATGGAATGGCCTGAAGCTGAATCAGGAGAGGTTTATGTTGGGTATTAGGCAAAGGTTCTTCAACCAGAGGGTGGCTGGGCCCTGGAACAGGCTCTCCAGGGAAGGGGTCACAGCACCAAGCCTGACAGAGTTCAAGTGTTTGGACAATGCTCTCAGGCACAGGGTGTGACTTTTGGGGATGGTTTTGTGCAGGGCCAAGAATTGGACTCAATGATCTGTTCAATATGCTTAGTCAATGGTTTTGTTAAACTTATAATGTGTCTACATATATATGTGTAGATGTTTAAACACATGATGCCTGCATCCATATTTGACTACTACATTAAGACATACACATAGTCAAAAATTATCACCAAAAATTATTTCCTTCCCTCTAGTGCTTACACATTTAAGTAACTTCTTTTTTTGATTCGTTTAGCAGCAGCAACAGAGGAACCTGAGGTGATTCCAGATCCAGCTAAACAAACAGATCGAGTGGTGAAAATAGCAGGGATAAGTGCTGGAATTCTGGTATTCATCCTACTTCTCCTTGTTGTCATATTGATCGTCAAAAAAAGGTAAGAAAATTATCTGTGCTGACTGATCTTTTTTTTTTCCCCCCCCTCTCTATCAAAAAATTTAAAAAGGGGTTTTTTACAGGTCTTTATAAAATGAAAGTTTTAAGGCTGATAGGTCCTTTTGGTAGATTTTTGGATTAGTTCCTCGAGTTTTCTTTTGGTTTTGCTGTGATTCTTAAGATGTCTTTAAAGATAGAATTTCTTTTTATTTAAGATCTGACAACTATACGTTTTCTCATACTTATTTATTTCCAAGTATTTTTAAGTTGGAGAATAAAGAATGTACAGATTGTTAAAGTGGGTGGAATTGACATTCATGGTGCCTTTTTTATTTTTTAAAGCAAAGAAAAAAATAATAACTTATTGCACTTTTCATGTTTTAACCACTTAATGAATATTATTTTCTCTATGCAGCTCTAATGAGTTATTTGTATTTGTATGTTACCCAACTTGCAAAATAATGTAATTTTATACCTCTACTTATGCTCTTGTAAACCTAGAGTTTTTTTCTTAAAAGTCACACTACATCACTGTAAAATTATCTCGTGAGTCCTTAGTGCATGAAATTGTTTAAAAGTGTATTAATTTGAGTGAATTTAAATTTTTTTCAGTGCTTTCTTAGACAGTAAGCAATATCGCCATCTTCTGGCATTGTTCAGTGCTGTCCCTGCATCCCAATCCTACCTGCAGTAACTTGTGCTACCCTATTGCTTGGTCAGTGTTTCAAGGCCTATAGCCTTCCTAGTAGTGCAACTCTTTTAACCTGGCATAAAAGTCCATAATATGTCCCTATAATTCCGTAGTTATAGTATATAAACCAATTCCTCTCTCTCAGTGTACCCCCTCCCTGGCAGTTCTCCTTCATGTGGCACAAGCTGATTTCTCTTGGATAGAATGAGCCCTTTGCCTTCCCATGGTGTGTGCGTTGTGTTCCCTTGCCTCTTGCAGAAGTTATAATAAAAAGTATTTTCGTGATTGTTGCGTATTTCCTCTGAAATGCAGATTGCTATTATTTTTAAAGATTACGATCATTCTATATGTTGTAACTGCTGGTTTGCATTAGATTTTTTTAATTTATTGCCTTTTTACAATTATCCCTGGAGATATATAACTTGGAGAAGAAACGTCTGCATTAGAAACATTAGGTATGCTTATAGTGTTCTGTGTTAGTTAGCTACATATGTGATTTTTCCTAAAAGTGCTTTTACTTTTCTCTGTTGTTTACCTCTGTGGCTGAGAATTAACACATATGCAAAAGGTCCAACTCATCATGTGCAAAAAAGACATACAGTCAGCCAGTTTTCTTTATTTACACAACTTTTAAAAGCAAAAAAGTTGTTTTTCAGCTTTTAGAAGGAAGTCTCTAGATTGTAGCTTTGTAGCAAGGTATGTGCTGGGAAGTATCATCTTAGTGCGTGTTACAGTGGTCCCCTTACATTTAATAGAAAATTCCCTGTGTGTGCACGTGTGTTTGTGTGTGAAAGAGAGACTGTCTAACACTACAGAGTGTCAGTCACTTCCAGATGTGGTTGACTAGTTTTGCAAATAACAAGCAAACAAACAAATCCATGTTTACATTTTTCCTATCCTTTCTGCCTCTCTCATTAAGAGCCCTTTTAGGTTTAAATTTTCGCTACTGAATTGTTTGACCAAAGTGAGTTAATTATATCTGTGAAGTGATATTTTTAAATATCCGCTTTTCCCCCTTTCACTCCTCAGAAACTGTGAAGGTAGTATCCTTTTAGAAATTATCATCATTCTATAGCACATAATATTTCTAAACCCTTGTACTATTTTGTATTCTAAATAGGTGAGAAATTAACCTGCTTAATGAATCTGTAATGTTTGGCAATTTTTCATCACGATAGTTTAATTGGTTGTCTATTGCATATGTTGTAGGTGTGCCATTCTTGTCCCCCTCTGCCTTTAGTGAAAATGGGCACTCTTTTTATACCAGCTTCAGTCAAGGTCTCTTACAAAAAGCATAGAAAAACTGTGTTCCTCAGTAAAATCAGTCCATCTAGTGAAACAGGGCAATTCATATAATGAAGCCAGAAACAGCTGTAAAAACTCTGACACATTCACACAAACAAAAACACACTTCACTTAGTTGTGGTGGGACTGAAAACCGATCTGTCTGAATCATCCTCTGTAGTGTACCTATTCAGTGATCCATTATGTAGTATCCCTTTTGGTACCCGAATTGACCACAGCTTATTAGATGGAAAAGTCAATAAAACAATGGTTTCTGCATTTTTATTGGTTTATTAAGTCCTATGCACAGCCACCGCTATCTCAAACTGATTAAATGCAGCATTACATTTTATTGAAAAATGGAGTACTAAGCAGTTTTGTTCATGAGCTTGAGATGTTTTAGGCTTTGCCTGATCATTTTGTACAAATTGGTTTAAAGTTTTCCTGAATGAAGCTCTTAACAGCTTTTACAGACTTTTACTGGAGTAATCAAACCAGCTAAGAAAAGGGATACTGCATCTTTAACAAGCAATGCCATTTTTATTTTCTAAATCATTGTTGGACTATCTCCAAATGTCCTTCATTTCCTTCCATTTGTTTACCTTCCATGTTTTTAATGCTCAGCATGACTACATCAGCATTTCCAAATGTAAGATTTTAAAATAGAAAGCATATGTTTGTTTCCAGGAAATGTGTGGTGGATATGCCAGTACACACGTGTCTGCTGGAAATCTGCAGTTTTCTTTAAAATATGTGTACTCATATAGCCACACATAGTATGCATACAAACATATACGTATACAACTGTGTACTGATAAATATGTTAAAGTGAATGACAAGAAATTGTTTTCTGATTAAATGTATTTCTTAATGGAACCTTTATTTTTTGTGACTGAAAAGTAAAAAGCATATCTGCTGCACAAGATTTGTACACAGCTGTTCATTTGTCATGACATCTAGGCAGTAATCATTATATTATGCTGAACTGCATGTTGAAATTACACAACCCATTTAATTTTCAAAATTTTTGGCAATAAGTGAAGTCTCAGCATGTAATTTTCTCAAGTGATCTTTCTAAAAAACAAATAATTTTTATACACTAGGGTTTTGTTTTGTTTTTAGTTGCATGGCAAAGTAAGGCTAGTTTGTGCATGAGCAAGTTGAAATGCTAACCAAAGAAACATGAATTTTTCAACTTTTTTTTTTAAACGCACATTTCTCTGCTTTATTGGATGTGACAGAGTCACGCTTTTCATTCACCATTGCTTCTCTTTTTCCACTGTCTGTGATTTGCTTGCCAGGAGGAGCTACTATTCTTACTCCTACTATCTGTAAGTAGCATACGGGTGACTTACTATTTTATGTGTTTTAAAGATGCAGTATCCCTTTTTAAAAAGAAAAACAGTCTATAATTTTTTCCAAAGTTTTGTTGATAGTTACCTTTCCTTGTTCTCAGGCTTGAAAAATTGTTTGTATCATTGTTTCTGTTATTCTTACCCTGTTGTTTCTTTTTTTAAAGGGATATTGTATTTCTAACTGTATATTGAGACTTTAGCTTTTTGCTACAATTTTTTCCAAACTATAATTTTAGTTTATTATAATCCTAATTTAATCTGCATTATGACTCACAGCACACATCACACTAAGGAAAAAAGAACTTTTCCCATTTCCTAGTTAGTGAACTATGCCTGGAAATCACAAACTGTATGTTCTTAGAGGGTCAGTTCAGGAGTGATCTCGTGCACCATTTTCCTATGCAGGTAGTAGGCAAATGCCAAACCTTTATAAATAGTTTGTGGTCTTCCTCTTTTGCTTTTGATGCGCTTTGCATGCACATCTTAAAGTGTAGATCTTATTTTATGGCATTGGTTTGCATAAAAGCTTTGCTTCATTGAAGCAAAACTGATTTTTTAAATATTTGTTGACCAAATGAGTTTTTGTGGGGACTCTGACAGTTTTGTCTGTGGTTGAGCAAGCAGTTGCACACATTCTTCATTTTAAATAAATGCATAAAATGCTTGACTTCAGAGGAGTTCTAAGGATGCACTTGAGTGCTTTGATGAATTGGTGGTGTCCAGTAATGATACTCTTCCACATTTTTACACAGAATTAGTCTTCTTCTTTAAACAAACTTAAAAATAAAATTTAAAAAAAAAAAAAAAGATAAGCTGGTTTAGCTAACTGCCATTCTCTGATTAATTGTGACAAATTATAATTTCCTTGTTAAATACCAATTGCTTCTACTCAAGATAATTAACCACACAGTTTCATCTTATGGTGGAGCACCTTTCCCCTCCAACCACTGTAACACCCACCTGAGCAGATTCATCCAACTGAATCCTTCAGCAGATAATGAGAATCATTTACACTTTCTGTCAGCCTCAAGTTCTTTAACCTAATGATTTGCTTAACTATCATGAAGCATAGATTGCATGTGCCTTTAGCTGAGTGAGAGAAGGTAAAAAAAAAAGAGGAAAGGAAAGGAAAAAGAAATTGTCAAACCCCAAGGGAGCCAGGAGCTATTGAACAATAAAGCTGTCCTCCCATTTCCCAGCAGCTTTGGATTGCAGTGCTACAACACAATAGGCCTTTTTAAGCATTGAAGCAGAGCATAAGAATTAGAAAGTAGCTACTGTAATAAGCTAATAACATGAAAACCATAATGGCTGTTGATTTATTTAGCATGGCTAGCAGGTTTTGTTACAAAGTAATGCTTCAAAGAAAAGCTTAATATCATCGAAAGATTAGATGTAATAGTGTTTTTGTTCTGTTTCTGAGGTGACGTTAGAAAAAGGTGATCTTCAATGTATAGAGACTACTTGAAAGGCTTTGAAACTTAAAAAACTACTTTGAACCAGTATTGAACTTTGAAATGCTAGTATTGTGAAGGCTTTGATAATACTGGGAACCAGTTATAAAGCTCAAGCAGTTTCCCTCTTGGAAGTTCTTATGGTCTTCATTTGTTCAACAAGAGTATAATTTAAAATAGCTTCCCTTAAGTTAACAGGAATGCGTGGAGTAAATGTATAAAATAAAGCATTTTAGGGGGGACATCCAGCAATTTTTTTTTATTTTTTGTGTAACAACTGATGCAGAACTCCATCAAACAATAGTCTGATGAAAAAAATTACAGGTTTAGAGACCACCTTTGGGATTTTTATAATAAGAATATTACTAAGTGGTAATTTTCTAACCATTGCATCTGTAGATGAAGTAAAAGGGGTGGAGGGGGGAATCTGACAAAATAAGGACATGAGTCTGGTGGAAGAATCTACCATTCACAGGAGGGCTTTTTCCATCTATGTTCTACACCATAGTCCCTCATCGTCAACCAAGACTGTTAACTTAAGGAACAGCCCTGTAACACTTGCTTGAATATGCGCAAGTGTGAAGTACTCCTCGCCCTGGAGAACAGTGTAGGTCCTTTCTGGTGTACTTTCCCAGGACTCAATGAGTGAGTAGAAGGATAATTTACACTAATATTCTTCATAGAATCCCAGAATAGTTTGTGCTGGAAAGAACCCTAAAGATCATCTAGTTTCAAACCCCCTGCTGAGGGCAGGGACACCTTCTACCAGATCAGATATCTCAGAGCTCCATCCCACCTGGCCTCAAACACGCCCAGAGAGAGGAGGTCCATAGCCTCTCTAGGCTACTGCTGTCAGTGTCTCATCTCCTTGATAATGAAGAATTTCTTCCTAACGCCTAATATTATAGTATGTAATATGTATCTAATATTATCCTTGTCTGCTCTTAGAATGTGCATGGAATATTTAGAGTTGGCCATCCTTTTAGTAAAGAGAAATGTAAGATAAACACTGTGTAAACAATTACCAAAGCATTTGATGGTATCTTATGCAGAAAAATCTTATGAATATAAGCTGTATTTTAAACATATGTTTTCAAGAACTCATTATATTAAGTGATGATTGTGTCTCTCTTGCGTGGTGTCAGATTTATCCAACTAAGCAGGTTGGCTGTCTAATGTATTATAGTCATGACTTCAGCTGAAAACAGGGAGATTTCAGAACAGTTTGATGCATGTTACAGGTTTCTACAGAACCAAGGCGCACCTAACGCTGCTCTGAATACTTCTTGCTACTTGAGATATATGCTTAAAGTTAAAATTAAAATACATTATCTGCTTCCATCTGACTCCTGGAGACAGTGAAAATCACTTCCAGTTTTTTCTCAAAAGGGAAGAATTGAGCAATATTTCTGAACTGTGCACTTTAAAGGCACTGACTTTTAATTTGAGGGGCTCAGTTGTACAGATTAAGTCGGTCTTTAACTGTGGTACAGTCAGAGTGTAAGACTGCTCATGTTAAAATTGTGATGTTCCCAAACTGCATAAAAGGGTAGAATGATAAGAACAGCTTTGTTTTTCAAAGAACCAACGTTAAGTACCAGGACCATGGTGTGGTATCGTCTCGTGTCTTGTATATTGAATGAGTAGCACAACCTTTTACACAAAATTAATATCAATATGTAATAAAAATATGTATTGAATAATTATGCTTCTTTTGTTACTTCATAGGTTTTTTGACTTACAAAGTAATTTAGAAGGCTACATGACTTCTTTTCCCCACAACGCAAGCAAGGGGAATGAATTATCCATTTATAAAATCAAAACATATATTTAAATGGAGATGGTTGATAAAACTGCGTGCACAGATGCTTCTTATTTGTCATTTCAGTTAAAATGTAATTATATTCTCTAATTTGTTTATATTAGTGTAATTACTCTGCAGGAAAAAAAAAAACACTTATTACCAGGGTACAGAAGTAAGCACTTCCATTACAGCATTTGTGTGTGTTCAGAAAACACAAGACCATGACTGTTTCATAGCAGGGTGCACGGTTCTATCACATGCCGAAAAAATTGCACACCGCGAAATAAGTCAAACTTTTCAGTCACTCAGGATTATAGAGAATGATTACTGTAGACATCAACATTCATCAAATATTAAGGTGGTTTACTTTTTTTTTTCTTTTGGCTGGGCAGCAAGCTTGCAAAGAAGCGCAAGGATGCCATGGGAACCACCCGCCAGGAGATGACCCACATGGTCAATGCCATGGACAGGAGTTACGCCGACCAGAGCACTCTGCATGCAGAGGATCCCCTGTCAATCACTTTTATGGACTCGCATAACTTCAGCCCCAGATGTAAGTAGACAGCGATAGATACTGCAGAGTGTAGGTGAATATAGGAACACAGAAAACAATTCTGCATTTTAAGGAAAATTTTTTTATGCTTCAGGTTTTCCAGGGATGCTGGTACAGCAAAAGGTTGAGTAGGGATGTTTGTATGTGGTCCTTATTGGACTGTGGCAGATTATTTAGTTAAATATTTGCGTGTGCTTTCACTATGCAATGATATTTGTTTTAGGGAAAGCATTATACTTCTAGAATACCTCAGTTAAAACTTGAAATTGAGTTTTCCCTCATGAGACTGCTTAATGCCAGCACGTTAAATATTACTGAATAACACCATGACTATAATGAATAATATGAGGTCCAAATTAATTTCTATTTTTGTGGCAGTAAGGACATTATAACAGAAGGAACCATTGATAATTTCATTGAACAATTTCATTTCTGCTTGTGAAGTTTAGGAACAAACTTGTTAATATATCTGCAAATTTGTTCTATATTTGTGTTAATTTTTTGTAAGTGTGCTGCCTGTCTGGTTTGGAAAAAGTTTGAGTTTCTGCCTGTTCAGGGTTATAGCTGCTGCTGTTCAGCACTCTTTCCTCCCATCATCTGCACAATACCTTGCCAAAAGCAAGACTGGCAGACTGAATATTTCCAAACTAGTGTGTAAATTACAAAGGAGATACAATTCTGCCATGGAGCTGGTAGGAACCTGAGCTTCTCACAGCTCCATGGACTTGTGGCTTGGCTCTAAACAGATCTGAGCAGCCTGAGCTGCTTCTGAATTGCCATCTTTTGGGAATGGCACTCCCTATCTCTTCTCGTCTCCTATACTGCTTACCATGCTTGGGTAAAATACATCCATTAAGGCTCTTAAGCTCTTTCCTGGTTGTTGTAAGGAGAATGGGTTTTGGAGGAGGGTTTGTTGCTTGGTTTATTGAAGCTTACCAAACTGCTAAGTGCTAACATTTTAAGTGTCTCAAAACCAATTATAAATGGGAATATCAGCCTGGTGATTTTCTGCACAGTTTTGGCTGAAACAGTTTGAAAAGTCTCCAAAGTTTGATGTCTTATTGGCACTGAAATTTGTGGAGGCAGAATTGCAGAGACAGTTTGACATGGACTGCGGTGGTGGATCCCAGGCTAAGAATTTATCAGGAATTTACATGGATGTTAGTGAGCCAGAGCTGCCAGGCACTCAGGCAGCCTTTCAGTTGGACTGATGTGATGCCAAGACCCCATGAGCTCCTGTCACCACAGCTGTCCTGGTTGGTTGCCAAAGAAGTTGGACACCACTTGTTTATAGCATCCTAGGCATGTGAATTTTTGTGTATTGGAGGATTTGTTTCTTCTGACCACTGTCTGTGCTGAGACAAGTCTCCCAAGCTTTCAAGGTTTCCTCCTCTTTGACAAACTTTCAGGCAGATTGAGAACTGGAGCTTAATTCTGTTACAGACACTTTGACATTATAATTTTTTGTTCCGGATTGGAACAAAACAAATCCTAGATTCTGCAATTTCTATCCAAAACAGTGCATTTATCTCTTTATGGTTCTAGCTGTGACAATAAAAGATAAAATTCTCTGAATTTTATTCAGACATCTGCATCTGTATATCTGCAATTTTCCTATACTCATTACGAGCAATCTCTTTGGTACTGAACATTAAAAAAGCTATTAACAGTAAAAATATATATAATTTTTTTAATTGCCTTGAAAATTTTATAGAAATGCTATTTTATTTTGAGATTAGCTATTCAAGTACTACATGAGAGGATGGTTTTAGAAGGGAAAAAGTGAGTTCTATGAAAGTGAACCTTTATTGTGAAGTGAAAAAACAATAGTGAAGGAGGAGCCCTTTCAAAAACTAAATTGCATGTAATGTCTCCTGTATTTAATTTCAGTAAGGATCTCTGCTCTTATCATTACATTTCTGAAGTCTGAAATCACTGCCTTTCATGCTTCTTTTATTCAGGATGCTTTCTGGAACTATATTAATTCTGGTTTTCTCGTAATAAAATGAATGGAGTTTAGTTATTACTTGGTCATACTCTGAAGTATATTGTTTTTATTCTTAAAAATGCACAAATTAAGGATAATGTATTTCTTCATGGGCTTTGTTTTCCTACAGTGCCCAATGATCCACTTGTGCCGACAGCTGTGTTAGGTGAGGACCCTAGTCCTTCATTATCCATTCCTGCATGAGTTCTGTCTCCTTGCATGGTTGAACATTGAAACAGTTTGTTTTGTGTAAAACTGTGCTGTTGCCAGAAAATAATTCTACACTTAGTTCATCGATTCAGAATTAGACTGACAACAATTTTAGAATAAAAATTATTTTATGTTCTCAAGAAGTTATTCCTAGTCACTGCTAAATGAAGGGTAAATGAGGAAATATGTAAATGGAAAATACTAAAAATTTTCTCCCCAGATCTTTGAAATTTAATTCTAATAAACTGACATGTGAAACTAGAGCTCTATTAAGAGATTTTTAAAAATAAAATTCAGGTCCACATTAACATTTTTTGGCACCCAAATGCAAAATTTCTAAGTATCAAGAATTAAAAGAAAAACAGAAAATGGAAAAACTTTCAGAATATCAGAATATCTAAGAGGAAACAACAACTTTCTTTGCATGTTCTGAACAAGTACTTCTGTATGCCTATATTAATTACATAGTTCAGTTGGCATTAACTAGTAAATTTTTCAGCTTTGTACTTACTTTAAAAAGAAGAACACACATTGAAATGAACAGGCTGCATATGTCTATGCTAAATGCAGATTTTAGAGTTGCTTTTTTTTTTTTTTTTTAATAAGGGGATAAAAGTATAATTTGCACCCAGGTTCTTGGATAAACACAATGTGTAGTATTGAGTTTCGGTCAGTTGCTGAGGTTATTTTAGGATAAAAGACAAATATCAGAAAGCAGATATGAATATAGACATGTTGAAAATTAGATTCCTAGAAGCAGAGCTTAAAGAGACCTGAGGGCAATGAAATCCCTTCCCTGTTTTGAGGAGGGACATTATATATATAATACAGATTCTTTCTGGAAATTGTCTCATTATGTTTAAAAAATTTATAGCAAACAGAATTTTGCTCTTGCAGTGGAATGTTCCAGTGCCTCAGTCTTCCTTAGTAAGAATAAATTCTGATTCATATTACTAATATTTCAGACCCAAAGGTCAGTTTTCTGAGTATTAATTATTACTAACTGAGTGCTACTACTAAGTATTATTAATGCTCACCCCTAGTTTTTCTTAACTAGGCTAATCTAGACAAAATTTTCATTGCTGTGGATTGAACCATTTCCTTTTGAGAGACCCACAGAAATTATGGAAAACTGGCACATTTCTGGCCTTTCAAAACAGTCTTTTACACATTGGAAGCTCATGTCCTTAATTATTTCTCTTTTAGTTGAGTTTAACCCAGTTCTTTCACTCATCATCTAGTAGGTGATGTTTTCTAAATTTACTGTCATCATTATTTTCCTCTGAATGTTTTCCAACTTTCCAACTCATAGGCTGAATTTTAAATTGCAGTGCCCCAAATCAGGTAGCTTTCTTGGAAGAAATCTTAATGCTTAGCTGAGTGGAATAGGTACCCCCATGCCCCACTTTTACTATTTCTGTTAACTGAACTGTATTTTCTCCTTTTTATTGTGTTCATGCTGCTGACTTGCATTGAGTTATCTGTTAAAATCACAGTTATCATTTTCCAGTCCATTACTCCATTCTGTAGTTATATATTTGACTTTCCTTTCCAACACACTATTGTTGTATTCACCATTCAATTCACCTTGTTGATTTTTGCATTGTCTCCCAAGTAATCAAGTTAACTCTCAAACCTGATCCTGTGCTTGTGAAGTGCTCACGGTACCTTCCCACTCGGTGCCACACTGCCATGGTATTTTCTGATGTGGCAGACACAGTTGCAGACAGCTGTGAACACCTAGGGCAAGGAACTAACTGAAGGACAGTTTAGTGGCTCCTGTCTGCTTTTTCATCTACTGATAATTATATTCTGGACATGATAATTT
The DNA here is from genome assembly GCA_013397295.1 of Polioptila caerulea. Taxonomy (NCBI): domain Eukaryota; kingdom Metazoa; phylum Chordata; class Aves; order Passeriformes; family Certhiidae; genus Polioptila; species Polioptila caerulea. The sequence goes on from VYXF01009740.1 coordinate 691,095, forward strand.
CCTCATATAAGCAAACTGATAGTTGGAGGAGGTACTAATTTTCATTGAGTGGACTGAAATAGTGGAGAGAAGTGCACAAGCTTTTGGGCACACCATGCAGTAAAAGCAGAGTACCTGTAACCTTGTTCCTTTGGAACTGCTTCATTTGGCCTACTCCATTTTCATATAGACTTTGCTTGGCCCAGCAGGACAAAACAGTATTCTTCTGCCTTATTTAGAGAAGAGGAATATTTTATGGGTCCTAAATCATAGAACATGGGGTTTTTTTAATATAAAACTCCTATTTCTTTGTAGCTATACTAGTTTTCTTTTTCTTTATATGTAGGTTATTAATGCTGCTCTCCATTCTGTGTACATTAGCACTAAGTTAGTATGACAATTTTGCTTCTCCCAAGTCCCTATTATTACACTGATAGTATAATGATGTGACCCTTCTATTTTTTAAATGGCTTTCATTGTTACCTATTGTGAAGATTGAACAACTTTGAATGTCACTTTCTTTTAGCCATTTTCTAATACAGTCCTGAAATAAATTTCTCATCTTCTGTTCACTCATTGTTTTTTGCTGCTTCAATGGGTTAAAGTGCCTATTACTGGTAAGTATTCTGTGAGGAATGGGGAGAAGTACAAATGCTGAGGTGGTTTGAGATGTGTGTGATTTAGTATGGGTAACACTACAATAAAAAGTGCCTGCTGCATGTCACTCACCTTGTTAGGCAGGTTAGTGAGGCATAAATTAGGTACTGAAATTAGCAACTCCAGTGACAGTTCAAAGAGTCGGGTTTCTCAGGAGATTTAATTTCAGAAGGCTGTAATAGTGTTTGCATTTTGGTGTAATTGTACAAAATCCAACCCTTGGGGCATTCCTTTTTTTTCCTATAGTATTTTGCCTCCTAATCTAGATCCTTTGCAAGGAAAATGGTAAACTGATTTCAAAGAAGTTTAGGAGAGGTTGACTACCCATTTATCACTTCAGTAGCTACTTATATTAGAATTTTTCTTCCTCTGCAAATTCATTTGATCAGATAATTATTAATTTGAATAAAATTACTATTTCACAGAAGGGACTGACAAAATGTGATCACTTCATGCAGCTTTGACGTTTGGTTTTGATATGAGAATTCATGTAGCACAGAGCATTAGAAGAAACTTCTTTGCTTATGCAGGGCAAGAAATTCTGACTGAAATCAGCACACTCAACTCAAGTTTCATTTTTCTGCTAAAAGACCTAAGTTAAAATGACCACTCTGTAGTGCTGATTCATCTTCCTCAGTGGAGGTGGTGTTCTGAAGTGGTGGCATAATTGCTTCTCTTTTTTACTGGGTTCTCAATTCACTCTCTTGGCTTTAGACAAATGATGTGCTGATACCACTATGGAATTATTCTAATTTATTGTTTAAGGTGTAATATCGCTGTTGATATGTGTTAGCCCTTTAAAAGTTACTTTGGTTGATGGAGTCTGGAGTTTCCAAGTACATTAATGTCATAAAGTTTTGTAGCTTCAAATAAAATGCCCCTCAGACATCTTTATCTCTGGATGAAGGACTGCAGACTCTGGTATGTTTGCTGTTAAATTCTTTTATGTACTTCACAGTATTTATGTGCTGGAGAGAAAGTGTTTCGTGTTCTCAGAAATCAGAGATGCTTTTGAAGGAAGAGGTTCAAAATAGATGTTGATATGTATAGCAGAAGGTGTTACTGCTCTGTGGGTCCTTAATGCACTGATTTCTTGTGAATACAGATGAAAATCACAGTGCAACAGCAGAGTCCAGCCGACTCCTGGATGTCCCTCGTTATCTCTGCGAAGGCACAGAATCCCCATACCAGACTGGGCAGCTACACCCTGCCATCAGGGTGGCTGATCTCCTGCAACATATTAACCTAATGAAGACCTCTGACAGCTATGGATTTAAAGAGGAATATGAGGTGAGATCTCCAGTGGTGGGGCTTTGTAACGAAAAATCCCTTTGAAATGGGCAATCTTTTGTTTGCATTGTATTGCAAAAGGATGGGACTAAATGTCATGGGTTTAAGTGAAAAACAGATTAACAGGCATAAGATTCTTATATATGTAACCCAAAAGTGAAATAGTAAATGGATTCCGATGGTTTGAGCCTTTACAACTGCCTGGTAGAAAATCCCTGTGTGTTCCCTAGGGTATAAAAAGAATCTTTTTGACATATTGTAAGAAGTTGCCACTCTTTTGTTGCTGCTCTTTAGTGGAAATGCTGTAATTAGTTATGTGAGCTATTTTTAGTGCAGATCATCCGGATTAGGTTCAAGTACAGAATTTAACCTGCCTGGTTTTACAAGAAATATTGACTGGAAGCACTCTCCTGATTTATTTTAGCATCTCAGGAGGGCAATACTGGGACTTAGCTCCAGCTGAGAAGCAGTAAAGAGATTATAAGGGTAGTAACGTCTTGAAGTTCTAATTAAACCTGCCTGAGCATGTCTACTTACAACTTTAATGTTAAAATGAAAGAAAGGAATTCCCAGCACTGGAGGTAGAAGATGAGTAGAGATTCATTTCACTTCTGATCTCTAAATCTGTTGTGATTCTTTGGGATTAGGATATCAGGCAGGACACACAGTAAAGATGGGAATGGGACTGACAAGGTGCTCACAAAACAGCTAGGTTTACAGTGACTTTTTCTGAGTAAGTAATCTCTTCTGACACAGTTTTCAACCTTCTCTCCTTTCTGCAGCTGTCTCTACTGTAAACATAAGAACTGGAATAAATAAATGTGTGGTTTTTAAAAGAATATTATGCTCTTTTCCTCTCTTTTTCTTAAACATGCTTTGTTATGCTCTGCCTAACTTCAAGGCTAAGACCAAGTTTCAGCCACTGCTGGGGGGGAGGGTGCTCCCTGAGGCCATATCAGGGGTTATCCTGCTTGCTACTTCTTCTATCTCTATACATGACATCTATTCCCTGCTTTGGGCTTCTGACTGTGCATCAAAGTTCTGATTCCATGGCTACTGTGTATTTTCTGGAGATAACTTACCCAGGATAAGAGATCATCTGGAAGGAAGGAGTAGCATAGACCTACAACAGCAGTAAAATATCTACGGGCAATGAATGAAGAGAAAGCCAAGGAGAAATAAAAACTGCTTCTATCAATACTGACAGATCAAAGTCTGAAGAGTTCAAAATCATAATAGCTGTTTGGCAAAGACTAGAGGGAGGGATATGAGGAAAGGCAAAAAGAACAATGAACATTGGCAGAGGAGAGCCCCTGGTGTCTCTAAGTCATGTGTTAAAAACAATGTAATGCTGTAGTAAACAGGCTGTATATTACACTGTCTTGTAAGAAGAGTGATCAGTCTCTCTGTGCCTTCTCAGTTTACTGCCATTCCTCCCTAGCAAGGATGTATAAGCAAGTTTAGCCTTCTGGCAATTACAGGATTTGAAATCCCTATGGAGTTCCTCAGTGAGTTGCCCACTTACCGGTAGCAGTCAGAGGGAGAGAGGCTCCCTTCTTCTCTAGATATTTCTGTACCCTGGTACTGCCTGGGTGACTGGGGCAGGCGAGCAAAGCTGAACTTACTTTATGGTGGGGCAGTTCTTTTAAGCTGTTATTTTTGGAGATAAATTAATGGTCAGAATGTTTTCTTTCGGAACATTTTTATTTATAGAGTTTCTTTGAGGGGCAGTCAGCTTCTTGGGATGTCGCTAAGAAGGATCAAAACAGAACAAAGAACCGCTATGGAAACATTATAGCATGTGAGTATCGGTGTCCTTGGTTTGAGCAATAGCTCTACTCGTGTGTTTCTCGGGCAGTGCTCTCTCTTCCTTTGCAAGTCTCCGGTGGCACAGCTGCTTAATACCTGCAGCGGAGAAGCAGAACAGTGCCTTTTTCAGCTTTTTGTTGTTGTTGTTCTTCTTCTTCTTCACAGTTCAACTTTTTTCCTTTTATAACTCAGGCTGAATTTCACATTTGCATCTCAGTTGTGCAAGCTGTGGTAAGCATATATCAGCAACGCGCTGGCACTCATTTGGATGTTGATTCTGTTTATTTGCAATTTGTATTGCTTTACCCGTGCAATTGAACACGCAGGACTCACAGTGCCAGAGAAGTCCCTGAATGGGTAGAGTTACCTCTTCATCGAATCCCGAGTGCATTGCTAACTCTTTTGTCTTGATTCCAATAATGTCTCTATATGAACTTGAGCAGGCTTGGGTTGGAAGTGAGGAAACAGTAATCAGCATTTTTGGTTTTCTAGATTACCAGCAGTGGAGCTGATGTTGAAAGGGACTTTGAGCAAGTAACCTGGTTTCTTTGTGTCTTTTTAACCGCATGTAACAGTACTGATACCTTTCAGCTGCCCTTAATGAAACATAGTGAATGTTTTTTGAAGTAATTGCAGACCTCAGACAAAATGGTTCTTTGTATTTCTGTGTAAACACTTCGTATTTAAGGGCTGTAAATTGTGAAGCGCTTATGCCAGCTGATTTTGGTTTTCTAGATGACTTACCGTTAATATCTTACTTAAAAATCACACTTCAAAAAGGCTCCGTAACCACTTGGTTTTTACAGATGACCACTCCAGGGTGATTTTGCAACCTGTTGAAGATGATCCATCTTCAGATTACATTAATGCCAACTACATAGATGTGAGTGGAATGCACAGCTTTCTCCCTCTTAATTTGCCAGCTTCTCTATGTGAAATTATTGCATGTTATGCTACAAAATTATTGAAAGCTTTCTTTTATTAAGAACAAATGTACACTTTCCTTGTTCTACGTCCTAGTACTCACTGACATTGTTGTGCTTTCTTTCACATCTGACTTTGGTTTGGGCTGTAGATTTGGCTGTACAGGGATGTAAGTACCACTATATGTGAATAACAGCATCCTATTGTAAATATTTAATATAGATATTGTTATTAATTACTTTCCTCTTCTATTTTTATCAGTTGATAACTATGCATGCCTCATCTAATTTATCTCATCTGTTCCTTTAAAAATTTCTTTTTTTGTGTGAATATTTTTTGTACCTGTTTTGAAAAGATAATTTAGCCTTTTAGCTTAGCTCTGAATATTATTGGATGCTAGGTAACTCAGGTGAGCCTATCTGTTAAAGAGAATTTGCTGTTCCCATTTTTTAGTGGTAATTTTGGCCACTAGCTTTTCTTTTCCCCTTCCCATGTATATGTAAGAAGCTAGATAGTATGCTGCACTATAGTTGTCTGAAAATATACCTGTGTCATAATAGCTGTTTGGCAAAAAAGGGAGGGATATTGACATTTGTAGGTTGGAGGTTTTTTGTTAGTTTGTTTTTAACAATGCTTTAGACAAGCAATATTTAGCTGGTATTTGTTTTAAGGCGCTAATTTAGTTATTACAAAGTATATACACAAACATATATATATATATTTTAACACAAAAATTTCTTTACTTTTGAAAAAAAAATCTAAAATTTGAAATTCCATACTTTAATCAGAATACAAAATAGTTTATAAATTTTAAAAACTGATCCAAACATCGCCAGGCAATTTGACTAACAAAATACGACTTTTCGCTAATTAACCTTAGGAATAAACAAGTTGTTGTATTCAAATTAATTCCAAAGCAGTTTGAAAGGTAGTGGAATAGCTATGACAAGTGTTTTTAAAATACATGGCTTTGATTCCTTTTCTTTATAATTTCTCCTTAGTAGTTTTTCCTGACCACTTTTAGTTGATAAGTTGTTTAAGACCCTTTTGACTTTCCAGGATATAAAGATTTAGCTCCTGATATATTTCTGTCTTTTTAGTTGGATATTTTAACATGGCAATCTCTGTGAAATGATAGGCCTGTGATATTTTGCCTGGGGCCTTAAACAAGAAAACTCTCACAGATTTTTAATAATTCCCTGTGGATATTGATTTTCTTATTTAGGAGTGGATTGAATCTTATTAGACGCAGACAAGAAAGCTACAAGTTAAAACTGGCATTTTACAATTTTTAAGTGACACTTTTATCTTCTTCTCTAAAGCATTACTGAGTGTAAACCTGTGTAGCACAGGTTCCACTTCCATAATTTTAAGCTGTGACTTGATATTAAGGCCTTCAGGAGAAATTCTTTCATCATTTGATGCAATTTTAGTCTCCTGTAAAGCCAAGAGTAAGATGTTCAAAGGGTTTTTTGGAAGTCCCAGAGGAAGGTGCTCTCACTCTAGACAGGATAACGAAGCAGTCTGTGGAAAAGAATATAAACTCCTTGGGTACACTGAAATCCTCCACTTTAGTAGCATCTTGTGAATACCAGGAATCCAAGGGTTTGCACTCCCCTGTAATGCAATACTTCCAGAAAATGGCCAAATAAAACTTAACCTAGAGAGTAATTGGAGTTAAGAACATTTCCACATTGTGAAATTCAGTATTGTCTTCTCACCAGCAACACTAGACTTTCCTTCCTTTTTGCAGCTAAATTGCAGGCACTGGTCAAAATATATTTTGAATTATTTCCTCAAGAGCAGTAGCTCTTTGTCTTGTAGTTTTTTATGTAGATAATTAGTGCTGTATAATGCTGCTAGCATTGGCATAGATCCAGCCATCTGGAAAGGCTTAGCTGTGTAGGGTTATCTATGTACCTATATATATATATGTGTGTGTGTAAGACTGTGTATATACTTGTGTGTCTCATGTCCACTGTAATTGATGCACACTTTGTGCAGTCAAGCAGATCTCGCTGCAGTAGGAGCTTGGTTCTGTGCACACACCAATGTGTCTGTCCCCATCAGTTCGGGCTGAGGCACATACTTCTTTGTGCCTCACAGGGATTCTCTGTCTAGAAGAAGACAAAAGGTGTGTCTTTTTTCATATTGGCTAAGTTGGGAACACAGATCAGCTGTGAGATAATATGGTGGCAGAGAATTTTTAATCAATTTTAAATAAAAGCCCCAATTTATAGAACTAGGGAAATAATGTCAATAGAGGACACATTTTTAGGTGCAAGGGACCAATCTAGAGTACTCCTTCCTGGTACACTACAATGTCTGTTCAAGTCAGATGTTCTTATTTTCATTTTATCTGTTGTCATTCAGATCTTTTCAATATTAACTGGCTTTTTAGGTTTTGAGCTTCATGCTGCTCTTAAATATTGGTTTGTTCTGAAAATGTTGTCTAGATATAAGGATTCTGTAGTATCCTTATGCTTTTATTTTCCACTCTCTGTTTGTAATATGGTACTCAAACCAACTTATATTGCCATTTTAGGGATATCAGAGACCAAGTCACTACATTGCAACCCAAGGTAAGGATCTGCCAGCTTTCATCAAATCAAACAATTGTACTCTGTAGTGTTCCACAGTGTTTTAGTAGAATAGAAGTAGCTGAAAATACAGCGTACCCAGTATTGTGAGTTGTTGTCTTGTGTTATGGTAAATTAACTTAGTCATGTTTGAGTGGAATGTGAATAAATTCAAAAATTACACTAATTTATCATATTAATTAGCTATTGAGCAAATCTGTCAGCGATAAATTCAGCTGATAAAGTCAGAACATACTGCCATGATTTCCAATTATGAAGATGAATAGAGAAAAGAGACATGGACAGAGAAGAGAACAGTTTCAACCTGCCTTGAGGCATTTTTCTTTCCATATTACAATGTTTTATTTTACTGTCTACAACTTAGTCCAGGATGCAGTGAAGATAGTAATGATAAATTAAACTCTTTCAGAAAATCTAAGTAAAGTAAGGCCAGAGGAAAAAAACTCTTTGTACAAAGGAGTGAGGCAATTCTTTATTACATATCTAATAAAAAGAGGTGCTAGAGAAAAAGAATTAATTTCTATTTTTTGGTACATATTTCTGATAAAACTCCTCACAATAAGGAAAACCAAATAGATTAGTCTAAGATTGCACTGAAATATCAGAGGCTATGATTTAAAGTAAAAATAATTAGATTTAGTTGTGCCATTATTTGATCTGTCAGCACAATCAGATGGCTATCTGAAAATATCCTGTTGTTTCCCCTCAGTTGATTGTAGGTGCACACAGGAAAGTCAAAGTAAAGACTTTTTTTTAAAGCAGGATGCTCACAGTTTTGTCCATGTTTGTTTTTTATTTTTGTGTAAGTGCTGCCTAAATAGGTCTCTATGTGGCTTTAAGTCTACATTTGTGTTTTATTTCTGTTTTATTATGTAAATCTTTGCACAAAATAGTGTGCAAAGGAGAGAAAAAAATATTGTTGCTTTAGTGTGCAGCCTTTGATCTAGTATATGAAAGAATGTGTTTGAGTCTTCAAATGTGGCACTTAGGGTTAGTGGTGTGTGTGGCAGTGTTGGGTTTACAGTTGGACTCGATGATGTTAAAGGTCTTTTCCAGATAATTCTGTGATTCTATGTCTGTTTTATACAGTAATATTTATAGTACTGCTGGATGGTGATAAAGGAGGTGTTTTGGAGATTATTGTAACTGGGTAGATGCCTCTGTCACTCAACTGAACATGTCTCAGCAGCAGAGCAGGAGGCAAAGCTTAAACATGTACCTCTCATTTGCCTCACATAAAAGTACTTAAGTTAGTTTAAATACACTTCAGTGGGAAGTTTCTGGCTCAATGCCTACTTGTGCATCCATGCTTGCCAGGATAGTAAGTACAGAGTGTTTGTAGCAGCACCATCCTGCCTGTTACTTCACTCTGGCATGGGCATCTCCTTGGTGAGCTCCTGAAGAAACTCATTCTCAACACATGATATTTAACAAATGTAAAACCAAACTGGAAGTGTAACTACAGATGCAGTCACACATTGCTGTGTCCTTGTAGTTCTCAAGCAACTTCTGTCATTTTGCTACAAGAAACACCTACCATTATTTTCTTTTAAATGGTGATTGAAGTTAAATTGAGAATATCCAGCATTGGTTAGAAGTAACAGTATTATCTGGAGACTGACACAATGACATGATGATGTGGTTTCACAAAGCTTTCTTCTCTGAGCAAATGTGCTCACATGCATCAGCTCTGAAACACACTGGATTTTATTCTTAGCATTCACTTTGACTGTTATTTTTTGCAGAATATTACCCAGATTTTTTTTCTTACAGGTCCAGTTCATGAGACTGTGTATGACTTTTGGAGAATGATATGGCAGGAGCAGTCAGCTTGTGTTGTGATGGTCACAAATTTAGTGGAAGTTGGAAGAGTAAGTTTTCGGGTTTGTTTTTCTTTTAATGCTGCAAGGTTAAAGAAAAATACCGCTGACAAGACATACTATGGGCAGAATGTAGGAGGGTCTTGTGAAGGGCAGTCCTGCATCCCAAGGGGGCAAGGGGAAATAGTCCAGGCAATGTTGCAATTATGGTATTGTCTAAAAGCAGCTTCTGAAAACTAATGTTGTGTTGCTTTCATGTGCAGTGGAAAATTGTCTGAATTCAAAATTCATATTTCAGAAGAATAGATTCTTATAGTGTCACTCAAATGAGAAGAGTAGTGGAGGAAATTTACTTCTATAGCAGTGGCTAGATATCAGCAAATCATTTACAGGTGAGCAGTAACACATACCTCAGGGAAGCCTACAAAGTATCTGGGATTACTTGCAACAGTTTGATTAAGGGTACAAAATGCATCACAGTTTAGCACAAATGGAAATATATTCTGTAGCTCAGCACTAAAGAAAATACAGATGCTCATTTAGAAGTGAATTTGGCACCCAAGTACAACTGTGTAAAGTAGTGGAAACTCCTTGTAGGTCGTTCTTAACTTGACATAACAGCCACTAGCCATGACAAGCCACATGAATGCATGGTCATTTTGGAAATAAATACAGTGTAGTGCAGTACATGTAGTACTATATCCTCAAGCTTTTTTTTCCTTTGGTGTAAAATCATACCTATTTTTTGTTTAGGTCAAGTGTTACAAGTACTGGCCTGACGACACTGAAGTTTATGGGGACTTCAAAGTGACTTGTGTAGAGATGGAGCCCCTCGCGGAATATGTTGTCAGGACCTTCACTCTGGGAAGGGTGAGCACATTTTGAAAGGGCTCAGCAGAATACTGTTTACTGGTAGCAAGCAGGATGAAAGAGGCTATGCTGATGTTTCTGTGGAATCCCAAATCCCTCTGGCTTGTTAGCTGGGCCACAGTGTAGGCAGCCTTACCTTACCATGGGAGTTATGCATTGCGTCACCGCTGCCCAAGCATGCATCTCACTGTGGGATCTTGAATTTCCCCAGAAATGTCAATTGCTGTCAACCCCTCTCTGACAGTCACCTCTGCTCCACAGCCACACTTTTGAGCTAAACTCAAGTACCAGATTATGAGTCATGCCTGCTGTTCATCCCTACGCACTCTGTCCTGACCGCTGCTGAGTCAATCTCAATCAAAGGACAAATTCTGTGAATACTCTATGTGATAGAGTTGTGGTCTTATGTTAAATTATACTCACCTTTAAATGTAGCAGGCCCTTGTCCTAGTTAGCAAAACTACTGAAAATCAATGTGAAATGCATCAAAGTCTATTAAAAGAAAAATCTTCAATGCAGCAAAACTAGCATACCTAATGTCTAAAGTAAAAATTACAGACTTCAAAATTAAAATAACCCAATGACATCTCTAAGATTCCTATGGATCGTTGCTTTAAATAGTTGATGAAATGATGAAAATTGAATGTAGATTCTATCAGTATGTGTGATCATTATTTGAGTCAGATAATATCTAATCTATGAAATACTTCTAATTTCATAACCTTTTTTTTGCTTTTTACAGAGGGGATACAATGAAATCCGTGAAGTTAAACAGTTTCATTTCACTGGCTGGCCAGATCATGGAGTTCCTTACAATGCCACAGGCCTGCTTTCCTTTATACGGAGAGTGAAATTATCTAACCCTCCTAGTGCAGGGCCTATTGTTGTCCATTGCAGGTGTGTACAGAAGATGTAGATCTGTAATTTTTGTGACTGTTTATATGGATATTTACAGCAGTCTCTTCTGAAACATCCATCATTTTGAACTGCTCTTTTTTTCCTGTTCTCTTTTTGAATCGCCTAATTCACACTACAGGAGGATTTGGCTGTCTACAGTAGTGTTTGAAAATAACCAGATTCTAGTACACTTTTCTTATATAGAATAGTCTGATTTTTTTTTTTTTGTCCCTGCAACAGCTGCACCAGCTAAATCATAATACTCCAGGCTATTATTTTAGGTAGCCTTCAACAATTTTGTGACAATGTTTGAGAATGAGATAGATACAACTGCTTTGATAGCATGGTGTTGCATATAATGTCTGAACAGATTATTAATTTAAAACAAAGTAAGCAAGTAGATGAAGAAAGATGGAATGAGGTTAGTAGCAACAAATACAGAATGTTTCTCCCGTGCAGATTTTGCAAGGTTATGTTGTTGGGACACAGTCTTTTGACAAATACAATTGGTTTTCTACAAATGTTTGATTTACTTAAATTTTTTAGTCAAATGTTTAATAATATTTTGTGGATAAAGTTACTCAGCCTTTACAGATTTTAATAATTCACTGTGCAAAAACTGTCCATAGCTTATGTGAAGCCAAAATAAATCATGAGTGAATCTTCTGGATGTTATTAAATGTACTGTCTGAACTAGCTTGGAACTTGGCTGGTAAAACATACATTTGAGTTTCTTATTGCAATAGATCATTTAAAAACTGTTCTTAGTCTTATTAAAGAAAAACAAGATCTATAATATTCTGAAGTACATAAGTTTAATCATTCTTCAGATTTCAATTTGACTTATTTTTTTAATTTAAGTATTGATCTGGGTGATAAAAGGAATATTTTTTTTTCTTTTTTGCTGTTACTTAGTGGATCAAATGTGATGGAAAATTGTCTTTTTGAACACATCAAAAGATATAAAGTACGTTACGATGAGAAGGAGAGAAGATAAAAATTAGATAGTGACTCCGATGAAAAACTGAATGATTTCATAAACATGCTCTCAATAATGGTTATAAAGTTTGTAGATGTTTTTCTGGGGCTATTCCTAACAGTATTTACTGATTCTTTTCAGTGCTGGTGCTGGACGGACAGGCTGTTATATTGTGATTGATATCATGTTAGATATGGCAGAAAGAGAAGGTGTTGTGGATATCTACAACTGCGTCAAAGCTTTGCGGTCCCGGCGCATCAACATGGTACAAACTGAGGTACAAGAGTATGCCTTTGAAGCACCTGAAGCTTTCTGAAATGTTCTAGGTCAGAATTTCACTGTGACTCTGAAAAGAGTAGGCGGTGGCCCAGTAGAGGGAGTGCCTCCACTGGGGGCCATTGCTCAGTATAAAAGTGCCCAGGACCAGGGTGATGCAAAAAATCTGTCAACTCTTGTAGACTTTACAGAAACAAGTGCCCACCTAACTTGGTAACAAAAGGAAAGCAAAAAGGTTTTTTTCAGGGAAGACGTTAGGCCTGTCTGAAATGTCTCTCCCCAGCTCTGGTATTAGCAATCCCAGGATCCCAAAGATGGAATTTCAGCAGGCTGCCACTTGTTTTAGACAATCTCCAATCACTTTATCTATAAATTGACTGGTCAACTTCACACTCTCTCCTTTCAATTCTGTTTTTGTTTGCTATATTAACCTTGCTGTGAATCTTTTCCATATTTTTACCCTCGGTCTTTTGACACACCTTCAGCAACTTCACAATAAAACCATTGCCTTAGGAGTAAAGTACTAACAGCTCCAACTCTGCCACCAGAGCACCACTGAGCTTCCAAAGAAACACAGGTTATTGGTTTATATTGGCAGATTACCTGAAGTGGTTCACCACTTCTCTCTCCTGCCCTCCATATAGACATGTACCTGAGATGTTATTTTACCTCTGACCACATAGAAATTTCTGTAGTTGGCAGCCAAATATGTCAGTTTAATTGGGTGCAGCTTTTATTCCATGCTTCAACCTATGCCCATTGAACAATAGATGGTCCTGGTCAACTACTCCGGCTTACAGGGCCATTAACCTTTGGGAAGTGCATGGGGTGAGTGTTTCAGTGTGACTGCTTTAACCCTCCCAGTTTAATCTGCACTTGCATGTGAATTAACTCCTCTACTATTACTCCTTTCTCTCCCTTTGCCTCTTACCTCTCACCTCCTCTCAGATGTTCATACTTGCACAGCAAAATAAGGCTGCCATTGCATCAATTCTTGTGATGGTCGTACAATCAACAGTGATGCCAATAGTTCCATAGCTGTGTGGGTAAAGCTGTAGAGACAGACTATGACTGTGGTCCCTGGACATGTGCTATTTTTGCAGGCACATGTTAAATTTGTGCTCTTAAGAACCTCATTGGTATTCACAATAGCTACATGAGGCTGGCACGGTTCTAGACAAGGTTTATATCTATTTCTCTCAGGGTGAGTGAGTATAACAGGCATTTTGTGTAAAAATTAACAGGAGGCCTAACTGAAATAGTAATGCAGTTATCTAGGACTAAGGCTTATCTCAAGGCAAGTTAGTAAAAATGGAAAGAAATTATGCTTATGTTGGAACACACTGGAATTTATTACTGGCCTAGAGCCAAGTATGAGGCAACTGATGCACTAGCTTGCACATGCATAAGGAGAATGCAGCGTGCCAAATACTTGCTAATCACACTAGTAGTGCTTGAAGCAATTTACACTTTCTGCTAACTTCAGAAGATTGAAAGCTATTAAAAAAAATTGATAAAGCAAACAAATCTTTGGCATATACACAGAAACTCACAAGCACTACGAGAAAACTGAAAATCTCCTCTTAAATAAATTACTATCCCTGTTCTGTTAAGTTTTACTGAATTTAAATCGGTCCTGAAGAAAACATCCTTGTTCACTGCACCCCAATAAGAACAAGACTGTGTTAAAGGATTATTTAATGTATTCATGGACAGTACTTTGAATGGGTTTAAGAGTGTGCAGTTGGCCTGTTTATCCTAAAAGAAAGAAAGATCTGTTGGTTTTAAATGGCTACAATTTTTGTTTCTTTTCCTAATTTGACAGGAGCAGTACATCTTTATTCACGATGCCATTCTAGAGGCTTGCCTGTGTGGAGAAACTGCCATTCCTGTCTGCGAATTCAAAGCTGCTTATTTTGATATGATTAGAATAGACTCTCAGACAAACTCTTCACATCTCAAAGATGAGTTTCAGGTATTCACAGTTCGTACTAACTGTCGATATGACAACAATTTTTTTGCCTCTAGATACATTTAATTTATTTTAAGGAGAAGGTTTTTCATATGACTTTTACAGTAATTGGTCCCTAACTTTTTGTCTACAAAATAAGGTACCTGTGTTTATGTGCTTTGCAAAATTGTTTTAAATACAGAATATCCTCCTTTTAATTAAATTGCAGTAAATATCTGTCTGAAATAAAGACCAGTGAGTAGGAGCCAGAGAGAGTTTTGGCTTGCATTTGCACATTGAAGGCATAGCTTTATAGGGCTCCAAAGGATCCTCTTTATTTTATTCCTTTCAGAAGGAATGGTGTCATGAGGAATGTGTTCAGTGGTACACAGAGTGCCTTTAATACCTGCAGCTTAACTCCCCCTTGCAAAGCCCCAGAATGTCCAACAAACAGACAGGAGCCTGCATTTGCTAATGTCTCCTTGTTAATGCCTCATGTTTTCTCATATTGCAATATTTTACAGTGAAACTTGGGGACTCTCGGGTCCCATATGTGTTAGCTCAGCGTGCTAAAGCAAGCGTCCTCTTTCCCTTAGACCCTGAATTCTGTGACCCCTCGCCTGCAGGCGGAGGACTGCAGCATCGCCTGCTTGCCAAGGAACCACGACAAGAACCGCTTCATGGATATGCTGCCACCTGACAGATGTCTGCCTTTCTTAATTACTATTGATGGGGAGAGCAGCAACTACATCAATGCTGCTCTTATGGACGTAAGAGACTACCTTCTTTGTCTGCATAGCGTGCCATGGAAAGCTCTGTAATGTGAGAGAGAGCATTTGCTGGTTTAAGAAAGAGCAATTCTGTTACCTCAGTGCCCAGTAAAACAGTGCTAATGAAGAAGGGGGGGCGGGGAAGGGGTAAGAATCCCCACCAGCTTGTGGTTTTTGTTCAGAAGGTTAGTCATCTTTAGTCTTTGGCATCCTTGTGTGACCACTGGAAATCTCACCTCTTTAACAACATTATATAAAGCTTTAGTGTCCAGACCTCCAAATCTCAGCAGGATCTCAAAAATCTGCTGTTTGTTATGAAGTAGATGTTATCTCTCTGAGCATGAGGTTACTACCACTATTTCTTAAAAAAGCCTTTCTATATTGAGACAGGAGCAACAGATGAAGAAAAAATTATTTTCTTGGCATGTCTGAGTATAGAGTATAGAATTGGGGAGTTTGTTGTTTTTTATTTTGAGTTACAACTCTTTAAAGTTGAAGTCTGAGTAACAGAAGTACTGTCAGGAGAAAAGGTGAATTAATGGGAAAAATAGAGTTGAACTTGCTTATACGTGTTTGATCAATAAAGCAGTTCATGTGCTGCCAGATACCTGCCTGTGCCTCCCATTAGCATTTCCAAAGTTAGGCCCCTAAAGCCACTTTTACAGTAAATACATAAATAAGTAGCCTGATTTCCAGGAGCATCTTCCCTTCTTCAAAAATAGAATGCTGTCAGAAACTGCCATGTCAAGGAGAAATGCTGAAATAAAATGGCAAATAGCAGAGAAATCATCAACACTGGTATAGTCATCCTTGAGTTCTGCCTGAGCTAGTGCAGAAAATGAACTGATAGCAAAATGCAGCCCCTAATCTCACAACCAGCTTATTGTGCCAAAAAAAATAGAGGAGTAGCCTGTGTAAGACCCACATATTAGTAGACTAACAGTATTAGGGTGTCACAGGGGCTGAACAGATAAATTAGAGCAGTGAACAGAATTCTGGTAACAAAAATTGTTTAGAAATGCAGTTAAAATGGCATTAAGCACCTTGATAAAATTAATGTGCTATGAACCAACCAACAGAGTTGGTTGAGGAGTTGGCATTGAGGGGTGTGGTTTGGGGTGAAAGGAAGACAACATGGACTGTGGAGGGCAGGAGGACTCTGAGTGTGCAGCAGCATGTGGCAGGTAGGGACATGAACCAAGCAATACATTAATGGATCGACAAATCAGAGGCAAGTTAGAAATGGCAGAAATGGTAGTAGCAAAAGGAAAACCAGCAGCAGAAAAAAAAAGTATTATATTACAAAGAAGGCATATAATAAGATTATAAGTAAAAGATTAAAATTTTGAGTAACACAAGTTTGGGGGCTTTTTGCCTTTTATTTTCTGGTTGTTTCTTTTAAGACTGATTTATACAGAAAAGAGGAACTACTCCTGGACAAGAAAAATGAACTTTCAATAACAAAACAGAAAGAGAAACTTACCCCTTATCTTTCTCTTACCTCGAGAAACACTAGAAATTACGGGGAAGAGGGTATGACAACATCAGCTAGGATATGTTTCATTTCTTAAAAGTACAGGGAAAAAATCAAAATTGGTTGTCCCTGTGTTGTCCCTGGACAGTTCTAGGAAGTAGGTCATGAGCTGCTGCTACACCAGCATCCTTCCAGCATTAGAAAAGGTAACAGAAATATAGATGAAAAAGATCAACAACCTCCCTTATCTCTTGACATACAAGTTCTGATGCTAAAGACATTACCAACCAGTACTGGAGGCTATGTCGATATATTGCACATAAAGATCCCTTTGATCAATCTTCAAATGAGCAAACTTTCATAGCAAACGTGGTTTATCTACCCTACCAGGTCTTCCTCCTGAGTTAATTTAGTCTTCCATGGATGGTTACAAATTGCCTGCAAAAGACTTCTGATCTCTCTTCTTCTGCTTGCTGCTCATAATACTTTCATTATTTACATAATATTTTCAGCAGGAAAATAGCCCCTATGCTGTTAGTTGCATCTCAGTTACTGTACAAGGCTGGAAATCCCTATTTACAATTGTGTATAACACAGCACATAGAAAATGGCAGCTGTGGTCATGGCAGGAAATAGTATTTTGCCATTTAACTTATGCTTTCTGCTGGAAATGGGCCCCAGTGATCCTGAAAGTCAGTTCTGTGAGTGTCCCTGTGGCTGTGAACTGTGAAACAGGGTTTGGGATTGAGTTTAGTCCCCAGTTTGGTCACAGAGTTCATGTAAAACGTCCTGTGGTGATCTTCTGCACCCCTCTCTGCATCATGAGGTGAAGGTTTCCTGCTTGGCTTCTGGACACAGTGCCTAGAGCAGAGTTGCCTGAGCCTCAGCTCAACAGAGCCGCAAAGAACATCTTCAGTGCCCAGAGCATATCTGAGTGTAAGAACAGGGCTTGTTCTCTAACCAAGCAGAAGGCAGACCTGAGCAGAGTAACCTCTTTGTTCTTATTGGAGATGATAATGTATTTTTAACTTTTACATCCCCAGTGATATATGAAGTAACTGATATCACAGCTTTGTTCTATTTTTATGTTTTGTTCTGTTTCAGTAGAATTTGAGTACTTCCCATTCTGGTACTAATAAAATTGTTTGCCTTTACAGAGCTACAGGCAGCCAGCAGCTTTTATCGTCACACAACATCCTTTACCAAACACTGTGAAAGATTTCTGGAGATTAGTGTATGACTATGGCTGTACTTCTCTTGTGATGTTAAATGAAGTTGACTTGGCACAGGTTAGTTTGGAGCTCGAGTTTTCCACGTACCATCACGTGCTTTAATCATTCTGGATTTACTACATGACGAAAACATAGAGCAGTGAGGTGACTTTACAATTATTCTCTGCTTTACAGCAACTAATCAACACTAGTTGCTCATTAAAGGTTTGGCAAGATGTCAAATGTGGAATAAGAGAATGCTCAAGTTGTAAGTTACCATTTAATTATGCCTGTTTTGTTCTGGCACAGGGCTGCCCACAGTACTGGCCCGAGGAAGGGATACTGCGGTACGGCCCCATCCAAGTGGAATGCATGTCGTGTTCAATGGACTGCGACGTCATAAACCGAATTTTCAGGATATGCAATCTAACAAGAGTAAGGATTATTGTAACAATATGTGACAGAAAAATATGTTGTTTTTCATCATCTCTAAGCTCTTGTGCTTTTTACTTAGTAAAATACTAAAGTTCATAAGACATTACTCAAAAAAGAGTCAGTCAAGCATTGATATCTAACACTGACTTCTAGTACTTTTCTACAGCTGCAGTACTTTTCTACAGTACTTTTCTACACTAAAGCAGAGAGAGCTCTAAGGTGAATGGATGTTGTTATAAGACATTCTTCCTGATATGTGAGAAGTATTCTGTATTCTGTTTGTTTGGTGTACAGTAAAAGAAATATCCCTGTAATTAACATGTACTGACAGGTATTTAGTTCATAGCTTTGGTAAGATGTTTTCTGTGGTGAAACACTGAGGCTGATTATACATCCAGTGCCTTCTCAGCTTAAGATGTGAAAACCACAACAGGAAAGGCAGACTGCAAAGCTGCAGTGTGTGAAAAGGTGTGAAAAAACTCTGAAAATTCCTCTGCCTCTAGTGGGTTTTGCCACCATTGTGCCTCAACCTATAGTCATTGTCTTTTTCTCAACTTCAGTAGCAGTGCCAGTCTTGCATTCTTGTCAGCTTTTACATACCTTAGACCATCTTATCTTTTTGCTTTCCCATAGTGTTCCACACTCTCACAACATCTTCTTAAACTCTGCTTGCCAGACAGTGTTACCTCTTTAGCTCACCTCTATGAATTGCTTATTTATGTTGCCTACCACAAAGAATTACAGACTCTTGTGCCACCAGTCTATGTACAATTAACCAGCAATCCCTACTGTACTTACCATGACTGTTTTTATCTTCCATCCAATACTGAACTTATCACAATTGCTAGTGTATCTTGAGTGTATATTTAGCTCTCATTAATCTTGAAAGATAACTGTGGGGAAAATTAATTACTGTGTACACAAAGATCTTTCATGTTTTTTGGTTTTTTTTCTTTTATTTTGGTCATATTTTCATTTTTCAGAGGGCAAAGATCAGTTTTCATGTGGCTGGTATTTTACTTGATTTTTTTTGTTTGTTTGTTTATATATAGAATTACAAAAAACATTTTCAGCTCTTCTTGGAAACTACAGGAAATTAAAGTGTGAGCACACTGGCAAATATTACACCATAGTGCTTTTTTCTTGCATTTTGAGACTTCCTTTTTTTAAAAAAAATTTTCCTTACTTATTTTATTTTTTCCCCTTTCTTCCTTTATTATGATGCTTTGATTTTCAACTCTTCCACTTCTCTGTCTCCTATGCCCTTTTGCTCATATGTCTTGCTTTTAAAAATCTCTCTGCTCTGTTCTTACTTTCCTAAAATCTACATTCCTACTGATCATCTTCATTTTTCAAGAAACTAGATAGACTATTTATCCTTCCTGTTATTGAGGCCTTTCTTGTGACAGTCTAATTCTGTTCAAAGCTTTCCCTGTGTCACATCTAGCACGTGGAAGGCTCAGAGACTGGCAGCAAGGCTGTCATGATTATCATAGTCTGGCACAAAGGGAACACTTCAAGGACAGTAGTCATGTTTATGCACCAGTATTACTTGTTTATTTATAATGGGGTCAGTTCATGTGTAGGAGCCAAATGTATCTCTCTCTCTCTTTCTGAGAGTCGAAGAATTTAGTAGTGATGTTTTAAATTGATTAGTCATGTTAAGCAACCTTGGCACACAGAATCTATGGAATCTAGGGAATTTGTTGATATAGAATTCAGGATAGGATACATTTGTGATCAATAAACTGTGAGGTGTTTAATGTTCCTTTTTTACCTTTTCTGACATCTTCCTTTAGCTCAGGTGGTAGAAGTTACTGGAGGCCCTACCATGCAATGTACACAGCTTAGAACCTGTCCATAGTATAAACACCTAGGTTTCATGTTAGTTTTATGTTTTGGGTTTCTAAACCAAGATGTAAA
This sequence comes from Polioptila caerulea, assembly GCA_013397295.1. Lineage (NCBI taxonomy): Eukaryota > Metazoa > Chordata > Aves > Passeriformes > Certhiidae > Polioptila > Polioptila caerulea. The sequence goes on from VYXF01009740.1 coordinate 710,960, forward strand.
GGTGTCATTTTGACCTAAAGCTCCTTGATTTCCCTCAGCCACAAGAGGGCTATCTGATGGTGCAGCAATTCCAGTATTTGGGATGGGCTTCTCACAGAGATGTACCAGCTTCCAAGAGATCCTTCTTGAAGTTAATTCTCCAGGTTGAAAAATGGCAAGAGGAATGTGAAGAAGGGGAGGGCCGGACCATCATCCATTGCCTGTAAGTAACTTGGAGAAAATAAATTGCTGCTCTTCAAATAAATTCTTATAAATTAATTCTTGGTTTTAATTTAAGCAGTGTTCTTATGGATACCTTCTTTTGCACCTGTGCCTGTTACTTTTCTAATGGAAAAAACTGCCTGCCACTGTTGGTTGGCTTTCATTCAACTTTTGGATTTTTCTGTGTCAGGTCAAGGAATTAGTATTTTCAGTGTGCTACTGTGTATACTGTCATCCTCTGTACATAATACAATGTTTTTCAGGAGCAAGACATGTACAGATCTGTTTCTTCTGCCTGGTTTCCGTAAGGAAATCTTAGTATTTATACTGAGTTCCAAATAGGGGGTTTTGTGTCTCTTTTGCAGAGAATGTGCTACATTTTTCCTCAAAGGGAAGGCCTACAGTATTTTTGAGGAATTTAAACTGAAAACTATGGATATATGAAATGTGAAAAAAGCTCTATTACAGTACACAATACCAAAACTATTGTTGGTAAATGACCACTGGCTTCTTACCTGATACTTAAATGAGAGCTGGATTGGGAGTTTTGAAAAGACAGTATCTTCTCCCTAAGCAGAGAGTAATCAATCTGTCTCCTACCTTATTTAAATATAATGTTTAAAGCTTAGAAATTGAATTATGCATTTCTCCTTACTCTGAAAAAAAGACCTCTGTTTAAATGTTCAGAATTAACTAGTGACCAATTTCTGCCTACGCCACCTCAAAATTAATAAGAAGAAATACCTACCTTAATTTCTTTGAAATTAAGATTAAAATAGTTCAGAAGTGTCCCCAAAGGTCAACAAGTTATTAAATCAGTGCTGCCTTAGCATATCTGCTTGAATAATTCTCATATCATAGGTTAGTTTACATGAGTGTCTTTCCAGAAGTAAGTGGAAAATGTACTTGACATTCTTGACATTGAACTTGTTTTTATTATTTCTAATGTCCTACTTGCCATTGAACTTGGGTTGTTTTGGTTTTTTTTAATTTCTAATGCATATGTAATTTAGACTTATAGCATGGTTGGGCAGCATGATGGGCTGTAAGGGCAGAATTCAAAAGCAGTCATTGAGAGGAAGGTCAGAAAAAGCAAATGTGTTAGAGCAACCCCAGTGGAGCTGCAAAGAGATTGCTAAAGTCTGGTCTCCCTCTGGGACTCAGGAATCACTCGTGCTTACAGAGTGAAAGAACAGAAATGTGCTTTGGACGCTGTCTTAGGCCACAGTGGCATTTAACTCTCTTTTCCTTGCGTACAGAAACGGCGGTGGCCGGAGCGGGATGTTCTGTGCCATCGGCATTGTGGTTGAGATGGTGAAGAGGCAGAATGTGGTGGACGTTTTCCACGCTGTGAAGACCTTGCGGAACAGCAAGCCCAACATGGTAGAAACTCCGGTAAGCACCAGCCCTGCAGAGTTGCTGCAAACAGCCAGGGAGCCAGAGGCTGCCTCGTTGTGTGAGCTGTGTTTTCAGTCCTGTGCCCACAAAACAGTGCAAACCTACCATGGGCCAGAAGAAGAAGAAACGGATATTGAGTGTAAACGCAAATCAGCATCATGAGAGGACAGGCTTGGCATTTTACAATACCTTTCTTGTAGTGGTTGCATGCTTTCCACAGAAAGCATTCTGAGTTAACAGAATGCACTTTAATCTCCCAAAATAACTCAGTCTGTTTGAAAGGAAGTTGCAGCAGACTGCGTTCACACAAGACATCTTGAAATTTTACAGAGCAAGGCATTTCTCCTTCATAGGAGTAAGCTGTGAAGTGCAGATTCCTAGCTGGATCTGTGAATATTTTGCTCCTTAGTTAAAACTACTGCTTTGAAAGTTGTGTTGAATAGTGACAATCTTTGTTACTCAGATTTGCAGTAGTCAAAACGATACCTCGTAACTTTAAAATCAAACATTTGGATCTAGTATGTTGCTAATGAATATATAAAATAATTTAGATTGGAAGAGACCCTTAAAATCATTGAATCCAACAGTTAAATAATAAACAATATAAACAATAAACTCATATAAACAACATGAGCCTGAATTAGCAAAACAGAAAGACCTAAAATATCTGTATGTACATTGCCAGAACTCAATCTTGAATCTTCTGGTTAATCTTCATGCAGAGAGTATTAGTGCCTATCCATTCAAATTTTTGCCTCTGTCAAAAACTGAACATTAGGGACTGCAAGGTCCTTAAAAAATTCTCCCACATGGATGTTTTTCCTTTTTGTAGGTGAAAGCAGGTTATGTAGTGTTTGGGAGTTCCTGCCATTTGAGTCTCACACTGCCAGCTGCCAGTGTCACTTTTCAGCCAGATGGCTGCCTACAGCATAAAAATCAGGGATGCCAATTGAAATTAAAAGCATGTTTTAGTTTACGCATAGTGGAAATTGCTTCTGACCCTGTGAACTTACATATTGTGCAAAATGGCTGAGCTGCCTCTTCCCATATTCCCCTTTTTTCCAGGTGTCAGTGTTTGCTTAGTATCAAATAGCTTCTGTGGCATGATTCTCTTAACCATAGCACATCACTTCCACCCCTTACCACCACATAAATTAAGAAGATGGTTAATTTGTTAACAAATAGAACATCCTGTGGTAACAGTGACCCCGGGCTAGGTATTCCTACTTTTGCTGTAAATGCTTTGCATTCTCCTGTGCCAAAGACATCTGAGACACAACATATTGAATTTCTGCCTGGATTTCAGTTTAGTGCTGTCAAGAAAACAGGTCAGATCACATGGAAAATTATTTGTGTCTCTGTAAAGGGAGGCCAAGGTAGATTGTGTTTGTTTCTGATAAATGCTCTGCAAACGTATATTGCATTTCAAAATAGTCCTGAATTCCACTGTAGCTTTACACTGAAGTTGCTACATTTTTTTAAGTTATGTATTTGTGTTGTGTGGATTTTTATTCAGAACTCATGAACAACAGAAGCTGTTGAGCTGTTAGTTAGAAAACAAACCAGGAAAACCACTATATAGCAGTGTCATGTGCTCTACATTCAGCAGCAGGATCAGATAACAACGAGCAGCACAATAAAGCCTTTAAGATATCCCCACAACTTTCAGTTAATGCATCACACTATCTTCCTGTGCAAACAAAAATAAATCACAAGGGCAGATTTCATTTTTCAAGTCGTAAGGACAATAGACTCCAAATTAATTTCCTTGGGTTTATTTCTTCTTCCTCTACCCCTCTCCTCTCTCCTTCCTCTTCCCTGCCTGCTCTCAACAGCAGCATTGTTGAGGAGAAATAATAACCACAATGAGGTTTGGAGCTTTATCTTCTTATTTAAACATTCACCTGATTTTTTTGGATGCCACATCAATGGGACTGTACCAATGGGCTGTGGACACGGAGGTGCTCGGGTCCTGTGCCAGTTACTGCTCAGTATCAGCTAACTCAAATAAAAGTGATGTATCAGAGTCGAGATGCTTTCACTGCAAGAATGCTCTGACTGAGAGGAGAGCTTTTCGTGTTTGATAAACCAGTTCAGAAGCTGAAAAAATCAGAAAAGCACTTCATTACCTTCCATGGTCAGGATCCTTTTCCTCTCCATTGGTTAGGTTGAGTTTTTCAGTCACAGCTGGTAATACACTTGTGTAATAGGAGGGAAACATAGAAAAACCAAGCCTGTCTGGTTTACTAGTTAGCAAAGGATGTTCATGGTTATAGATATTGCTGCTAAGATTTTAGATTTTAATGTAAGTTCTGTTTCTGTTCCCCCTTAAAGGAGCAATATCGTTTCTGCTATGATGTTGCACTGGAGTACCTGGAATCCTCTTAGTCGGAAAGGATGTGACGAAGTTCACCAAATATATGAATCTCAATAAGCTGTTTTGACAACAGTTCTTGATCCTGTGAAGAAAGATTTTAGGGGAAGAGGGGGGGTGGGAGGGATTTTAAATTTTAAATGCAAAGTATTTTTCTTATGAAGTTGTGTATCTTAATAAAAGAACTCAATCTGTTTCTATGCTTGTATACAGTATCAACATTTAGTGCCACATAAATACTATTTAATGAAAACCAGAGTCAGAAGAGATTTGCGCAAATTAGGACCTTCTCGTGTGTGTATATGCAGCCGTCTCTCAGATGCAGTAGAGCGACCATCTGTTGCATGTATCAATATTTCCTATATGGTATTAATTTTTTTTCTTTTGATACATTGTTGAAGTACAATAACAGTGCAGATTGATAGTAAGGTTCATTCTTTATACGTTTCAAGTGTTGCATATATATATTATATATAGTAAAAGAAAAACTGGCTTATTTTGTTTTAATGTGCAATGATGGCTGGATCACATAAAGATCTTTATAAAGAAACTTAAACATAAGCCAAAGACTCAAGTGTAAATATGTCTATATGGAGAAAGCACATGTATTTATTGTTTACTTGCATTCCTTTTCTGATGGCTGAAAAAAAGAAGAATCATTTTTCTTGAAGAAAGCTTTTTTTGCTGAAATCAAGTGTAAACAATTTTTGTAGTTTATTTTTTGTATGTTTTAGTGTAAGTAGAAGACATACTTTTTATGCATAGACCAAGAAACATTGGTATAGTGGTTTTGTTGTGTACATGCTTGTGATTCAAATTCATGTAAACAACTCAATTAAAGAAGGTCTTTAAGTACAGGACCAAAATATAAACATTTTCCTGAAAATGTATAGTTTTTCACAGTTACATTAGTAAGGTACTGATAAAAAAGCTATGTAAGGAAGTGCACACTTCAAAATGGCCTTGCTTATGACTTGCACAATATTGGAAGAAATTTTTAAGATCCATTAAAATTGTACAGGAACCAATTGTTTAAAAAATATTGAAGCACAGATCAACAGAACTGTGACACAAATAGATGGGTCTGCATATGCCCTTCAGGGTAAAAAAGTGTTTGTTTTAAAAACTGTAAAATTAAGCAATGTTTAATTTGATGTTTACAAACATGTAAGCTTTGCTTTCAAGAAAGCAAAATTTGAATAAATCAATACCAGATTCTGATTATAGTTGTGGTGTACAAAATATTACTTTGCTTTTACTTAGCTTGCAGCCATTTTTTCGCAAAGTTTCCTCTATATTACCAGCTAAAATCAGTCCAGTCTCTTCTTGGTCATTTTTAGAACAGATGGTAAAATGCTTCTAAATATTCTGTAAAGTAAGAGTGAACTAAATTTTTATTTAAAGATTCTTAGATTCTTTTTTTTCCTACTTTGATACTCTCTCATTTACTGTCCTTATTAAGGAGTCATTCTTGTTTGGAAGACCAATATATTTGTATAAGGAAAATCTAAAAGGAAATTGTATTATTTTTCACCTTGGTGTTTCAGAGAGTATGTCATAAGACTCCATGCCATCTGTATGTCCTAAATTTCTTCCTTCAGATACATGGAATTATCCATTCAACACTATAAACAGCAGAGAAATGTTTAGAGAAACACTGCTTCTCAGATTTTTTTCAGTGCCTCCATCTGTACTGCATAGCTCCACCTCTTTCCAATCTAAACCACTTTTTTTTTTTTTAGTGTGTCACCCACTGTTAATTTCTAGTTATGAACAGCAAGGTAAATAAATAAGGTTTGAAACATTCACTGGGTCTGACCTCTTAATACTCGAATTATCCTATTTTTATTTTCTGTCATACTGGAAAGTAGAGTATAAGTTACATGCTTTGTAACATTCTTAGATTTCTCTGTGAGGAAATGGCATTCAACTAACTTTGGCAGTCAAAGTGCTGGGTCTGGTACCTGGACCTGACTGGTCACCACATTTTGTGGAACCAACACACCTGATGCATCCTGCCTGTTACACATCTGTCTGGCACTAAATGATTTTGACTTTGGAAAAATCTTCCTCTGTTGTCTGAGAGGATGTTGAGAAGACTAGTCTAGAAGTCTAGATTAATTTTGTGACAGATGAAATGAGTAATTCTTAGGGTTGTGGAATGCAAAAGCCACATTCTGTACCAGCCTGAATGATATTTATGTTCTGAGTGGAGTTTTTCTCAGAAAGAGCTGCTGTGTTTGGAACAGTGGGGTCCATCCCCATTAGAATTTCGTGATCCTGGTTAAGACTGGTGCAAGTGCCAGTATTAATCCTGGCATTGCAGCATACTAAGTCTGCAAAAGAGTCTTCATAGGGAGCATCCACTTGGCTAGAAGAGATTCTAGCTGTTCGTTCTGCAGAGGGGAACTCTGCCAGTGCTCAAATGCTCTGAGAGTCTTGTAATATCTGTTACTGTTGCTGACTGTGGTGATCTAAAGAGTTTTGCAATAGCTTTTGATTGAAAAATTTCTGGGAAATTCTTCCTGGTAAGGTCAGGAAAAGGTATGCAGAGGGAATATGATATGTGAGAAGCAGATGAGAAATATCATTCTTCAGTAATGGTATCTCTTGAGGGTCTCTTAGGCAAAAGATAATATTAGAATGTGATTTTTAGTATAAAATCAGAAGAGATATATTGTTTCATTGTGCAGGTCCCTTCTCTTACCCAGTGCAAGCAAATGCCAGCTTTGTTTTCTGAGAGTACCAGCTCTGTTAACCCAGATAAATGCTTCTTCAGTGTCCTTTACTTACACCCATGCAAGACAGAAGAAAGGGAAGTGAGGGGACTGAAACCTGACCCAGAGAGAAAACAAATATTTATCACAAAAAAAGTGTGCTGTGGAAGAATAGAAGTATTCCTGACCTTGGACACTTGAAGAGGGAAATGTTTCACTCCCTGCGGTGGTGAAAAACCACTGGCACCAGTATCACAATGTGCCTGCAGCTCCTAACCTGCAGTGATCCATAGGGTTCAAGACTCCTCAAAATCTTTCTGCTTCCTATCATCCTTGCTGAAATGCTAGCACAGACTCAGTGAAGTGGCTGAAGCCTGCAGAGTGCATTTTCTCTGTGTTCCTCAGCAGCACTAGGCAAAGGCTGGACTCACACATGTGGTAAGTACAGAAATCAAATGTACTCAGGGCAGAGTACAAAGAAGCACAAAAGGCTACATCCAAGGAGGTGCATCTGAGATGATTCAAATTTGAAATTAATGAAGTTGAAACCGGTTTAATACCACATAGTGAAAATAACCAAAGGAACGTACAAGTTCCCAAAAACATGGTTGCTATGAGCAAGAAGTTATTCTTTGCTCTAAAACTGAGAAATGATGTGTCCTGCTCTGCGTAGTTGTTATCAGAAGGAATTCTGTGAGTCATTTGGATGGCTTTGATTCATTTTCTATAGGCTGGTAATCAAAGAGGTAATTTTAGAATCTGTTGAAATTATCTGAATTTTCCCAGAATAACCAGATCTTAGGATCCAACACTGAAGAACCATAAAAGGTGTCAAACACCTTGGAAGTTATTAAAGCAGCGTCATTGAGACGGAATAGCTACTAAACCTCAGCACCCTGTATAGTGAGAGGCTTTCTTCTTTCCTTTTAGCTTTCTGAATCTGCCTTCCCTATTCATAGTGACCTAACTCCAGCAGAAGGAAGTGTAAGGAGACACAGATTTTGACCTTTTATCTGGGTCCTGAGAGATCATATCCCAGCTGGTTGATGAGATCCTAGTATTTACATTTCCTGCTTCTTGGGTAAATGCTTCCATTGGGAAACAACTTGGAAAGAGGCTTTGCTTTCCTAGAAAACATCACTGGCATAGGAATTTGAAGCTTGAACCTTAGTATCTTCAGCATATGCAAGCAGTTTCTGGGATTTATTTCATTTGGGAAGTTGCTTAGTTAATACATTTACTTAGTTTATGTTATGTCCTACGTACTACATTAAGAAATAGAATATTCCTTTGAGAAACATGAAAGCCAAAGCTACTGCAGGAGTGTGTGCTCTTTCAAACCGATTAACAATTTCCAAAATCAAAGGTCTAAAAAAGGCAGACTGGGGAAGCAATGGCAGGCAAGTACTTTTGTCATTGAGCCTCGAGTGTGAATTGAAGTACAAGGAAGGGACAGCCTGAGAAAAAATGTTGCAGAATAATTGCATGGCCAGGCCACCTGGACTGACAAATGACTGTATAAAGGGCCTCTTTTAAACATCACTCTGCTGCAGTGTCAGAAGAAACCCTGAGATCTTGAAATAAATGTAAAAGCTGCTTTTATAGTCCTCTGCTCTGTACTGAAAAGAAAAGTAACTCATTTTCTGCTGTACTTTCTTGTGTCACGTAGAGGTCTGAATTGAGTAAAGTGATCCTAATCTCACAAAGGAACCTTTGTGATGATTTATTGCTAGTGGTCCTTGTTAAACAATGGTCTTGTAACCTCTGCAAATCCAGGATAGTCAAGGGTATCTGTGAATATTCACCTATGTCATTACTTTCTAGGATTGAATAATGTGCTGGGATCAGATAGTGTGTACGAGGATGAGACTTTCAGTATATGCAGAAGTTTAGTCCCATAAATTTTCCTTCAACTTTATGCAGAAAAACCTTCGGTAATTTTTTAAATGGGGGCTCTGTTTGAGCAAGCATTGAGATACAGAGAATAGAGAAGTGTTTCTAAATTATTTTAAGCTTTCTGGATGTTTTTCCTTTAAGCCTGATTAAGAGGATGTGAGATTGTGGTGGCAATTGACAGGCATAAATGTTATTTTGGCCCACATTTCTCAGAAATTAATTCTTTCCCTGCTGTTGGGTTTAGAGTCCTGATTTATGCAGAGATTGACATGTATGATGACAGGCACAATAGGATGCTTACCTAATAATAATGTTTATTAACTGTGTCTTGGCCAGCAAAGAACAGATGTTTTTGTGCCTTGGTGAGATACAACAGCTTGGTTTCAACAGCCTTTTGTAATGCCTTCTAGCTTCCATCTGGATCATAAAATAGTCCCTTACTTCACAAATTGCATCAAGATAAATTTGAAATCCATGCTCAGAGATTATTTTCACATCTCCTCTAATAAAAGAGAGGGAAAAAAGGAAGTCGAAGTTAAAAAAAGAACAACAATAAAACAACAAAAGTCTGTCTACTAGACGTGGAATCAAAACCTGATCTTTCTTACAAGCTTTGGAGTATTCTGGAGCTCTTTGGTAATGAGCACGGAAATGGCATCTGGCAAAACACAGTACCTCCAAACTGTGATAATATCTCTGCATTTTCCTCCCAGGTGCAAAACACTGTGAGCTCTTTCCATTTCTCAGTGCAAAACTTTTGCCTTTCTTTTTTGTATTTAGTCTTCTAAAATAGTATCTGAAATGCCACAGTATTTTGTAGTCCTGACATGTTTAAGAAAGTTAATGTCTTTCTGCATTCTGATAACAAACATGAAACCAAAGATTATGGTATCTTTGGGGTTTCTCTCTCAAGATAATCAGAGTGAGTTGTGTTTCTGTAGTAGCCATAAAGTCAAACTGTAAGTTTCAGGAAAGTTTTGGAAGACATTTTTTTTTGCTCAAGTCCCAATAGCTGAAATCATAGTTTGTGATTAAAGACATTAAACTACTTAATATTTTGTTAGTCTTTCTGAGACACCTGCTATATCAATGGACACGTACAATAAATAGTCCATCTGGACCCATGGTCTGAACTATCTTCTGCACAGAACGTGGTGCTGTAGCCTTTTTCCTCACTTTCAGTGAAGTTGTTATGAAACTCACTGATAATCCAGATTTACATTACAAAATTTCTTCTGTCTACTGAAAATGCTTTAACCCCCCCTGCTCAAGGGGTGTATGTGTTCCTTTTAAACTAGGTGGAAATCATAGGAAGCTGTGATGTTGCTGTAACCTTTTCTGTTGCACAAAATCTATCATTGAAGCTTCGGTTGGTGTGGTTTGAACTGTATAAATAGGATGCTGCTTGGTTTCATCTCCTGAAATGATCAAGGTTTCCAGTTTACCTTACAGTTAGAAATACAGCAGCAATTCTCATAGGTAAGACTTCTTCAAGGGTGAGGATAAAACAGAATATAAAAGCACAAAGCATATTATAGGTTCTCCTAACGTTTTTCCTCCAGCCAGATGAGATGGTTCAGCAAGTGCGACAGTGAACTATAATTACAGCTGTGAGAAAATAACTGTGTGGTTTTGTCTGTGGCAAAGGCTTTCAAAAATTTCTTTATAAAAACAGGGAAGAAGTGCAGGCTTTGTTTCTACTTCAATGTGCCTTCCTTTCAGGCACTTTGTTTACTTCATATAATAGCCTTGCTTTACACAGACCCCTTCAAAGATGATAGTCCTTTAAGTAGTCAGAATCTCAGCCTGCAGCAGTCTCTGTCCTTAACTAGAAGTAAGCTGTTGGTATGTGGATTAAAGGTAGCAGGGACAGGTATGATGAGTCCTATAGAATATTCAGGGGGTGACTATGATGGACAGAGGCTGAAGGAATAGGCCTTTAGCTTTTGCACTGGAGCATTTATAAGCTTTTTGCAAGAGACAGAGAATAAAATAATCAGTGAACCAACTGGGATCAGCACAAAGATAGAAATCTTGTTCACCCGTTGTTTGGCAACCATGTAGAAAGCACTGGCTTTGAGTGTAAGAATAGGCAGGATGGAAAGTAAAAAAATCTAGACAAGATTGGAATTTTCCAAAAGGCATGCATTTATGAAATATATGGAAGGATATAAAAATCCTGACTGCTTCAGTCAGTGAAAAAGTTCCAAATATTGAATAAATGTCATATTTGTGGTCAAGGAAGGCTGAACAATTGATTTAGGCCACTGAGGATAAAAGATGCTGACCAAAGGACAGTGCCAAGGAGAAAGAAATGGGAAATTTAAGTGAGCAGATCCTTCAATAAAGAACATTTCCGCAGCGGTATTGTGAAATATTAAAAAAATAATAATGCCACTAAACTAGGTTTAGCACAGGCAAGAAACTTGAAGATCTGGTCACATGCCTCATTGGATGAACTATGAACTCCAGTACATTTCTGGAGTCAGTCTGCCTTGAAGGCCACAAGGTGTAACTTCTATGATACCATATTGGTTGATGCCGATGAAGAAAAGGGGAACAAGGCTGCAACATTGAACATGGTCATTCTTCTTGGTTCTCAGGACAAGCAACACATGAAAAGTAAAGTAAATGTGACAGGAAGTTATAGGTCAGGTGGGAGATTTCACAGGGGTGGTGTCAGCCCCTACCTCACTGCTAAGTGACAGCCAAATGCTACAGTGCAGGCTTCTTTCTGATGCTTGTTTTTTAGCATAATTATATATATATATATGTGTGTGTGTGTATGTATATTATATAAAATCTTCATTTTTTAGAAGAAGAAAATTTTTATTGAAACAAGCAACATCACAGATTGGGGTTGAGAGAGGAGAGCATTTTTTGGGAGAGCTCTCCCAAAAAGGAGAGGCAGGTGCTTTACCATGTCCTCCAGGGAGCCACAGTAAAGGAAGACTTCAGAGAGTGAGAAGAATTCTGAGTTTTCTGAAAACAGAGGCCAACTTGATAAACCAATAACTTCATAGTCTTACAGGATTTGGCATTTGGGAAAAATTATAAAAATTGGACTGGGGAGGGGCATATGCCCTGCAAGTTGATCTGAGTTTACAGTCCAACATGGCAAAATAAAAATTGAATTGTCAGATAATCCTGGGAAAACAGACACTAGAATGTGACAATTATTTTGTTGATATACACATACAAGTCTGCATTTTCCATGCCTTCACTTTTAAGACTTTAAGCAACACACCTGCATGGTTGGGCAAAGACTCCTCACAGTACCATGATGTCCTGATCTTGCTCATCACTTTGAGTTTGCCAGGAGGTGCCTATTCTGAACTTGTCACAGGCACACAGATGTTTAAGGAAGACAGAAACACATCTCTTTTCAAGCCTGTGTGCTTTTTCAGACTAGATTTTATACTATTACCTGATCATTTTTCCTCTCCTTCCAGTCCTTTTAAATTGACTGGGATCCAGCAACAGGTCATTGTATACATTGCTCAATTTTGTTCTTTGGGTTTGGTTTCTTTTAATTCTTGTTTTCACTGATGTTTTTTTTACTCAGCATAGGCTGAAGCAAACCAAGCACAGATGGAAGATGGTATTATCTCTGTAACCCATTTCAACTTTTCAGCAGAAACAATTTCAACAATAGTAGTTCCAAATTTACGTTAAATAGCTGAACCAACACCTCCCACCTTCATCTGAGGTCAGCTGGTATCTCTGCAAACAAGCTTCTTGCTGGTTATCATTCAAAATCTGCTGAGTGTTTTAAGCAGGATGACAATTCCAAAGTAAAACAACTGCAACTGATCTTTTGTTCCTTCCAGTGTTTCCTTGGGGTGGGGAGGAGGTGAAAAAGCCTGCTCCCTTCCAGTTCTTTAGAGATGTCTCCAAGCCTTCAAAGGTCAGTAGGTTTTAAAACATGAAACAAAAGAAGAACTTTGGTAAGTGATATATTTAGGTGTGTTTAATTTAAAAAAGATTCACCCAACAATGTATTGGGGCAGGTTGATTAACTCTGGGTCTTAAGGGAAAGGAAACAGGAATCTCTGGATGCACGTACTTCTGGCAGAAGGACTTATCCAAAGTGTATGTGTAAATGACTTTCTGTCATGGCAGTTCCTGAAATGTGCTACTGTGAAGTGATTTTTAAAGGAAACTTTAAAGTTAACTAGTTAAAGGGGTATGGCAAAAATAACTTTCCTACCTACATTGCAGTAACATTACTGTTGCTGGTGTCCACATGGATACTGGCACACGTGCTCCTGTCTCTTTGCCCTGGGACTGGGTTAAAACACAGTCTGGGGACAGAAAATAACATTTTATGTATTCCAATTTGGCTTAGTTTTCAGAAATAGAAAGTTCTGAGAAAATCATAGCTGCCTAAAATGGGGTGATGCACCCCAAGTTACAAGCATCATTTGAGCTGATTGCTCTCTTTGCTCCTGTCCAAACCAGGAGAGAGGATGGCCCCAGGGAATAGCTCATGATAAGTGTCTATCATAGGGCAGGCTTGGATGGGCAGACTCTGTTTATCTGCTAGTTTTAGGAAGTATCCTCAGCTGTGTGTTAAAACTGAAATCAGCACATTTTATTTAGCTTTTTTTTTCAATCTTAGGGCTGGCTTTTGGGCTTTGATACTGTTTTTTGGTTTGGTTAGGGGTTTTGTTTGTTTGTTTGTTTTTTGTCTGTGATTCTGCTTACTTTGATTTCATGTTATTCTCTCTTCTAGGTAGAGTTTAAGTTTTTGGATTGAATGTTTTTTTCCCTTTTTTAAAGTACTTTCTTTCATATGATATATTAAATCTTCCTTGGTAAGCCCACCTTCAGCCATATTACATAGGTGGATTCTGTAGGTGAGCAGAGAGCAGAATTCAGAAAAAGAAATTAACAAGATCCTTTGTTTGTAAAATGGACTTTAGGGAGTGGCATCATAGATTTCATCCTCTAGCCTTGGCAAGCCTGATTTAATTTGTTGACATAATTCTACAAGGACACTTACAGATACTTTGCTGAGACATGTGGAGGAAGATACATACTTTAATTTTTCAGAATCTATTCATGCTGGCTGTGTGTTAAATCTCACATCATGCTCAGCACCAAAAGGTCCAGGATACTGTAGGGCTCCACAGACTCTCATCATCCCCTGGCTCAGGGGTCTCTGGCAATGGGGCAAAGGGAAGAAAGGAGGAGAGAAGAGTCCAACTGCTGTTCTGTATGCTTCATCCAGGAGAACATGTGCTAGGAACACATTGAAGGAGATGCCCAAGGGTTACAAATGCTCTTGGATGTCAAATAAATGTACATGCAACAAACTGAAATCAAGATGAAAGGCTGGCAGAAGGACTTATACTCCGAAGTGAGAGCCCCAGGATGTTTCCTTACAGACCGTTTGAAATCTTAAATAATTTACATGAAGTTTGTGGAGAAGGGCAAGGTGAAAGGGCCTTGGCTGCATCACAACATATGTTTCATACTGCAAAGCCAAGCTGCCTACCAGAAGAAATGGATCAGTATGTACTACCCAGTAAGTTATCATTTTACATGAGAAGTAATAAGATTTATTTAGCTTGGTGAACCTTCACATGGAGAACCTTCTGGACTGAGTATTTTAATAGGACAAGGCTGAAATACGCACCAAAAAAAAAAAAGTTAAAATTATTACTACTTATGGGTTCTTCAAGAAAAAAAAGGCTTTTTGTAGTCTTTTTATAGGTTGTTTTTGAGAAAAACCCCTGTACTCTTTGCTCCTCCCCAGGGAGGAAGACAGGCTTATTGACCAATTTGATAAGGGAATACATTTTTTAGCAGTTTTCCTAAACGAGTCTCTCATGAAGGCTTAGCTTCCAACAGCGTGTGACATGCTCATCACAGGCTGCCACAAGAATGAGGATTCTGTAGGACTGGAAAAGGTGTTGGCCAGGAACCATCCCTTGGGTGAGGTAGAGGATGGAACCTGTACCATCACTGAGGCTGTTAGAGGGGTTTTGGTGACAACCCTATTTATGTCAATACCAGGAAGGGCAGAAAAAGCAGCATGCTGCTCTTGGAGAAGAAGAAACAGGGCTAGAAGAGAAAAAGAAGGGGATGCTTATGTTTGCTTGTTATAAAGTAAATGTACATTGCTTGTGGTGCTCTCAGATTTATTTTTTTTTTATGACCAAGTGTCCTTCATTCTGCCTTAATTTAAAAACTAATATTTGTTTAATTTTACTGAGAACCTTCTCTGAAACAAAAAATACTTTATGGCTGATAAGTAAACAAAAACCATAAGACATAAACATGAAATAAAGAACTTGTTGTATCTGTGCTTGTGATGAAATGCAGACAAATCACATCTCAACTGAAGGGAATACAACCTTCAGTCCACCATCCCTAGGGATAAGGAGTCATGAGGGCAGATTGAGAACTCTCTGGGCATTCTCTTCTCCCACAGGCTGAAACTCTGGCCAGTGCCAGCCCAAGAATCTGGCTGCTTCTTCAAATAAAAGGAACTGTTAATCTATTTATGTCAGACCTTAGTTTTCCCACAGCTTTCTTATTTTTCAAAATTCCTTCATCTATGTTCAATTTGCCTGTGTATTTCATTAAAAACAAAAACAAGCCACAATAACAAAAGAAACAAACAAACCAACCAAAATAAAACCCAAAAAAGCCTCCAAGAAAGAAGTCCACCAATCACTGATGCCTTTATATTGCTTCACCTTAAGAAAGAGCTAGGGAACAAGAGCATAGATGTAGAACACTGAGGCAGCAAATACATCTGATTTGTCGTATGGTAAATTATAATGATAACCAAAATGTCTTGCAGCAGGGTAATATGAATGCCTTGGAAAAGGTAGGAAATTATAATCAATTTCACTGTTATGTTGGCAAGTGTTAACTGCATTTTATATGAAACCTTTATTCTTTAATGAAACACATTTTTCCTGCAGAAACAATTTGCTTTTAAATTCAGCTTCATACACAGAATGGAAGTAATTACATTTAAGTTTGTTCTTCAGCTTTCTAAAAGTAATTACATATAAGTTTGTTCTTCAGCTTTTTTCTACAACTGGGCGAATAAAATTGTGTGCTTGACAGACTATCTTTCTGTGGACCTTTTAGAAAGATTCCACTAATTATGACAAATAAAAGAAAAAAAAATGAAAAAATTTAAAAGGAAAAGAAGGAAAAAAGAAAAAGAAAAAGAAAGGAAAGGAAAGGAAAGGAAAGGAAAGGAAAGGAAAGGAAAGGAAAGGAAAGGAAAGGAAAGGAAAGGAAAGGAAAGGAAAGGAAAGGAAAGGAAAGGAAGCCTGGGTTTGTATGCATTTTAAAATGACAGCTAGTATTTCAGTTTCAATAAAAATAAGCAAATACATTCAGTGCCACCAATTCATCATTAACTTGAAACTTAGACAAGTCTGTCATTTAAGATAAATATTAAGGATACAAAAACCTTCAAGCCAACCCTTATTAAACAAAATGTTTTGTTGATTTCTTTTACTGGCTGTTTAAGCTAAATTGTGGTTTTTAATGCTTCCATAAAGAGGAGCTGTTAGTGTTCCATCTTCTGGTAGTATAGACATTGGGGAGGTAAGGAGTGTGAGATGCCAGTTTTCATTATAGTTCTTTTAAAGCTCTTTGCTGTCAGGAGAAGTCAAACTGTTTTGCTTCCCTTTTGTGGAAAATTGACAGATGATAGGTGAAACTTCAGGATTAATTAGTGAAAGTAGCTATGTAAATTTCATTGGGGGAATCAATCTTTCACAAATATATTTAAATTAATACAGTATCCTTTTCTTTGAACAGTGACAGGGTGCAAAAAGATTATTTTGGATTCCTTTAACAGCATCTAGAAACATACATTGACTCTTTAAAAATAAATTACAGCCCACCCCACTCAAGAAATCACAAAGGGAGAGAGTGATATTTGAAATTAATTCAAAAACTTCTCCAACATGTTTCCAGCTGTCAAAAAAAATGTATTGAAGATATGCCAAATATATTTCAAAACACTTTCTGTAATTTGAAGATATCTCAAGTAATTTTTACTGCCAGGATCTTTACTCCATCTTTAATGGACTCATACTTCTTCCTAAAGCTGTAAGTTATCTTTTTATTTAGGTCCCTTCCATCATTTTTCTTTCCCCACC